>CM022677.1:19949040-19974040 GCA_012295275.1 Chrysomallon squamiferum
ACAGACAAACAGACACTCACATTCAATACACAGACAGAGACACAAACACACACATACATAGAAAGACATACACACAGACAGACAGATAACTTCGTAACGTTTGCATAACATTCACACTACCAGAGCGTTTCAGTCAGCATTCTGCATTTTATCTCTTTCAACCCAAAATTCTCTGATTTGTCAAAGGTGTTCATTTGAAATTAAATACACTTCCACTGAAAAATAGGCCGTTCGTTTAAAATTAAATATTATCGCATCCAAATGCACGTACTCCTCAGTTAGAAAAACATCTGTTAAAAAAATGATATAACTGATAATTTCTTTTTCAGGCGGAGTTGTGTATTAAATCGTGATTATTTTTAAGGTCAAATCGGCCAGACGTCTGTATGTGAAGGGTGTCGAGAAAAGTAGTTTCAAATATTTAAAGTTTCTTTCTCTCTCTCTCTTTTTTTTTTTTTTTTTTTTTTTTTTTTTTTTTTTGTTTGCAAATTTTGCACATCAAATAACAAACGGGGATTTATCGAAATGTTGCCGTGTGCATTCTGGGATCGGAGTCAAACACTGTTAAACACAGGATTAAGCCGCATACCGCTAGGTGGCGCGTTATTATAACAACTCGTCTGTGTCCTAATCGGGCGATTGTCAATTGCGTGTTAGTCAACACGGTTAAACAAACGATGGAGATGCACGCGTCAAACAGACACCTCCTTTTATTACAACAGTTACAACGACGACGACGTCGATGACTTTGACTTTGGTGTTGCATAACGGTTTGTTAGCAGCCAGTAAATTCCTCCGTTAGCCAAATATCCGCCATATTGAGATATATGTGTGTGTGTTAGAGAGAAAGGTATCTGTGTGGAAGATTTATAATAATAATAATAATAATAATAATAATAATAATAATAATAATAATAATAATAATAATAATAATAATAATATAATAATAATAATAATAATAATAATAATAATAATAATAATAATAATAGTAATAATAACTAATAATAATAATAATAATGATAATATAATAATAATAATAATAATTAATAATAGTAATAAAAATAATATAATAATAATAGTAATAATAATAAGAGTAATAATTATAATAGTAGTAGTAGTGGTAGTAGTAGTAGTAGTAGTAGTAATAAGCAATAAATCAAACAGTAACAAATAAATATGGTTTCTTAGCGTTAACGGTGATTATTATTACTGTTGTTGTTATTATTAAAGTTATTATTATAATCATCATCATCATCATCATTATCATCATCATCGTCATCATACTGGAGGTTGCTGTTGTCGACGCCGTTGTTAAAGTAGTTGTCATAATACTAATAACATCGTTTGTTGCACTGAAGAAAGGTCTTCGAAACAAAACAAAAAAGAGGAATAAAAAAAAATGTAGAAGACTTAAAAGTACAAACAAAAATAGAATTCTATTTTCTAACCTAGCGATAAACTGTAAATTCTGAGATATCGCCGAAATTTCCAATAACGAAACAAGAAAAAAGTTATTTACATCCTTTCTTCTGAGCGAAACAAAAAAAAAAAATTCTGTGTGACGCGTCCATGATAAAAATTCCTCAGATCACGAGTCCGAAACGAGATCTCGCGATATTTCGTTAATCTCGTGGTAAATCCGTGATCCGATATACAACTGTTTGTTTGTTTATACTCGATGTGATATCCAAAGTTTTAAAAGTTTTAATTATTTATTATTTTATTGTTTTGTAAAAATAAAAATTCAGTTATTTCCCTTTTGTAAGTCTCTGATCGGAATAACGTGTGCTTAAGATAAAAAAAAATATTTAAAAAAAAAATAAAAAAAAAAAAAAAAAAAGAAAAGAAAAGTATTTGTAATTAATAACAATGGAACACAATAAAACAACACTGTGACGTCACTGAATAATAAAATCATGGTTACAGTCCTCCGTGCCAGATTAAACGAGCATTCATGTCTTATCGTAAAAGTTCCGACTGTTTTCATTACCTCTCGACATTCCTCGTAACTGTCCGGTATTCATCGAGTTACCGAACAGCCTGAAATGGAGAGGCCTTTTTGGGGATGATGCAAACAATTATTTATTTATTTTTTTATTTTTTTATTTATTTATTTATTTATTAAGCACTTACTTACTTAATTAATTAATTAATTAACTCTAACCCTAATTAATTAATTAATTAAACGTAATATAAAATTAACAACGAAACTACAAATAAACTTTGTCTATCTTCAGCAACTCTGGAATCGCTTCAAAGGAAAATGCGGTGTGTGCGGCGACCCGTACGAACCGATCCCGCGCGCGCACGAGAGGGGCGGGCGCTTCTACGCCGGCACGCCCACGAGGACGTACAACGAAGGTGACGTCATCTCCGTGACGACGGAAATCACCGCGAACCACCGAGGCTGGTTCGAGTTCAAGCTCTGCCCCTACGACAACCCGGCCCCTGAGGACGTCGAGACGGACGGGCAGGGAAACTTTCTGGAAGTTTCTCAGGCGTGCCTGGACAAACACGTTCTGTTCACGGAGGAAGGAGAACGGAGGTGGTACCTGAAGGAGCCATTCAACGTGGGGACGTACACGGTGAGGGTCAAACTGCCCGACGGCCTGCGGTGCAATAACTGCCTGCTTCAGTGGAAGTGGAACGTGGGTGAGTGGTTGTCGGATAGAGTTGTCGTTACTGATTTACGTAGGGTAAGTGGTTGTCAGATAGAGTTGTCGTTACTGATTTACGTGGGGTAAGTGGTTGTCGGGTAGAATTGTCGTTACTGATTTACGTAGGGTAAGTGGTTGTCGGTTAGAGTTGTCGTTACTGATTTACGTAGGGTAAGTGGTTGTCAGATAGAGTTGTCGTTACTGATTTACGTAGGGTAAGTGGTTGTCAGATAGAGTTGTCGTTAATGATTTAAGTAATCGGGTTAAAAATAAAATAAAAAATAAAAACATTTGAAAGGATGTTGTAGATAACGTACTTGTTTATTAATTAATCTATTTATTTGTTTGTTTGTTTGTTTTATTTGTTTATTATTATTATTTTATTTTATTATTATTATTATTATCACCATCATCATTATTATTCATTAATTTATTTTTGTTTTTATTTTTATTTTTAATTATTATTATTATTTTTATTATTACTATTACTATTGCTACTACTGTTATTATTATTATTACTACTACTATTACTACTACTACTTCTGCTACTATTATTACTACTACGACTACTACTACTACTATTGCTACTACTACTATTACTACTACTACTACTACTACTACTACTTATTACTACTACTACTACTACTACTACTACTACTACGACTACTACTAGACTACTACTACTACTACTACTACTACTACTACTACTACTACTACTACTACTACTACTACTACTGCTACTACTACTACTATTACTACTTACTTACTACTACTACTACTACTACTATTACTACTACTACTACTACTACTACTACTACTACTACTACTACTACTACTACTACTACTACTACTACTACTACTACTACTACTACTACTACTACTACTACTACTACTACTACTACTACTACTACTTACTACTACTACTACTACCACTACTACTGCTACTACTACTACTAATACTACTACTACTACTACTACTCCTACTACTACTACTACTACTACTACTACAACTACTACTACTTTTGTTTGCAGCAAACAGCTGGGGTCAGGATCCAGATGGAAACTCGTGCATTGGTTGCGGACAACAGGAACAGTTCTACGCATGCGCTGACATTGTAATCGGGGGAGACGGATCGGGATGGACACCCCCCAACGTGCCGAGGTTCACCCCGTCGCAGGGACCGCCCGTGCACACCCACCCGCCCGTAGCTCGAGAACCGGCCAATCCACCCTTCATGCCACCCACCTACCCGTCCGAACCGGTTTACCCCCCAGAGCCTTCGTATCCGCAACAGCCGTCGTACCCGTCGTATCCACCGGACGAGTATCCCGATCATCGTCATCATCATCATCAACCTCCGCAAGAACCTCCCACTTATTACCCTCCCACCGGTTTTTACCCTGCCGGGTACCCTCCTGAGGAACCTCCCTTCGACCTCCCGCCCACAGAAAACTACCCACCGCAGGAGCCGCCCGTCTTCCCGGGACTGGATCCTTCTCGTCCCAGCCTCCTTTCCACGTTCCGAGCTTTTTCCCGTTCGAGCCGCAAGAGCCGGATTCGACGACGTCGTCGTTCTTCGTCTTCACCAACGCGTCCCACCGTCGTCAACACGACCGCACGTCTCCCGAGTTCCCAGCCCACTTTGCGTACGGCATTCTTCCCCGACATTCCGGCGATATTTCCCGTTCTGCCCGGTACCCGCCGCCCTCCCGTCGCTTCCAGACCTGCTATCCCAAGGCGACCGGCCGCTCCCAAAGTGAATTTCTGGAAGTGGCTGTCCTTGGAGAACCCGCTGAAGAAGAAGAAGAAGAAGAAGCCGACGAAAGCGACGACGTCGGAAGGTGGGCTCGACGGGGACGTCTCCAAGAAGCCAGTCTACCCGTGGTGGGTAGGGAACAAACAGCGAGGCGGCAACCTGGCTATCAGCTGGTGGGACATCTTCAGTAAGCGACTGACCAACGGCGACGTAGACCCAGCCGTCGTCAGGACGACCAGACGACGTACCCCGCCCACGACGACAACCCCAACAACAACTACTACGACGACGACGACAACAACAACGACGACGACTACTATCAAGCCTACAACAATAAAATTCACCATCATTCCGAGAGCGAAGGATTCCGCGAAACCGACGACGTCACCAACGACGACCACGTCACCAACGACGACGTTAAATCCGCGACAGACGTCGAACTTTCCTTGGTGGATTTACTTCGGCGAGCAGAAGCAGCCGTTCGCCCAGCTCCCCATCTGGCTGGGCGGGGAGTACAAGCCGGTCAGGCCCGTCGTTTTCTCCGGTTTCAACCCCGACGACGTCAACGGACGCGGACGGGTGGGTCAAGGTCAAGGTCAAGGCCAGAACGACGACCTGGAAGGCGAAGGAGAAAAGCGCCACATCAACGCAGCAGCCGGTCGATCGGGTCCTTCGAGTGCAGGAGCCGGAACTCCGGCTGGATCGGGAAAAACCAGCTGGTGCACGCCTACGGGAGTCTGGGTGCAGAAACCGGATATGTGGCAGTGGTGCGCAGTGAACTGCGCACTCGGTAACTGTCCGAGCACCCACTGCGTCTGCTCCGACGGGGTTAATGATGTTAACAGCAATCAGCAGCTGATTCAGACAGAGGTGAAGAAATGACATCATTACGTAGATAAATCAAAATACATTTTCGACTTGTGATAGTTTTTCAACAATTTTTGGTTATGAAACAAACTAAAAAAGAAAAATGAAACGAAAGATAAAGGGTGAATTAAAAATAGAAAGAAAGGAAGAACGAAAAGAAGAAATAAAGTATTTAAAAGAAAATAAAGAAAGAAAAGCGAGACAATAGTGAATTTCTTGAACAAATGGACAACGATGCGATTTTTTCACGAAAGCAATCGTATATTTCCGTCACACGTCGGAGATCACAAACATATGTAAATATATGTATTGAACTAAGAGTGTGTAATACACGATCAAACATAAGCCATAATGACCTTGACTATAAATGAAAACAAATATACTCCATTAGTATATTTAATACTATGAATTTCTATTTAATAATCGGAAATTTCGTTACCATAACGATATTTCGTCATCAACAATCACTTGTCGGAACAATTTGTGCAAGATGACGTCATGTTTTATAGCATTACGAAACAACATGTATATAGTATTCGGTTTTTGTGTCAAATGCTTTCGACACTGCAATTTATATTTTAAATATTTTTATACTGAATGTATTTGGGTATACGGGCATAATTCTACTTTCAATTTCATTTTAATTTCTACGTTTTTTATTATGTTTTATAATAATTGCAATGAAGGGTGTGATTCAGTAGTAAAATTTCAGTTCTGTTAAGCACTGAAAATAAATCACTTACAAGATAACGAAAAATTCAGACAAAAAAATTACGAAGAACAAATAACATTGCAGAACAGTTTTTTTATTTTTCTTCTTCTTCTTCTTTTTCTTCTTCTTCTTCATCTTCTTCTCCTCATCATCATCATTATTATTATAATTATTATTATTATTATTATTATTATTATTATTATTATTATTATTATTATTATTATTATTATTATTATTATTATTATTATTATTATTATTTTGTTATTTTTGTTCTTCCTTTTATGTTAATGTCACAAGTAATTAAAAAGGAGTTACAGCAAATTCTGTTTCCCCTTTATGTTAATTTACAAGAACAAGATTAGATCTGCTGATAAATTAATTATATTAATATTAATTTGTTTCATTGTTATGTCCTATCTGTTTCTTTTTCTCCTCTTCTTCTTCTTCTTCTTCTTCTTAAATATTGTGACACATTATATGAACAAGTAACAACTATGAACAAAAACATATTCAATATTTATTTCATTAATATAAAACGTAGTAACTATACAACAATTAGAATTACGTCATATAGAATGCCATGAGGTCATACTGAATAAGTAATCATTTTAACAATATTCTTTTATCTGTGTTTGTATGCATGTGTGAATGTATATGTGTGTATGTATGTATGTATATGTGTGTATGTATGTATGCATGCGCGTATGAATGTATGTACATATACATATATGTTGAGTATGTGGATGTGTGTGTGCCTATATTCAAATAATTACTGACTGCTTTAGTTGTGTCATTCTGTGCATGTGCGTGTATGTGCGTGTGTGTGAGCTTTTATGCTGTTTTAGTTAATACTTTAATTCCGCGTTTATCCTGACTTAAAGCATAAGCATTAGATATCAAATTGTTAGAAACGTTTTCTTTTCCTTGTGTTACGTGTTTTCTGGTGTCTTGTATTTTTCTCTCTCTTTCTTTAGTGGCTTACTTATTTCATTCTATTTTAATTTCTTTTCTTTCTTACTTTCTCTTCTTTTCTTTTCTTTGTTCTACTAGCTGATCAAAAATAGGTAATTTTTGTACATAAATATAAAGCCTGTTCTACAAAGGAACACAATCGTTCCGATGTCAGATCTTGGTATTCAAGAAACTGTGACGTCATCACTGTTGTGACGTAATTTATGGATTCGCTTGTATAGCATTTCTGTGGATGTTGATGCATATTTGCAGATTAACACATAACAGGTCGTGTTTTTTTTGTTTGTTTTTTTGTATGTTTTTTTTTTTTTTTTTTCTTTATACAGTTCTGTAACACGTGTATTTAACTGCAATAAATATATTTATCTACAATTTTTCATCTTTTGCAATTATTACCCTGTTTGGTGATGTGTTACGATTAAGAAATAAAAACAAATTAAATTAAACTAAAAAATAAACAAAAAAACAGACAAAAAAAAAACAAATAAACACCCCCACACACACACACACATATACATATCTATATCAGAATATACGTATATCACTTACACGTATACCTGCAGTGATACAAATACTCTAAATAAATTATTCATACTTTCAAGCTATTATCTGTTTGTTTCATCTGACCTAGCACCACTCACAACAAAAACAAAAAATAAAAAATTAGTATAATAATGAAATAATAAAATTACAATAGTTTTAACTCCCGCCATTTCACATATGTCACTTCACATCTAGAGTTATGACGTCATAAGTTATGTCGTCATGAGTTACGGCGTCATATCGTACAAACCACATATAGATAACTGTATAAAATGACGACGCCTAATTATTTTGAACTATGAGGATTTTATTGCTATTATTATTATTATTATTATTATTATTATTATTATTATTATTATTATTATTATTATTATTATTATTATTTTATTATTGTTATTAATAGGCTGGACGGATAAAACACATAATATAAAATTCAACATTACTTGGAAGTGCAAGAATATATTTAGACTATTTCTTTTAATGACGACGACAGGCACGCACGCACGTACACACACACACACACACAAACACACACACACACACACACACACCATATATATATATATATATATATATATATACTAATTAACATTAGTTTAAGTATAAGGTAAATACATATCATACTGCTCTGAGTTCTCGATGTCTCTTTTGGTTACACACATTTCGCAGTCCAAGCGTCCATCCATCCTCGTTTGGCGAGGTTGAATCCAATACAGTTTTCTCCAAATGTCGTCCGGCAGATCACGTGACAACCAATGCTGTCGTCAGCTCGCACGTGCAGCGATCTTCGACAGACGAGCTTCCTGTTTAGATGTCGTTTGTATCTGCTTTCATATCGACACTGAGAGAGAGCGAGAGAAATAAAAAAAAATAGCAGTGTGTTAATTATGTCTGTTAGTTGAAGAGTGTGATTTCAAAATAAACATAGTAAACAATACTAAAGAAAAACAGATAAAGAAGGAAAGAAAGGAAAGAGTCAGTGAAAGAAGAGAAGAAAGAATGAATGAATGAAATATATGTACGTATCGTGTAAAAAATTGAAGACAAAGAAACAAAGAATGAATGAATGAATGAAAGAAACAAAGAAGGAAGAAAGTAAATAAACGAACAAACAAACAAACAAACAAAATGAAAGAAAACGAATATATTGTTATTTGGAATTTAGCACACAAACACACACCCAAACACACACACACAGACACACACACGCGCGCGCACACACACACATATATATAAAAGGAAAAGATGAAAGAAAAAAAATAACGATGATGACGAAGAAGAAGAATATGATGATAACAACAGAGAACAAGAAAATGATATTAAGAACTGGAGATGATGAGAGGGCAACAGAAGAAGGTGGTGATGAAATATATAAGTAATAAGTAACAAGTTATACGGGTACCTGGTTAGCGATCGGCATAGGTGCCAGTCTAAACGAGATCGTCCGACATCTAGCGTAGGCGAGTACGTAGGCACCGAACGGCTCCGACAGATCCGTTTCTACCACGTTGGCT
The DNA here is from genome assembly GCA_012295275.1 of Chrysomallon squamiferum. Taxonomy (NCBI): domain Eukaryota; kingdom Metazoa; phylum Mollusca; class Gastropoda; order Neomphalida; family Peltospiridae; genus Chrysomallon; species Chrysomallon squamiferum. Next base: position 19,958,063 of record CM022677.1, read on the forward strand.
TTGTCGCCAAGCGACAGCGTAATCGAGGTAGCCACGTACGACGTGTACGCTGACGTCTTCCAGACGACTCCCGAACTCAGCTTATATCCATTCAGAGTTATCTGCCCTTGGCAGCCCTCTCTGATGATGAGAACGAGTTTGTAGGCGATCGTTACCTTCAGATTATTCATAACTGGTACACTGAACACGTACTTAGACCCCGTGAACGGCACACTGTCAACAATCAGCATCGACGCGTCCGTTTCAATGCCGCTGAACGTGAAAACTGCAGCGACCAGCGGACGGTCGGAAATCACGTGATGAACGGACCTTCTCGTCAGTGTTACTTGAGCGAACTGATGCGCCTGCGCGATCTCGAACGCGCTCCCGCCGTCCAGTCTTATCCGGGTGCTGTTGTCAATGGCGACGAGCGTCAGAAGATCCTTCTCGCCCCCGGGGAAAGGTAAATATATGACGAATTCGCTGCCGAGTTCGGACAACTTCGGGACTTGTTCGACCATGTAGTCGAGACACTGGCCGAAGGCGTACGTTCGGTTATGTCCGGAGAAAACGGCGACTCTTTTGTCCGACCAGACCACCGTTCCCGTCAGGTCCCCGGAACTCTGCAGCTGAAGCGCTTCCAAAGCGTTCAAGGTCAGGGTCAGGTTAGACGACGTCACAACGTTCCGACCTCTGACGTTGACTCGGATCGGAGCGCTCCCAGCGGGAAGCGTCACCCGAACGAGGGTCGAGTCGAACGGTGCGGCCACGTGCACGAAAGCACCGGCGAGTCTGTCGTGGAAGGAGGGGACGACGTAGTCCAGTCCCAGGGTCCTCAGCTCCCTTATCTGCACACCGTCCTCGTTCGACGTCTGGTTGTTTACGAAAATTACCGACAGCGGTTTCGTGGCCTTTACGAGGACGGAACGAGTAGAGACGAGTGACGTCGGAGGCATTCGCACGCTGGAAGGTATCAGCAGCCGTCTGCTCTCGTTCGCCGACAGGTTGAACGTCTGCAGGAGACGTGACGCGGGAGACAGGAACGGAATCACCAAGGAGACGGTGACGTCATACTCCGTGGCCAAGTAGACCGACGAAGGAATGTCCTCCCGCGATCTGTTGTTGTAACCGAACACGCCGAGGTAGTTGTACATGCACTCGTCCACGTGTTCTGGAATGAAAGAAAGAAAGAATGAAGGAAGGAAGGAAGGAAGGAACGGACAGGAAAAAAATAAAATAAAAAATACCCCAAAATACGTAGACCGAACTAACGAACGAACCAAAAAAAAATAAAATAAATAAAAAGACCCCAAAATACGACATAACTTCATAGGTAGAAGACTATCATAGATAGAATAGATAGATAGAAAAAGATAATAGAAATATGATAGACAGACAGAAATACAGACATAACTTCACAGACAGACAGACAGACATAGATAGATAGATGGATAGATAGATAGATAGATAGATAGATAGATAGATAGATAGATAGATAGATAGATAGATAGATAGATAGATAGATAGATAGATAGATAGATAGGCAGAGAGAGACAGACAGACAGATTATATAGATAGATAGACAGACAGACAGACAGGTAGGTAGGTAGGTAGGTAGACAGATAGACAGATAGATAGATAGATAGATAGATAGATAGATAGATAGATAGATAGATAGATAGATAGATAGATAGATAGATAGATAGATAGATAGATAGATAGATAAACAGGCAGAGAGAGACAAACAGACAGCTAGATAAATAGATAAATAAATAGAGAGATAGATAGACAGACAGACAGACAGACAAATAGAGAGAGAGCTATAATAATAATAGTAACAGTTGATGTAGTAATAGCAGTAATAGTTGTCGTAGTAGTTGCAGTAGTTGTAGCAGCAGCAGCAGCACTGGCAGTTTACCTGAAGCGTGCGTGTAGCTGACGAAGAGAACGAACGAAATCCAAACTAAGTTCATCATCGCGTCCAGAGGTCGCAAAACAGCGTCCGCCTCTCAGTAAACGAAGTCAGAATTACTGCTGCAGTACAGTCGAACGAATCCCCAGTGATGTCGAAACAAACGCTCGTAGGTTGCTGCTAGACTGTGTCAAACAATCTCAGGCCCATCAGCTTGATAGCGTTATTCATATTAATGATTTTCTCATGTTTCGTTGTTGGCAACGAAATAATACTAAGGGCTTGGGATTACGTCACTGTGCGATAGATTCTGTACGTTACTGAACAGATGTTAGATACGTAAGTCAGATTAATAGAAAGGATATATGATTGAAGCTGTAGATAGATTAGATAGTTAGACAGACAGGTAGATAGATAAAAAAAACAGACACACTGAAACACAGACATACAGATAGATAGAAAAAGACAGAGAAAGCAACAGACAAATAGACGGAGGGGCGGACAAACAAAAAGACAGACAGACAGACAGAGAGACAGATAGATACAATGACAGATAGATAGATAGAAAGATAGATATACAGACAGACAGACAGACAGACAGATAGACGGATAGATACACATAAAAAACAAGTAGATAGATACTAGTACATATATATGCAAACAATCTGTACATAGCATTAAAAGCCAAAAACAAAAATAATTATCTAGATTATCATAATGAACATACTCTCTAAGTTTTATGGTTTTATATTGTCTGTGTCTGTGTGTGTGTGTGTCTGTGTGTTCACCGCTAAAATAATAGTTTTATCAGCTCCTGAAAGATTATTATTGTTTTTTAACTGTAAGTTTTTATTAACAATTCCTGCCATGAAGACAAAAAAAAATCAATGAGGTGCTTTTCAGTTCTGTTCTATCAAAATATCAAGTGTCATGACGCAAATTGATATGTTGTACTTCTAACTGTTAGTCAGTGTGTGTGTGTGTGTGTGTGTGTGTGTGTGTGTGTGTGCGTGCTGAAAAACAACACCCGTAATTCTCTCTGTCTGTCACTGCCATGTACGCACATTGTTAACACTGAATTAGAAAACTCAGATTAATTTTTTTTTGTTGTTGTTTTTTTTTGTTTTTTCTCGTTTCCACCACGCGACAGGAAACACTGTTTCATATTTGTATCGACCGCGTATCAGAGTAGTGAATTTGTAATTTATCTCTCTCTCTCTCTCTCTCTCTCTCTCTCTCTCTCTCTCTCTCTCTCTCTCTCTCTCTCTCTCTCTCTCTCTCTCTCTCTCTCTCTCTCTCTCTCTCTTTCTTTCTCGTTTTTATCTCATGTTCTCTCTTTTATTCTCTGTCTCTCTCTCTCCCGTTTTCTCTTTCATTCTCTCTCACTTTCTGTCTTACTCTCATCTTCTGTCTCTCTATCTCTCTCTCTCTCTCTATCCACTCGTTCTCTCTTTCTGTTGCTTCTCTCTCCAGACACACACGCACACACACACACACACACACGCACACACACACACACACATATCAGTACACATAATCACCTCAGGATTCTTTTCTCGCCTGCTGACTGACAATTATAACACATTCTCCCAAGCGAACTCGAACCACTGAATAGGAAAATAACATAAAACATTAAAACGAAATTAACATAACAAAAGATTTGCTAGCACTTTGTGTCCTGTTCGTACAAATTATTAACAATTTCTCTTGTGCTTTTGTCAGTCTTTAAAAAGAAATTTTAACCACCAGACGCATACTGAGTTGGTGAAACGTGAAATACAAAACAGCTTTTCACAACAACACACAAAAGCACGTTGTTGTGACTGTGTTATTAATTACTCTATATTCGACATAAACAAACAGATAGCTAAACAGACAGACATGAATAAATAAACAAACAAACAAACAAATAAATAACTAAATAAATAAGAATATAAAAAAACTAATTAACTAAGTAAATAAATAAATAAAAAAAAAAAAAAAAAAAAAGAAAGAAAGAAAGAAAGAAAGAAAGAAGGAAAGACTGAAAAAAGAAAGAAAGAAATACGTTAACCATGAAAATAACGTGAAATTAAACACTTACAGTTTTTGTCCAATCAATAACATTTAATTCCAGTTGACTCACCATGCAGATACGTTTTAATACTTTTCAGAGGGAAAAAATTAAAAATTAAATAAACTAAATGAGCTTCCTTTTGATGCTGGCTTTTATTGCAAAGAATGCATTAATATCAAGTAGGCAGACATAGGCTTTGCTTCGATAGACATTCAATAAATGTTCGAAACGAAACAGCATTTAAGGTATGGATTATATTTCTGTCATTAGATGCTATTGTACTTGTTCTTGTTTTTTGTCTTTTGTTTTTTTGTTCCGTTTGAAATGGGCTGACTGATTCCACATATGTCATTAATAATAAACAAACAACAGCAATTTTCCCGCGATATCTTCTGTTGAAAAGGTCATTAAACTGCAGTGTGCACAAATTACCACCTGCATTTACGTAACATATCTGCTTTGTTTTGTTTTTAACCTGTGTTTTATATATACATGTATATATAGCTATGTATGTATGTAAGTATGTATATATGTATGTATATATGTATGTATGTGCGTATATATATATATATATTATATATATATGTTTATATATGTGTGTGTGTGTATATGTATATGTGTATATATATATATATGTATATGTATATGTATATATATATGTGTGTGTGTGTGTGTGTGTGTGTATACAGGGTGATCCAAAAGTAGGTTTACAGTTATTACGTAGGCAATTTGTTTTTAAAAATATAAGCATGTTTCAAGCATTAAACACAAACTGCAGTTTAATCTCTCAGGTGCTCAAAATGTCTTCCTTAAACATTGCAACGCTCTTCAAACCTCTCCAGGTCGGCTCTGACGCACAGAGCAAGTAACAACTGTCTGTCAATGCGTCTTCACTGTAATCTTTTATTTCATTTACTGTTTCGGGATTCCTCTCATAGACCTTGTTCTTTACAACACCCCATAAAAAAAAAATATATATATCCATTGATGTCAGGTCACGTGATGCGGACATTTCTTTCGAACCAACGCTGGGGAAAGAAAGGTTTAATAACTGTAAACCTACTTTTGGGCCACTCTCTCTCTCTCTCTCTCTCTCTCTCTCTCTCTCTCTCTCTCTCTCTCTCTCTCTATATATATATATATATATATATATATATATATATATATATATATATATATATATATATGAGTTATGGCGTCATATCATACACACCACATATAGATAACTGTATAAAATGACGACGCCCAATTATTTTTAACTATGAGGATATTTTTATTATTATTATTAGTATTATTATTATTATTATGCCTTGTTATTAATAGGCTGGACGGATAAAACACATAATATAAAATTCAACATTACTTGGAAGTGTGATAATATATATAAACAATTAATTAAGATATTATATATATATTTAAATATACACATATATATGTATGTGTGTGAATGTGTGTGTCTATATAGTTGTGTGTGTGTGTGTGTGTGTGTGTGTGTATATATATATATAATTTCTTAATTAATTCTTTGTAAGACTCCTGCTTTGTCTCTAATGCTGAAAAGCCAAACAACAAAAATCCTCACTTCAATGAACTGCAGAGACTGATTTTACGTATAATATCTACTTGCTACACGACTGTTTCTTTTCAAAATTAACTGTTTGTTGTTGTTGTTGTTGTTTTTTTTTTTTAACTCTTCCAGATTTCTCCTTGACACTGTAGAAACAAACAAAACGAATTCCCTTGGTCCTATTGCAAGTAAAAAAAAAAAAAAAAAAAAAAAATAATAATAAAAGGTTTTCCCTACGGAGTTGTCTACCTTTAGAAGTATCACTGATATTAACCGATATAAAAGTGTTCATTGATACCGAAAGAACGAACTCGCTTCTGGAGTAGTCCTTTGTCTACATTTGTAACTTGCTACTGAATTATTACTAATATTAACTGCTCAGAAACCGTTCGTTAAAAAGCGAGCGAAGAAATTCATTGTACTATTTCAAAAATTTCTCATGTACGATCTAAACGATTATCATTAAAGCAAATAAATATTGATTTAGTTGCATGTTGCAGCCATTCTTTGCGAATTAATTTCGCTTCAATTTTTTCCTTTTTCTTATCAATATTTAACAGACCAGTGCAGTTCCCTTGGCACGCTTTCAAATCTGCTAAAACGTTCTAAACAAGAGGGTCACAAAAGCATAAGATCACCGGCGAGATCATCATTCATTATTGAGGAAATTTAGATGTCGAAATGTTATTGTTTTCCACTATTTGACTGTATCCTAGTGATACACGCAGTCGTGGAAGGTACGTAGTTGTTTAAGAGTACTGTTGACCTCTGTCTCGTAACTTTGTAATAATCACTAGGCACTTTCATAAAAAATTTAAATTAAAATTAAAATCATAAGATAAAAAATAAATAAATAACGAAACAAAGAAACAAACAAACAGAAAGCTACAAAGCTTTTATTCAGATTCAGGAGAGAACACTTTCTACAGTTTGAATTTTGAAATCCTGTATGAAAAGCTGTACGCAAATTAATGAGATGACGATTGCAGATTTGTGTTCTGCAAAATGTTAGCGGCATTGAAATTGTCTCCGGTGCAATTCGCGGTGCTGTTTCGTGTCGTCTGACTTTAACAAAAGTAGCGCGCCTTTCGGTAGCAACAGTGGCTCATAGTTAATATTTATGCTTTAACTGTTTATTTTATTTTTAATGTGAAATACAATAATAGATACATTTGCAAGTATAATAAAAAAATTAAAAAAAAAACGTTTAAAATTTTAGTTTTATCAACACTATTATCGTCGTCATTATCATCATCATCGTAATCATTATTATTATCGTTATGATTACGATTATTGTTATTATTATTTTATTATTCTTTTTTATGTTGTTGTTGTTGTTTTATTGTTGTTACTGTTGCTGCTGTAATTGCTTTTAGTTCATCTTTTAATATCATATGATCTCGAAATATTTTTTTTTCTTTTACGATTATTTCATAAACGACAAAAAAAAAAAGATTGATTACCCAGACAATCCGATTATCGATGAGCGAAAAATAATACAATTACTTCATGTAACCTTGGAAACGGCGGCGTGCAAATAAACGTCTGACGTCATATTCTATTCGTAGTGAAATTGACCTCGTTACGAATGGGCAAACGTCCATTATTGGAATATTACGTCACGGGAATCCTGTTTTTGACGAACATTTTTTGGAAGTGTTTCTCTTTGTTGTTGATGTCTTTGTTGTTGTCACCAGTATTATAACGGTAAATAAAAATGTGTTCATTTTTGTTCATTACTTTTTTATGGATTTTTTTTTATTTTTCCCTTCTCTTATTGTTGTTGCTGTTATGTAATTAATTAAATGTAATCAAAATGGCACTGAGTGCGTAACTCTGTAAATGTATCGCTTCGCGCTGTTTTCACGCATGATTAATTAATGCACAGAACCTTTAAAAATATAGTAATACCTCCATTAAGTGAGCTAACTGTTTATGGTTACCATGGAGACAGATTTCCCACTGCGATTTAATCATCAGTAGAGAATATCTTCTATTTTCATTTTACTTTATTATTATTATTATTTTATTATTATTATTATTATTATTATTATTATTATTATTATTATTATTATTATTATTATTATTATTATTATTATTATTAATTACATCAAACAAATAAATAATTTAACCCTTTGAACTAGAGCGGTTATTAACATTTACTTTTTTTTTAAATTTTGTTTTGCTTATTTTTCTTAATCATAAACACAACAATAAAAATAATAAATAAATGACACAGAAACGTACATACAGTAATAATGACAATACTAGTAACAGTGATGGTCGTGCTACTAGCAGTAGCATCAACAGCGACAGCAACATTTGCAGCACTAATAGCAGAAGTACTAGAAGTAGTGGTGGTAGTCAAAGCAACAGTAATAGTAATAAATTATCAAAATGTAGTATTGAATAGCAGTAACAGTATAGCAAAAGTGTTAGTATAGTCGTATAGTAATAGCAGTGGCAGTAGTAGTAGTAGTAGTGATGGTGGTAGTAGTAGTAGTAGTAGTAGTAGTAGTAGTACTACCAGCAACAACAGTTAATATGGTAGAAACAAATCATAATCAGCTGCTGTTTCTTCAGTCGAGTCCATGGAAGAACACACTTCACAGAAGAGACTTCCGCTTGTCCACGCTCTCCCAGTGGTGAAACTTCTGCAGTGTTCTCCATATCGAGATCGACATGTGTTGTAACACTCAAACTCCTTGTCGACCTGCACGTGCTCCGAGTGACGACACGTGACTTTTCTGTTTGGGTGTCTTTTGAAACGAGTCTCACTGCTACACTGAAAGTATAACGACAGATATTACTTGATTTGTGTGTTAGCCGTAATGAAAGATGTGAAAGATATTTGGTTGCATCATCCAGGCCAGACATCTTGTTCATGGTTATTTTGTTTGGTTGTTTATTTTCTTGTTTTTTAGGGATTTGTTTTCTGTATTTTTGTTTCATTTCTGAGCTTCTTTTTTTTTTTTTTTTTTTTTTTTTTTTTTTTTTTTTTTTTTAATTATAATCAACCCCTCGAAAATAATATGTCTTGGTTCTCCTTTTCTGTAGGACTTATTTCTACGATTTCAGATTTTCCTTCCTGTTATTTGGTTTTTTGGGAGCGGTTTGTTTTGGGGGTGGGTTTTGTTGTTGTTGTTTTTTTTCTTCTTTTTTTTTTTTTGCTTTATTGGTTGTCTGGTTACTTACTTTTGTTAAAATTGTGTCAGTTCAAATTTAATCAGATAGCCTAATAAGGTAAAATGTTTTTTTTTTATTCTTCTGCTAATATTTGGTTTTCGGTTTCGGAAAGTGGTAAAATATTGAAAAATTACACATGAGGAACTGAGAGAAACTAGACTCACCTGATATTCCGGTGTTAATCTGTACGAGAAACTTTCATAATAACCAGATCCTATCAAGTAGGCGCCGAACCGAGATCTCGGATGCTTCAGGACGTAAACGACGTATTTTACAACTGCAACTGAAGCTGCTACATAATCGGTCGAAGAAGACGTGTACCACATTGTTGCTTCTGCCAGCGACTTTCCATTCAGAGTTAATTCAAACTGCTGTCCACTCTTTATGATGACAACGACCCTGGTTTTCTCGAAAGCCAAATGTGGGACGGAAAAGACGTATTTGTTACCAGTAAATGGAACAGAGTCAAGTATGCACAACGCCGCATCTGTGTAATTACCTGTCTTTGGAATTACTCCAGCTAACAGAGGTCTTGACGACTGGACATGGTGGACTTTCTTTCGTTTAATAAACGTATCAACGTGGCCGTACTCTTCGGGGATTGTCAACGTAATCCTTCCGTCCACAGTGACGTTGGTGTCGTTGTAGACTGCAACAAGTCGTAGCAGGTCGAAGTCACTGCCACTGTAGGGAGTGTAGAGAACATATTCCGTCATGAGATTCTTTGTCGGAGGCATCTGATCCACTAAATGATCAGCGTAAATGCTGTTAATTGAAGTACGCACGTGACCAGAAAACACTGCGATCGTTTTGTCGGACGAAATCTTCGTTCCTGTAAGGTCAACATGGTCTTCTCTCAGTATCTGAAGAGAGTCTAAAGTATCCAAGGTCAAGGTCAGTTCAGAGGACACGTTGAACGTTTGGTTTCTAACTTCTATGCTGAATGGCGTGACTTCTTTCGGGGTTTCCACAGTCACTCTGGTGTTGTTGAAAGGAACAGCGATGACAATAAACGAACCTTTTCGTCTACCAACATACGACAACACTACGTAACTCGATCCCAGCATTCCTAGCTCCAACAAACTGACAGCGTCACTGCTGGATTTCTGCTTGTTAACGAGTATTACCGATACTGGCTTATCTGCTTCAACTAGTATGGACCTCTGAGAAACTGAACAGGTCGGTGGCATTCGTACTTCCGCTGGAAGAACGATATTTTTTGTTTGCGAGGCTCTGAGACTAAATTCCATGTAGGGCGAAGAAGAAAGGAAAGGAATTGTTATCGTAACGTTGACCCGATTCTCCGCGGAGATCTGAATAAAGGGATCCATAGGATCTTTATTTACTCGGTTATGAGAAAACACTCCTACATAGTTGTACCGTTTTCCAAAAGAAATTTCTGAAACGAATGAGTAAATAATTAGACGAAGAAATTGTGGCGTTCCAGCCACACATACACACAGACACGCACACGTACACTCACTCACAGACACACGCACACACACACATATTCTTAGAGAGAGAGAGAGAGATTTACATCCATACATGCATATATGATACATACATGCATAAATATAGACAAACACACACACACAAACACACATACACACACAAACAAATAAACATACACATACATATAAAAACACACATACACAGAAACACACAGACATACACATTATCGTCTACGTATGTATTTATTTATATATGTATTTGTGTTTATAGGTATGTTGGTAGGTAGATACAAAGATATGTATATAAATATGTATGTATAGGTATGTTTCAAAGACAGATAGGCATGGAGATATTTATGGTTGTATTATGTAGGTAGACAGGTAGATAAGGGAGATAGGTATGTAAAGAGGCAGGTTAGTAATAGTAAATTGAAAAAAGAAATATTTTACCTGACTGGCAGCCTCTGTTTACTAGCAGTAAAATTAAACTGATCAGTAAGACAAACATGGTGCCACCTTTCTCGTCCGTTAAATCTAAACTCTTTTGAAAATAACCGGTGTATTGTTTGTTTGTTGTTGATGTTTTTTTTTTTTTTTTTTTTTTTTTTTTTTTTTTTTTTTTTTTTTGTATCTCTTCGCAATTCAGTATAACAACAGGCTGACGTCAATAAAATCATATGACGTCAAAACAGGAAGTTTTTAAAATCCAAGAACGTCACGGGTGAAGATTATCAGTAATTGTTATACGTCATCGCAGTAGGTTGAAACGAATCTTCTTACGTCACAGCAGTACACAGACAAGAATACTTTTACATCAAAGTTATTTTTTATTATTATTTTCACTGTTTCCTCTTTCCTTTTACAGTCACGTCTCAATGAAATTTAACTCTTCGGAAAAAAGAAAAAAAAAGTATAAATAAAAAATATCCTACTTCCACAGTGTAGAATAAAGAAATAAAATTGTGATTTCTTCTGAAAAATCACAAATCTTAAGAATATGAATCTTTTCCTCTGAAAATCGCATCATATACACAGAAATTGTTGCTTTCTCAAAGTCACTCACCAAGTGTAGCTCACATCCACAGACTAATTTTAAACTGTGCCGACCAGATATCCATTCAGGAATGACAATAATAAAATAAAAAGTACTGTATGTTTTTTTATGAATTGTAACTCAATACTGATGAAATCTTTATTCCCGTGTGCGTGTTTTTATGAATAGTAATTCAATACCGATGAAAACTTTATTCCCGTGTGTATGTTTTTGTGAATTGTAATCCAATACCGATGAAAACTTTATTCCCGTGTGTGTGTTTTTGTGAATTGTAATTCAATACCGATGAAAACTTTATTCCCGTGTGTGTGTTTTTGTGAACTGTAATTCAATACCGATGAAAACTTTATTCCCGTGTGCGTGTTTTTGTTGTGGATTTTAATGCATAACCCTCGAGCCGTGAGTGACTTTTTTATTTATGTTTTCATTTTTACTTTACCCATTCTCCAGTGACTGGTTATTATCTCAAGCTAAATAACTCCAGAAACAAATGGTTGTCGCCCTCAAGAGAAATAAACACAAACAAGTGAGAGCAACAAAAGGTGAAAGACCTCGGATACCCGGAGTACGTGATAATAACAATTGTTCAAAGAGAGGATTGGAAAATAGTTTTATTTTTCGTTCTCTGCGGAGTATTAAATTGTCGTTAGTGTGAAAGATCAATGTTTAATGATAGTCTTTAGAAAAAATGAAAAAAAAACTGTCCGAAATGCTTTTTTTATTTAATTATGTATAATATCACTAGCGTCTGACAGCGTTTTTTCTAAATGTTCCTCATTAGTGAATGCTACTGTATCGTAAGCAAGTGGATATTTGTTTGTTTTTTATGATTACTACATTATAACTATTCCTTACAATCTTTTTTTTTTCTCTCTCTTACCTTCGTTTATTTTATTTATTTTATTTATTATCTGTTTATTTATTTTATTTTATTTTTTTGTTTTATTTGTTTGTTTTTGTTTTTATTTATTTTTTTTTTTCTGGTTGTTTTTTTTGTTGTGGTTACTGCTTCTCTTCTTCGTATTTTTATTTTTCTTCTTCTCATTATCATTATTATTATTATTATTATTATTATTATTATTATTATCATCATTATTATTGACGTTGTTCTTGTTACTTTCATTGTTATTGATATTTTTATTGTTGTTGCTGTTGTGATAGTTGTTTTTCTTCTTGTTGTACTGAAGTATTTGTGATTTAAATAAATTTCAATTTTATAACATCAGTATTCACTTCTACGCTTCCGTCCTATGGTATTAGTAGTAATACTAATATCAGCAACAGTACCAATTGGTGACATAGTGTAGAGGCTATATAATCTAAATTTATAAGTACATTTTCTGCAGTTTGAATTTTGATATTCTGTAACAAAGGCTGTGACAGTTTAATAAGGTGATAATGGCAAAGTTTTGTTCTCCAGTCCATTATCACCTTTGAGATTATCATCATTGCAATTTCAGATGTTCTCTGACTGAAACAAAAGCATGAGTACAGAAAAGAAAAGTAAGGTGCATTTTGGAAGCAACAGTGGCTCAAAGTTAATATTTCTACTTCGACCGCTTAATCTTTGTCTTAATGTGGAAAACGATAACTGATGCATTTGAAAGCATAATCAGAGTTATTATTATAAAACAATTATTAACGTAAATTATCAATTATAATGCTGTAATTAACTCCAATTACTAGTATTTATTCATGAAAAATAAGTGTTATCAAGATACACAGTATTACAAAATTTTACCTTCTAGTTTTAATGTATTCACATTGTTAGCAAGCAATTAGAAAACACAGATTTATATTTTTTCTGTCTTCTTCTTCTTCTTCATGCGAAATGAAACAATGTTCCTGAATTTGGTTTCAAATTTTTATCTACCGTGTCATTATTCTCTCTCTCTCTCTCTCTCTCTCTCTCTCTCTCTCTCTCTCTCTCTCTCTCTCTCTCTCTCTCTCTCTCTCTCTCTCTCTCTCTCTCTCTCTCTGTCTCTCATTCTTTTTTTTAAAGCAACTAAATTTGTACATGTACACGAAAATATTAGTACCTGTAACAGTAGCAGCATTAGCGATAATGGCACTGAATAATATAAATAATAATACAATAAAAACATTCCGGTTATAAATAAAGTAAAGATAATACAATTACTTCAGGTAACCTTGGAAACTGTGGCGTGCAAGTAAATGCCTGACGTCATATTCTGTTCCTAGTGAAACTGATCTCATTACGAATATGACGTAACGGGCTTCTATATTTGACGCAAACCTTTGGAAGATTTTTTTTTTGTTGTAGTTGTTGTTGCAAATTTTGTTACTTGTTATCAACTTGCCTCATGTACCAACGATAAATAAAAATGTGTTGATTTTTTGTTCATTACTATTTATAGATTTTTCGTTGCTTCTGTCTTTGTTGTTGTTTCATTGGACGTTTTTCTTCTGTTTTATGATTGTTTTTCTTTTTAGGGGTTTTGGGGGTTTACTGTTTGTTTGTTTGTTTGTTGTTGTTTTCGTTTCTTTTCTTTTTTTTTTTTTTTTTTTTTTTTTTTTTTTTTTTTTTCGGCAGGGTTTCCTGTTGTATATTTGATTAAATATAATGAAAACGCCAGCGTGTGTACTGGTGGGTAAAAATATAAATTTATCCCTTTGTGGTGTTTCTTAGCATGATTAATTAATCCACAGAACTTTTAATAACAGAAGGAACACCCCCATTAAGTGTTTGCGGTTACCATAGAGACAGGTTCCCATAGCGATCTAGTCAATAACAGAGAATATCTTCTATTTTCAATTCAGTTTATTGTTATATTATTAGTAGTAGTTGTCATTCTAGCGGTAGTAGTAGTAGTAGTAGTAGTAGTAGAAGTAATAGTAGTAATAGCAGTAGTAGTAATTATCAGTATTAATAAAAGTATAATATAGTAAGATAAATCGATTTAATAGCTTAGTACTTGTGCTCGTTTTCATAATAATAATATAGTTACAATAGCAGCAGTGATGGTGATGGTAGTAGCAGCAGCAGCAACATCAACAGCAACATTTGCAGCACTAATAGCAGAAGTAAGATTAGTAGTATTAGTACTAAAGTACTGAACGTTGTATTAATAATAATAATAATAATAGTAGTAGTTAGTGGTAGCAGTAGACGCAGTACTTGTATATTAATAGTAGTAGTAGTAGTAGTACAAAAAGAAGCAGCAGTAATCGTACTTGTGGTTGTAGTAGTAGTAGTAGTTCCAGTAGAAATAATTGTATTGACAGTGACGTCAGCATCAATAGCAGCAGTTAATATGGTAGAAACAAATCATAATCAGCTGCTATTTCTTCAGTCGAGTCCATGGAAGAACACACTTCACAGAAGAGACTTCCGCTTGTCCGTGCTCTCCCAGTGGTGAAACTTCTGCAGTGTTCTCCATATCGAGACAGACATGCGTCGTAACACTCAAACTCCTTGCCGACCTGCACGTGCTCTGAGTGATGACACGTGACTTTTCTGTTTGGGTGTCTTTTGAAACGACTCTCACTGCTACACTGAAAGGATAACAAAATATATTTCTTCATTAGTGTGTTAGTCTTAATGAATGATGTGAAACACATTTGGGTGCATCATCCATTCCAGACATCTTGTTGATGGTTATTTTGTTGTTGTTTTGTTAGGGATTTTTTTTTTTTTTTTTTTTTTCTCTTGGTTTTATTTAATTTTTCTGTTTCTTTTGTTTTAATTATAATCAACCGTTCTCCTTTTGTGTAGGACTTATTTCTACGATTTCAGATTTTTCTTCCTCTTGTTTGGTTTTTTGCTGGCAGTTTGCTTTTTTGTTTTTTGTGCTTTCTTGGTTATGTGGTTACTTGGTTTGGTATAAATTGTGCCAGTTCAAATTTAATCAGATATCTTAATAAGGTAAAAAGTTTTTTTGATTTTTCTTCTTCTGCTAATATTTGGTTTTCGGTTTCGGAAAGTGGTAAAAATGTGAAAAATTACACATGAGGAATTGAGAGAAACCAGACTCACCTGATATTCCGGTGTTAATCTGTACGAGTAACTTCTAGAAGAACCAGATCCTATCAAGTAGGCGCCGAACCGAGATCTCGGATGCTTCAGGACGTAAACGACGTATTTTACAACTGCAACCGAAGCTACTACATAATCGGTCGAAGAAGACGTGTACCACGTTGTTCCTTCTGTCAGTGACTTTCCATTCAGAGTTATTTCAAACTGCTGTCCACTCTTTATGATGATAACGACCTTGGTTTTTTTGAATGCCAAATCTGGGACGGAAAAGACGTATTTCTTAGCAGTAAATGGAACCGAGTCAAGTATGCACAACGCCGCATCTGACTCACCACTCGTCTTTGGAATTACTCCCGCTAACAGAGGTCTTGACGACTGGACATGGTGGACTTTCTTTCGTTTAATAAACGTATCAACGTGGCCGTACTCTTCCGGGATTGTCAACGTAATACTTCCGTCCACAGTGATGTTGGTGTCGTTGTAGACTGCAACAAGTCGTAGCAGGTCGACGTAACTGCCACTGTAGGGAGTGAAGAGAACGTATTCCGTCATGAGATTCTTTGTCGGGGGCATCTGATCCACCAAATGATCAGCGGATGATGGGTTGTTAATTGAAGTACGCACGTGACCAGAAAACACTGCGATCTTTTTGTCGGACGAAATCTTCGTTCCAGTGAGGTCAACATCGTCTTTTCTCAGTATCTGAAGAGAGTCTAAAGTTTGCAAGGTCAAGGTCAGACGAGAGGACATGGTGAACGTTTCACTTCTAACTTCGA
>CM022677.1:19979040-20111540 GCA_012295275.1 Chrysomallon squamiferum
TTCAAATTTTGTTACTTGTTATCAAATTGCTTCATGTACCAACGATCAATAAAAATGTGTTGATTTTTGTTTACTGTTTGTTTGTTTGTTGTTGTTGTTGTTCGTTTTTTTTTTTTTTTTTTTTTTTTCGGAGGGTTTGCTGTCATATATTTTATTAAATATAATCAAAACGCCAGCGTGTGTCCTAGTGCGTAAAAATGTAAATTTATCCCTTTGTGGTGTTTCTTAGCATGATTAATTAATCCACAGAACTTTTAATAACAGAAGGAACACCTCCATTAAGTGTTTGCTGTTACCATAGAGACAGGTTCCCATAGGGATCTAGTCAATAACAGAGAATATCTTCTATTTTCAATTTAGTTTTTTGTTATATTATTAGTAGTAGTTGTCGTTGAATTGGTAGTAGTAGTAGTAGTAGTAGAAGTAATAATAGTAATAGCAGTAGTAGTAATTATGAGTATTAATAAAAGTATAATATAGTAAGATAAATTGATTTATTATCTTAGAACTTGTGCTCGTTTTCATAATAATAATATAGTTACAATAGCAGCAGTGATGGTGATGGTAGTAGCAGTAGCAGCAGCAGCAACCTCAACAGCAACATTTGCAGCACTAATAGCAGAAGTAGTAGTATTAGTACTAAAGTACTAAAGGTAGTATTAATAATAATAATAATAGTAGTTAGTGGTAGCAGTAGACGCAGTACTTGTATATTAGTAGTAGTGGCAGTAGTAGTACAAAAAGCAGCAGCAGTAATAGTAGTTGTGGTTGTAGTAGTAGTAGTAGTTCCAGTAGAAATAATTGTATTGACAGTGACGTCAGCATCAATAGCAGCAGCAGTTAATATGGTAGAAACAAATCATAATCAGCTGCTGTTTCTTCAGTCGAGTCCATGGAAGAACACACTTCACAGAAGAGACTTCCGCTTGTCCACGCTCTCCCAGTGGTGAAACTTCTGCAGTGTTCTCCATATCGAGATCGACATGTGTCGTAACACTCAAACTCCTTGCCGACCTGCACGTGCTCTGAGTGATGACACGTGACTTTTCTGTTTGGGTGTCTTTTGAAACGACTCTCACTGCTACACTGAAAGGATAACAAAATATATGACTTGATTAGAGTTAGTCTTAATGAAAGATATGAAAGACGTTAAGATTTGGCTGCATCATCCAGGACAGCCGTCTTGTTAACGGTTTTTTCAGTTTCGTCGTTTATTTTCTTTGTTTATTGTTTTTTCGTGAACTTTTTTTTTTTTTTTTTTTTTTTTTTACTGTTTTATTTTTATATTTTTTTTTTTTTTTTTTTTTTTTAAATTTTATCTGATCGATTTCAGAGATTAACCAATTTAAATAATACAACCTCTAATTGTATTAACCAGATGGTGGCCATCTTGAAATACTACCCGTCAATACAATTTGAATACATGAGGTGTCTTCGAGGGATTTCTTCTGTGTTTGTGTCCGTTTGTGAGTGTGTGCTGTGTGCTGTATATGTAGTAGTAGTAGTAGTAGTAGTAGTAGTAGTAGTAGTAGTAGTAGTAGTAATTATTTATTAATTTTGTTGTTTTTCTTCTCGTAATGTTTCGTTTTTCATTAGGGTAATTGGTAAAAAGTTATTAATTACACATGAGGAATTGAGAGAAACTAGACTCACCTGATATTCCGGTGTTAATCTGTACGAGAAAGTTTTATTATAACCAGATCCTATCAAGTAGGCGCCGAACCCAGATCTCGGATGCTTCAGGACGTAAACGACGTCTTTCACAACTGCAACTGAAGCTGCTACATAATCAGTCGAAGAAGACGTGTACCAGGTTGTTGCTTCTGCCAGCGACTTTCCATTCAGAATTAATTCAAACTGCTGTCCACTCTTTATGATAACAACGACCTTGTGTTCACTGAATGCCAAATCTGGGACGGAAAAGACGTATTTGTTAGCAGCAAATGGAACCGAGTCAAGTATGCACAACGCTGCATCTGAGTAATAACCTGTGCTTGGAATTACTCCAGCTAACAGAGGTCTTGACGACTGGACATGGTGGATTGTCATTCGAGTAATAAACGTATCAGAGTGGCCGTTCTCTTCGGGGATTGTCGTAATGTCTCCGTCCACAGTGACGTTGGTGTCGTTGTAGACAGCAACAAGTCGTAGCAGGTCGACCTCACTGCCATAGTGGGGAGTGAAAAGAACATATTCCGTCATGAGATTCTTTGTCGGAGGCATCTGATCCACTAAGTGATCAAACCATGATAGGTGGTTAACTGAAGAAATGATGTGACCAGAAAACACTGCGATCTTTTTGTCGGACGAAATCCTCGTTCCAGTGAGGTCAACATAGTCTTCTCTCAGTATCTGAAGAGAGTCTAAAGTTTGCAAGGTCAAGGTCAGACGAGAGGTCATATTGAACGTCTGACTTCTAACTTCGACGTTTAGAGGCTTCATTGGTGATGGGGTTTCGATAGTCACTCTGGTATTTTTGAAAGGAACAGCGACGACGATAAACGAACCTTTTTGTTGACCAAGATATGACAACGCTACGTAACTCGATCCCAGCATTCCTAGCTCCAACAGACTGACAGCGTCAGTGTTGGACGTCTGCCTGTTGGCGAGTATTACCGATATTGGCTTATCTGCTTGAACTAGTATGGACCTCTGCGAAACTGAAGAGTTCGGTGGCATTCGTATTTCTGTTGGCAGGCTGACATTTCTGATTCCGGATGCACTCAGACTAAATTCCATGTAGGGCGAAGAAGAAAGGAAAGGAATTGTTATCGTAACGTTGACAGAATTTTCCGCGGAGACTTGAATTTGGGGTTTCAGAGATGTTGTTGAGGCTGGGTTATGAGAAAACACTCCTACATAGTTGTACCGTCTTTGAAAAGAAATTTCTGAAACGAATGAGTAAATAATTAGATGAAGAAACTGTGGAGTATATCTATACCTCCGTCCGTCCGTCCATCCATTCATCTATCCATTTATACATCCATCTCTCTCTCTATATATATATCTTTCTCTCTCTATATATATATATATATATATATAGAGAGAGAGAGAGAGAGAGAGAGAGAGAGAGAGAGAGAGAGAGAGAGAGAGAGAGAGAAAGAGACAGACAGACAGAGAGATTTACATCCGTACATACATATATCACACACAGACACACGCATACACACATGGAGACAGACGCATCTAATCACACATTCACACAGACGCAAACACACAGACACATATACCTATGTACGTATGTATTTATATATGTGTTTATGTTTGTAGGTAAGTAGGTAGATATGTAGGTAGGTGGGTAGGTAGATATGTAAGTATTATGTAGGTAGAAAGGTAGCTATGTAGGTATTTATGTTTGTGTTATGTAGATAGGTAGCTAGATATGTAAAGTAAATTTAAAAATGAATATTTTACCTGACTGGAAGCTACTGCTTACTAGCAGTAAAATTACACTAATTTGTAAGACAAACATGGTAGTAAATTTTCCCGTTCGCTAAATCTAATCTTTTTAAAATAATCGCTAATTCCTTCTTTTTTTTTTTTTTTTTTTTTTTTTTCTTACTTCTCTATGACAGCAGGCAGAGTCAGTAAAACCGTATGACGTCAAAACAGGACATTTGTATAATCCGTATCTATGTTCAAAGAAGAACGTCACGGGTGAAGACTTTCAGTAATTGTTTTACGTCATCGCAGTAGGTGGAAACGAATCTTCTTACGTCACAGCAGTACACAGAAAAGAATACTTATTATTATTTTCACTCTTTACTCTTTCCTCTTAATGTCACGTCTCAATGGAATTTAACTCCTTAAAAAAACATTTTTATAAAAAGTAAAATAATAAAAATCCTACTACGACAGTGTATAATAATGAAAAAAATACTGATTTTTTCTGAAAATCACACCTCTAAAGAATATGAATTTTTTCCTCTGAAAATCACATTATAAACAGAAAATAAATGTTTTTCTTCTTAAAGTCACGACCAAGTGTAGCTCACATCCACAGAATAATTTTAAACTGCGCTGACCAGATTCCCATTTAGGAATGACTACCAAAAAACAAATACTGTATGTTTTTATGAACTGTTACTCTGTATCGATGAAAACAATATTCCCATTTGGTTTGTTGTGTGGGCATTTATTTATATATTTGTTTATTTATTTATTTATATATTTGTTTATTTATTGTCCTGATTTTACATACGATACATAGCCACCTACTATTTGCAAACCTTGGATGAATCATCCTAAACTTTAATTATTAATTCATTTAATTCAAGCAACGAATGGCTAATATTTCAAAGGAAAAAAAAAAAAAACATTCAAAAATAAGTCGCTATTTATCTTAAGAGAAATAAATCCAAACAAATGATTGTAATAATAAATGAAAGTCCTTGGTTACCTCTGACTGAAGAGAGTAAGAATTATTAATTGTCTGTGAACTGACAGGCCGGATTAGTGTGAAAGGCTAAAATTTGATAGCCTCTAGAGAACAACGGTCTGAGCTTTTTTCGTTATTCAATTATTTTACATGAAGAGCAATCGATGGCGTTGTTTCTAAATGTTCCGCATCAGTGAACACAACAAAATCGTCAACAAATGGATTTTTTTTTTTTTTTTTTTTAAAATATAGCATTTCTCTCCAGTCTCTTCTTACCTTTGTTTAATTTATTTATGTATTTTTCTTCTTCATATTCTTTTTATTATTATTATTATTATTATTATTATCATCATCATCATCATCATCATCATCATCATCATTATTGACGTTGTTCCTTTTACTTTCATTGTTATTAACATTCTTATTGCTGTTGTGATAGTTGTTTTTCTTCTTGTATTTTTCTTCTTCATATTCTTTTTATTATTATTATTATTATTATTATTATTATTATTATTATTATTAACAGTAGTAGTAGTAGTAGAAGTTTTGTTGTTGTTGTTGCTGTTGTTATTGCTGCTGCTGCCGTTGTTGTTACTTTCATTGTTATTGATTCTGCTATTGTTGTTGCTGTTGTTGTAGTTGTCTTTCCTTGTGTTGTACTGATGTAGTTCTGATTTAAACTAATTTTAAATTTAAAACACTGCTATGCTTAGTAGTAGTAGTAGTAGTAGTAGTAGTAGTAGTAGTTGTTGGTTCTGCTGCTGGTGTTGTTGTTCTTGCTATAACAGTGTATTAAATGCTGGCGTGATATATATCTACATTTATGAATAAGATGCAAGAGTTGTCTTTTGTGCTCAGTCTGTTCAATTCCTTTGTACCTGTTTTATTTTTTGCACAATATGTTTTCCTCCAATACTCAGTTTTTCATGATATTTCTACCACGCAGATTCTATTTGCTTGGTACAGTAAAGAATACAGATTTGACAATCCACATAATGCGGCAGCTGCAGAATTAGTATTGTAGCAGTAATTGCGTCGCGTGTTTTGTGGTTACCATAGAGACACACTCCATTTGAGATCTAACCAGTAAAATAGATTATCTTCTATTTTATATTCATTTCATTATTTTTATCATCATCATCATCATCATCATCATTATCGTTACTATTATTAAAATAGCAAATAAATAATTTAACGCTTTGAAGCTGAGTAGCTAAAACTTTATTATCAGAGGTAGTAGTGGTAGTGGTAGTAGTGGTAGTAGCAGTAGTAGAAGAAGTAGCAGAGAAGCATCAGTGTTACTGGTGGTAGTACCAGCCGTCGAAGTAGCAGACGCGGCAATATAAGTACAAACGGTAGTAACAGCACTAGAAGTAGTAGCTGAATAGTAGTAGAAGTTGTAACAGCAATAGGAAAGTAGAGTAATAACAGTAGAAGTGGTTATAGTAGTAGTAGCAGTAGTAGTAGTAGTAGTAGTAGTAGTAGTAATAGTAGTTGTTGTTGCAGCAGCAGTAATAGCAGTAACATTGCCAGTAGCAGTAGCAGTAGTAGCACAAGTAAGAGAATAGAGGTAACAATCGTAGAAGAAGTAGTATTAACATTAACAATAATTCAGTATTAGCAGTAGCAGCAGTAGATTTCTAGTGCTAATAATAATAATAATATTAATAATTATGCTCATAGTACAAGTTAAATAGTATAGCATGAGTTCAGTAATAGTAAAAATAATAAAAGTAGAAAAAAAGTAATAGCAATAGTTAATAAAAGTAGCAGTAGCACTAATAGTAGAAGTAGTAATAGTAGTACTAGTTAGGAGTAGTAACAGTAGTAGCAGTTGCGGTAGTTGTGCTAGTAGTTGTTGTTGGAGCAGTTACAGCAGTAGCAGCAGTAACTGATGCTGTTGTTGTTGTAGTAATAGCAGTAGCAACAACAGTTAATAAGGTAGAAATAAATCATAATCAGCTGCTGTTTCTTCAGTCGAGTCCATGGAAGAACACACTTCACAGAAGAGACTTCCGCTTGTCCACGCTCTCCCAGTGGTGAAACTTCTGCAGTGTTCTCCATATCGAGATCGACATGTGTTGTAACACTCAAACTCCTTGCCGACCTGCACGTGCTCCGAATGATGACACGTGACTTTTCTGTTTGGGAGTCTTTTGAAACGACTCTCACTGCTACACTGAAAGGATAACCACAGATATTACTTGATTTGTTTGTTAGTCTTATTAAAAGAATTAACAGAAATTTTAGATGCAGTATTAATGGAAGCCGTAATGAAAATACCATTTTCATATTTTTGTCTTTATTATTTTTTTTTTTTTTTTTTTTTTTTTTTGTAACATTTCCCAGTGTTTCAGTTTATACAATGTTCAACTTTAGTTCGTTGGAAGGTTCATATGGTGACACAAAATTATATTGAGCCCTTTGAAGCCGGAGCCCAACACTTGTGCTGTTCAGTTTTATTCTCTGAAATACCCTGAATATGCTACATGAAGACGGTTTACAATAGTGTCATCATCAAAAAGTAGTGCTAAAGCAATTGTAAACTTTAATTGCTCGGGTTCGGAAGGTAAACAACACGATCTATCATTTTATTAACCAGACAGATAATACCATCGTTTAAAGTACTCGTCAATAAAAAGATTGAATGCATCGAGAGTTTTGGAGAGAACGTTTTCTAAATGTCTGTGTACGTACGTACAATTTGTGTATGTGTATGCACGTATACGTTTTGTTGTTATCGTTTTATGTATTGTTTCTTTATTTGTTCTCGGGGAAGAGATGCGCATGTGTGTGTTTGTGTGTGTGTGTGTGCGTGTGTGTATCACAGCTGGGAATGTTACTAAAATACTTCACACCTGCGAATTCAGAATTTACCTGATATTCTGGCGTCAGTCGTGAAGAGTAAGTTTTATAAGGACCACACCCTATCAAGTAGGCGCCGAACCGAGATCTCGGATGCTTCAGGACGTAAACGACGTCTTTCACAACTGCAACTGAAGCTACTACATAATCGGTCGAAGAAGACGTGTACCACGTTGTTGTTTTTGGCAGTAACTTCTCATTCAGAGTTATTTCAAACTGCTGTCCACTCTTTATGATGATAACGACCTTGTTTTTTTTGAATGGCAGATCTGGGACGGAAAAGACGTATTTGTTAGCAGTAAACGGAACCGAGTCAAGTATGCACAACGCCGCATCTGAGTCACCACTCGTCTTTGGAATTACTCCAGCTAACAGAGGTCTTGACGACTGGACATGGTGGATTGTCCTTCGTTTAATAAACGTATCAACGTGGCCGTATTCTTCGGGGATTGTCAACGTAATACTTCCGTCCACAGTGACGTTGGTGTCGTTGTAGACAGCAACAAGTCGTAGCAGGTCGACGTTACTGCCAATGTAGGGAGTGTAGAGAACATATTCCGTCATGAGATTCTTTGTCGGAGGCATCTGATCCACCAAATGATCAGCGGATGATGGGTTGTTAACTGAAGAACGGATGTGACCTGAAAACACTGCGATCTTTTTGTCGGACGAAATCCTCGTTCCAGTGAGGTCAACATCGTCTTCTCTCAGTATCTGAAGAGAGTCTAAAGTATCCAAGGTCAAGGTCAGTTCAGAGGACACGTTGAACGTTTGATTTCTAACTTCTATGCTGAATGGCGTGACTTCTTTCGGGGTTTCGACAGTCACTCTGGTGTTGTTGAAAGGAACAGCGATGACAATGAACGAGCCTTTTTTGAATTTTCCAACAAAAGACAACGCTACGTAACTCGATCCCAACATTCCTAGCTCCAATAAACTGACAGTGTCCATGTTGGAAAGCTGAAAATTAGCGAGTATTACCGATACTGGCTTATCTGCTTGAACTAGTATGGACCTCTGAGAAACTGAAGAAGTCGGTGGCATTCGTATTTCTGTTGGCAGGCTGACATTTCTGATTCCGGATGCACTCAGACTAAATTCCATGTAGGGCGAAGAAGAAAGGAAAGGAATTGTTATCGTAACGTTGACAGAATTCTCCGCGGAGATCTGAATAAAGGGATTCACGTCATTCCCGTTTATTGGGTTGTGAGAAAACACTCCTACATAGTTGTACAGTGTTTCTAAAACATTTTCTGAAATGAAAGAATAACTCGGTAGATTAATAAACATTGCGGTATGTGTGTGTGTGTGTGTGTGTGTTTGTGTGTGTGTTTGCCTGCGTATTTGTGTGTGTGTTTATATATTTATATACAAACAGAAATACACATACACATAAACTCACACATCCGTGCACAGCTACCAATACACAGCACAGCTGTTATTTGTTTTCTTTTATGTCTACCTATCCACATATACGTTTCTGTGTTACTGTATGTTCATGCGTCTGTCTCTCTGTAAATACAGGTGTGTATATGTATGTCTGCATGTATGCATGCATAAGTATATATATATGTGTGTGTGAGTGTGTGTTTGTGTGTGTATTAGGAAGGTAAGTAGTTAGGTAGGTACGCAGAAAAGTTAAAAGAAATATTTTACCTGATTGTGAGCTACTTTTTACTAACAGTAAAATGACGCTGATTATGAAGACAAACATGTCCCTTTTTGCCGTGGGTTAAATCTGACCTCTTTTCCGAAAGAAAACGTCTGTTTTATCTGTTTGTAGTTCGGTATAACAATAGGCTGACGTCAATAGAAATTGTATGACGTCAAAAAATAAAGTGTTAAAAAAATTAAAATTTGTATTTTGGCACCAAAACGTCACAAGTGAACTCTCACGTCATCAGAGCATCTTGTTCTTACGTCACAGCAGTACTTTGGCGCGAACACTTTTACTTCAGTGTCACATTATTTTTTTGGGGGGGATTGTTTACTTTTTGCTATTTCCAAATAAATAATATTTGTAGAAAGTCGTGTATTTCTTCTTGTGGACACTTTTCTGATCAATCTCCACAACTTTTAGTAATGAGGAAGTTTTTTTTTTTTTTTCTTAAAGTCAAAATTTTATAGAAAGTTACGGTTTTCTTCTGAAGTTCCCAACTCTAACGAATACAACTGTTTTCTTTTGAACGTGAAAAACTCTAAAGAACCCGGTCTTTCTTATATAAGTCACAAGCCTATAGAAATATGGCTGTTTTCTTCAGAAAGTCACGACTCTAAAAAATATAACTGTTTTCTTCTGAAAGTCACAGCTTTTTAAGAATGTAACTAATTTTCTTCTGAAATTCACAACACTGAAGAATATCACTGTTACTTTCTCACAATCACATCTGTAGTTAATTACGTCTGGTTTAAAGTCTGAAAGTCAAAAACGTGCTGCGATAACCGCTGCTTCAAGTAACGACCAAACGTGAGATCTGTCTGGTCAATGCCGGTGAACTCCGCGACCAGACAACCCGGTTAGGAAGAAAGAGTAAAAAAAATAAATACTTAATGTTTTCATGAATAGCATCTCCGCGTCTGTGGTAACCTCAGTCCCGAGTGTTTCTTCTATTTTAACCCTTTAGCCGTCGCTGTCAGTTCTGTTGTAGTTTAGCCTGTATTCCGTTGACAATGCACGTTTGATACATACAATGGATAAAGGGAGTACTTGGGGTTGACGTGATTATAAGTTCAGTGCGCACATACAGACAGACGTACATACACATAGCCAGCCAGCAAAGCGGACAGAGAGAAGACAAACAAACGGACGGCAGATGAAAGGATGGACAGACAGACAGACAGACAGACAGACAGGTACATGTAAAGAGCGATAAACACACACGCAATAACATGTATAGACATAGGGTTGACAGAAGGCAATGAGACCCGATAAACACAAAGAGAAAAACAGATAAACAGACAGACAAAGAGAAGTGGGACAGACAGAAAGACAGATAGACAGGTCAGTATACAGACAGACAGACAGAGAGATACAGGCAGATAAACAAACATGCAGCCAGGTATATTTTGGGTGCTTTATTTAGTAAAATATTTATTTCCGTTGTAAGCGACAAATAAAAAAATAAATGATGAAAATTATGGATTTACAAAACTTAATACGTAAACCCAAATCTTATAAAAGGGTTAATTTCTGGGCGAAGCAACTAAACTTGATGATTTGTTCCTTTGTTTAAACTATGAATATGTCACCCTGAATCTTAATTATTTATTCTTTTTATGAGCAGCGAATGGGTATTATCTCAAGGGAAATAAATCCAGAAACAAATCTTTATTTATCTCAAGGGAAATAACTCCAGAAACAAACGTTCATGTCAAGATAAAAAAAAAAAAAAAGTCGATAAACAAATCGTTATTATCTCAAACAACTGCAGAAACAAAAAGAAAAGTGAAATACAAACGTGGTTTCGAGTTAGCTGTGTGACATACATTAATGATTTATTCTTTGACTAGAAGAAAAACAAAACCTTAAAAAGATGTTTTTTTATAAATATTTCAAAGCATGTATGTATGTATTAATAATATAAATCTATTTATATCTGAAACCATTTTTCAAAGTATTCATATAAACCAATTTAAGATTTTGTCTAGGTGATAGATGCAGCTGATATATCAAACTGAAAAAAAAATAATAATAATAATAATAACTATAAATACTATGAACAGTAACATTTATATATATTTTTTAAAAAATTAAAAAATTAAATTAAAAAATGTTTATAAATATATTTAAAAAATAAAATTTTGTATAGTTGTAACTTAATCTTAATGCTTTTCAGATCTGTGCGATGAACTTGTTTTTCATAATATCAAATTAAATTGTATTCAGGAACAGAGATATATGCGTGTGTATTGAGGCCTTCCTGTTCGACTGGTCGTTTGAAGAACTTGGATATGTTCAGTAAGTCCGCCATGTTTTATTCAGTTTTTCGCAGCTCTGGAAAATAGTAAACAAACGGATATTTTTATCTTTATTTTTTTTGTTATTATTCTTCTTCTTTTTTATGATCGGTCTCTCTATGGTCTTTTATATATATATATATATTTATTGTCTTCTTTTTTAGTAATTATTATTTATTATTTATAAAGTTGTTATTGTTGATATTAATATTATTATTATTATTATTATTATTATTATTATTATTATTATTATTATTAAAAAATTCATTATTATTATTATTATTATTATCATCATCATCATCATCATCATTTTTTTTCGTTGTTTTTTGTTTTGTTTTGTTCTCTTTTTTGTTGATTTTTAGTTGTTTTTTTTTTTTTTTTTTTTTTGTTGTTTCTGTTTTTGTTTTTTGGGGCGTTTTAATGTGTGTGTGTGATTGATTGCTGTTGTTTTCCTTTTTCCTTAACTACATTTGGGACGTTTTAATTAATTAGATTTCGATGTATGAATGTATGTATGTATGTGCACACACACACACACACACGTGTATTTGTCCGCTCATGCATGAACGTGACGCACATGCATATAATTACATTTTATTTTCTCTCTGTTTTAATTTAGGTTTCAGAGTTTTTAGTGTTTTGTTGTTGTTGTTGTCGCCATTTTGATGGGAATTTTTGTTGTTGTGCTATCTTTGTTCGTTTTTTGTTTGGTTTTTTTTTTTTCGGGTTTTTGGGGTGGTTTTGGGGTTGTTTGGTTTTTTTTTTTTTTTTGTTATTTGTTGTTATCTGTTGGTATTTCGTGGGGGACTTTCTTTGTTTTGTTTGTTGTTGTTGTTTTTGTTTGGGTTTTTTTCTCACAAACAATCTACGTTGGCCTATAAAATAACTGCTTTGAGGAAATGTTTTGTTTTGATTTTCACTCATTTTGAACCGTAGATGTGGTCCACTGTGTTTATTTGAAAATATGTAAACTGCTTAATCTGTTTCTGAAACTACAATAGGTAGACTGTATTATTTATTATAAATATAGAAAAGAAATGAAAAGAACATTATTAAGAAGAAGAAGAAGAAGAATATATTTTTTTTAAAACCAGTGATAATGATGATTATAATAATATTATTTTAATAATAATAGTTATTATTATTATTATTATTATTATTATTATTATTATTATTATTATTATCGTTGTTATTGTAGTTTTATTTGGCGTTTGGCTGTTTACTCTGTGCTGTTACTTTGTGTAACGTGTGCGGTATGGAGTTACTCAAAAATTGTCTTTAGGGATACTTTGCAGTCCAATTACGTATTTATATGCACCACTTTATTTTTATGATAAAGTGGAGATGTGTCACTGTAATTATATTTGAATAAGAGCCGTTGACCTATGCACTGTACTGCACACGATGACCAATAAATTGCCTATTCTTTTTATATTAGGTAAATACAATATAGCATCTAGTTGTCGTTCTTGAATGACGAAAGGGGGCGCTGAATTCTAACACCCAAAGGACGCCATTTTAAGCGCTTAGAAGAAAGACTATTTTACAGTAATATTCTTGATAAAATTTAAGTAAGCGGCGTTTATTTTTATTTAAAGAGGTAAAAATGAGTCAGTATTTGCAAGTAGCAGAAGATGAAAACGAGGAGCCCATAGAAATCCCAAGTGAAGATGATGGAACATTGTTACTGTCGACGCTGGCCGCTCAATTTCCAGGAGCATGCGGATTGAAATATCGAAATCCTGATACAGGCACTTTCCGTGGCGTTCGTCTTGCCGATGGAAAACTCCATCCTCCAGAGACAGGGATGTGGGATTCTCATGTTTATATTGCAGTTTTTCCTAAAGGTTAGTTTAAAATAAATAATAATAATAATAAATTTAAAAAGCCGTTAAAATTAAATGCGAGCCTCCTTTTCATTTTTCACCATATTCACAATTAATTTTCTATTTTTCATTTTTAGAGCATTTTCTTCTTACTCATTATTTTTAGTAGTTAGCATTTTGTAAAAATGACCAGTTTTATTTTATAGGCACTAATCTGCCCAGTAAATATTTAACATTTACAAAGAATTTGGCAATCGAAAAATAAAAATTATTTGTAAATACTAAATGAGATATGAATACCGCAAAATTTTATTCAAAAAAAAAAGAAAAAAAAGGTTGTTTTTGATATTATGAACGTGGCCATCCGAATAAAATTATTACCTTGGAGCAATTGTTTTATAATATTTAAATTTGAAAAAACAGAAACACAAATTTCAGAAAACAAGAGAAAAGGTGATGATGGCCAGGAGAATCCTGTTGCGAAGACCAAGCGAGTTGATGGAGGCTCGAAAAGCAGCACTGACCTTATTGTCCTGGGCTTACCATGGAAATGTACAGAAGATGACATGAGAAAGTATTTCTCACAGTTTGGTGACCTTTTGCTTGTGCAGGTAAATAAAAAAAAATAAAAAAATTAGAACTTAATATATTACTCCAGAAATAGTTTCAATTTATAATTTCTCACAATAGCTTTGGAGCATAACTTTTATTTTTTACTGGCTTGTATAACTGGCAATTAAAAAAATCAATTTTTAAAAAATGGGAGTAAAAATCTTTTAGGACAGTTCAGCTTGAGTATACTAATAAAATAACCATAAAGATAATTTTCACATGGTTTTTTTTTTTTTTTTTTTTTTTTCTTTTTCTCCTTACTTCAAAAGGTAAAACGAGACCCAAAGACAGGTGAATCGAAAGGATTTGGCTTCATTCGATTTGCTGATTATCGCTCTCAAGTGAAGTGCATGTCACAGAGACACATGATAGATGGGCGCTGGTGCGATGTGACCATTCCAAACTCGAAGGTAAAAATTTATCTTTTTTCATACCTACATAATGATTATATCTTACATCCAGGGTGAGAATCCCTCATCTGAAATGCTTCAGATAGGAAGTGTTTCAGATTTTAGAATACAAGGAGATCGGTCTAAATGTAAATTGCATTTACAATTTATATACAGTTTACACAAATATAATCAGAAGGAATATTCTATGTAATACTTTTATTAAAATAAAGTTAGTGTATGCAATAAAAGTTTGCAGGATTTTTTTTTATATATATATATATATAATGTTTTAATTATTTTTGTGTTAAAAATAAAGGTATTATATTCAAAACAATCTGAAAACTTTTATATAAATAACTATTTCTGCTGTTCAGAGAGAGAGTCTTTGCTCCTGGACATTTTTATTATTTGTGCATGTACAGAGACAGCTGCATGCATGCATGAGTGCACACGTGTGTCATTTAGTTTCGTTAATATTTTATTTTAATTTCATGCTTGCAGGAAGGATCTCAGCAGCTGATGAACAGGAAGATTTTCATTGGCCGATGCACCGAGGACCTGACCCAGGACGACCTGAGGAACTACTTCAGCAAGTACGGCGAGGTCGTCGACGTCTTCATCCCGAAGCCGTTCCGCGCCTTCGCCTTTGTCACCTTCGCCGACCACGAGGTCGCGCAGATGCTTTGCGGCGAGGACCACATCATCAACGGGGCCAGCGTGCACGTGAGCAACGCCTCGCCGAAGCACTACGACGCCCAGCAGAACAGAAAGGGTGGGTTCAACCAGACTGCTAGCATGGGTAGCCCGGGGGCATGGCGGGGTGGGGCGGGCGGCGCCACCTCCCGCAACGTCGGCTCCTCGGTGAAGGGGGAGAACATGCCCGGGGGTGGGATGGAGGCGATGGGGAACAGCCAGCTGGGCATGAACCTGCTCAACTCGGCCATGCTGGCCGCGGCCCAGGCCATGCTGAACCAACAGGGGCAGTGGGGGCCACTCGGGCTGGCGGGGCAGACTGGGGGGAGTCCCGACGCCACGGGGAACCCCGCGGCCAGGAACACGGGCTTCGACAGCTCGACCGGGGGCACGACCAACCAGGGCAACAACTTCCTGGGTGGGTGGGGCCCGCCGCAGGATCAGACTGCTCACCAGGGTCAGGGTCAGTATGGAGGGTGGGGTACCCCGCACCAGAGTCAGAGGGGCGCGTGGAATTGAGGCAGAACGATTTTTTGGAGGTGTGAGTGGTGGGAGAGAAAAAAGAAGTGGGGGAGAAAGATTTGAAAGCTTTGAAATAAAAAGTTTTATTTTTTTGTTTCTGATTAGAAAGCATTTGAAATTGTGAGTTGAGGAAACTAAAATATATACATTTTTTTTTTTTTTTTTTGATTTGGTTGGTAGGAAGAAGAAAGTGTACATATTTTAAACTGTAGTCTGTCTTATTCATTCATATTCAGTAGCTGTGGGTGGGCTTTTGATTTCTCAGGAAAGGCTGATACTTTGATTTCTTTTTTTATATATATATATATATATGGTTCTGAATAATCACTTGTAATTGTTTTTTTTTTTTTTTTGTTTGTTTGTTTAGGACACAGTTTGATTCTTATACCATGTCTATTTATTCCGTCACATTCATTTTGAATTAAATAACTAAAAAAAGTTTTTAAAACCTGATCAGTCAAAATTGTTTGAAAGACTGGATTAAGAAATTAAGTTCCTTTCATCCAGCATTTTTTTTTTTTTTTCCTTTTTAGAAACCTTTTCTTTTTTATAAATGAATTCATTTTTATCTCCATTTGTACAAATTCATTAATCAACCAGTTTGTTTCATTGTTATCCACTAAAGATTTGGGGATAGACATTCTGAATTTTTACAGCTAAACTGAAAGTGCAAAAAATCTATTTTCGGTATGGAATAGGGAAGGATGGAAAAAAAATTTGTTTTGGCTACTGCTAAAGGGGTTAGATTTATTTTTTTTAATTTTTAAACCAAATAACAGATCTTTTGGATTAAGAAAACGTATGGACAGACAGGCATAGAGATAACTTGTGGACGTATATTGTGTATCTTGAGTGTTTGCTGTTGTGAAATTGTTGTCCAAAGATTAGAGCTAGTGTTAGGAATGTTGTAATTTTTTGTGTTTTTCTTTATCTTTTTTAATATATAGTATTTTACCTTTTTTTTTCCAAAGAGATGAATTATATTTTTTTCATTAACACAGAATGATTACAAAGTAAATATAAGCAAAATTTTAAATTGCTTGAAAATGAATTTTAAGAAAATTAAACTCGACACCTTCATATGCATAAAATATGGCTAAAATTCTTTTATTTTTTCAAATATTCTTCTGTTTTTTTTATAAAGTATTTGTTATTTTGTTAATTTGTTAAATTATCAGAAACTGTAATCTAAATGTTTGTTTTTTCCCCTTTTCCCCCGATGGTTTTTCATCATTAAATAACAGGACTTTAAAAACTATATTCAACGATGACTTCATTTTATAACCATTAGGTATTTTTGGGGGTGTTTTTTTTCTTTTTTTTTTTAAATCTTGTTTTCTTTTCATGATTGAAAGTCATAGATGTTTTTTATAAATGGTATGTTGTCGCATAATGCAACAGGCATAGCCCCTCGAAACTGTATGCTAGTGAATGTTGTGTAACTAAGGTGAACTTTGGATGACTGCGTGAAAACTCCCGTCATTTCTGCTTGATTCTGAGGATCATTGTGTGTGAAGTTACGAAGTCCGAGGACAAGGAAGGGCAGTTTAAGAACAGTGATGTGCGAGAATGTGGGCTTTTTTAACCGGGACGTGATTGAAGATTTGAGCCATTTGAAGATCGCGAGTGAGAAAGTTTTAAACGACTTTGTCGGAACGGAAGAAAACCCGAGTAAGAGCTGGTGGGGAGAGAATGTTGTTGTTGACATTTTAACACATGGAGGCAGAAAGACCTGTTGTAAGAATGGTTTATAAAAAAGAAAAAAGAGAAAGAACAAAAGAGACTGGAACGGGAGAAGAGCAGAGTGGAAACATCGCGTGTTTGTTGTTGTTGTTGTTGTAAGGACAGATTTTTCTTTTTAAAGACAAGATTGAAATTATTTGGTGCCTGACGACGTGTACGACTGGAATGTTGTGTTCATTTTTACACATCTAGGAACTTCTTTTTATTTCTTATAATTTTTTTTTTTTTATTTTTTTATTTTTTTTATTATTATTATTATTATTATTAAATTTAAAACATTATATTTATCATTCTTTTACCTGTTAACATGTAGGAAATTTCGTGAAAGATTTGTATGTTCTGTGCGTTAGTTTTATCAATACAGCAGTTTGTAGATGTGAACAAGTTGGTTGTGTCTTTTTTTAACTGTTCTGTGTGGGGTGTAACTGTGAGTTTGTGGGACGGGACGGGTAGATGTGGGTGTGTCATTTATAATTACCGTGAAATGAAATGACTTTTAACCACAAAAAAAAAAACCCAACAAAATTGGGGGAAAAAAATGCCCATCTGTTGATAACAAAAACCAAATTCAATTATCTTTAATTCTTCAGATTAAACCTTTAGTGTGATGAATATAACATAATAAATAAAAATGTAAATGTTAATACATTGATAGAGTTATGGGTTAACTGCAGATGCCACCATAATCCTGGCATCATCATTTGTTAGCCATGAAATTGCCATTTGCACAATTCATAATCCTCTGTATTAATCAATTTATACTACTGTTGGCCTAACTTGCAGTAGCCAGTCACAATTTGGAAAACGTATATACCAAAGGCAGCTATTTTTATATAAGCAGTGTGTTGACTACTTTTCAAGAATTAGATCAAATTTAATGTCGATTGTGAAATTTCATAAAATATTACATTATTATCTAAATGAATTTTTTATATATATCAAACTGCATATAACATTGAATACAGAAGTACAGTAATTCAGAATGAACTTTTTGTAATTTCAATTTTCAGAAGTATAGAACTAAAATATAAATTGACTTGTAATAGTAACTTTAAGAAATAAGAAATTTCTCAGTGATGGAGAATAGAAATTTGTGTGTACCGTGAGGAACCACTAGGTTTGACCTTTGAAAATTGTTATTATGAAAATGATCAGGGTTTTGTGTGTGTGTGTGTGTGTTTGCATGTGTTATTTACATAGTAACATTTAAATTGTGTGCATATTAAAGAAATAACAATTTGTAGAAACACATGTCTAAAATGCACAGAGTTGATATATATATATATATATAAAACCGGAATGTTGAGTGTTTAGAATGTAATACCAGAATTTTTGTTGAAGTATTTTATCCACTAAGGTTAACAGTGAGAATGGTAACAACTGTTAGTGTTACTGTTTACGGTCATGCAAACGTGAGCAACTGATAAACTAATAATTACTGTGCTCCACAAAGAGTGTGAGAGAGTGATTTTCCCCTTAACAGAATGCTGTACAAGCTGATTGAACAGTTTGGAGAGTGTTTTTCACATTAAAAGTATGTGTTGTTTAGAGAGAGAGGGGTAGTTTGGTTTGTTAGGTGTGAAAGATTAAACTATTGTTTATGGGATGAGTTAACTTGTATTGGTGCTCTTCTCTGTGACCAATTAAATCAACTAAAATATGTGGGGTTCATAGTCTTCAGGTTAATGCAAACAAATGAAATTTCGATTTGCCTGTTACAAAAAAAACAACTAAGGTAAGTAAGTACAGGTTTAAAGATTGGGCAATGAAGAAATTTTCTTTTCTGTTGGTGTTTTTTTTTTTTTTTTTTTTTTTTTCAGGAAAAGCTTCAGAGTGTGGTGGATGAAATTTAATTTTCACCATTACAGAGCTCATGTCTTCGATTTCCTCTGTCTCTCTCTCTCTCTCTCTCTCTCTCTCTCTCTCTCTCTCTCTCTCTCTCTCTCTCTCTCTCTCTCTCTCTCTCTCTCTGATATGGTGGGATTCAACAGTTTTTGCAATAAACATATTTATGATTATAAATGTTTTATTTTTATTATTTTTTTATTATGATAAGCAGCATAAAACTTTTTTTTTTTTTTTTTATTATAATAAGCAGCATAAAAAAATTTAATTGTTTTTTTTTTTCATTTTATTTTTTTTCTTAATAATGATTATTTGTAATAAATACCTGTTTGATAATTTTGAATGTTTGGACAAAAGGAATGAACTTTAATGGTGTTGAGCATAACTTCAGTGCTATTTGATTATGAAATCTCACTATTGGGGTTTGGTGGGGATGGTTGTGATAATTTTATATAGATTTGTTTACTGGTTTACATTTTATGGAGATGGGGGGGGTTGTTTTTTTTTTTTTTTTTTTTTTTTTTTTTTTTTTTTGAATCTATAAAAAAAACGAAATACCAAGTGTACACACATATATATATATATTTTTTTTAAATATGCTCGATTTTTACAATAGGTGGTTACCAAGGTTACGGTTGGTACGAACAGCAGAGAGATCGGCGCGCCGCGCAGGAAGCTTCTGATGGGTGGAGGAACCGCCAAGATGGCGGGTGTGGTTATGAATGGGGTGGTGCCGCCCAGTGAGTGGTACGGTCAGGCCGGCGGGAAGCAGGGAGCAGAGTGCTTGTTGTGTGGGACAGAGGCGATGTGAATGCAAGAAGGGGATGAAAGACGAGCGACAGAAGAATGAAAGGAGATGGACAGAAGGATGAAAGAAGGCACTTTTGGATGAGGCACCCTGCTTATAATGTTTGGTGATTGTGTTCTCGGCCGAAATCACTTGATTCTTATAGAAACAAAACAAACACAAAAATTTTAATTGTTCTTTTTCTTGAAAACAACACTGCAACTTGGATGGTTTTTAACGTTTGTTTTAGATTTTCTTTTCTTGAAATTTGAATTTCTTTCAAAAGAATATGTGCATTCTGATTCATGATCTACTGAAAAGCTGCAATGCATAATTCTTGTTGTTGATATAAGAAAAATCATTACAGACGAAAGAAAATTTTCAACCTAATATTTTCACAATGTGCAAGAAAGGAGAGTGATTAGAAAACATAGTTAAGGAGGAGGAGTGAGACTGGCTTAAGCTTCCAAACTGAAATGAAGAAATTAATGTTATTAACATTTCCAATGATGAGTGATTATTTCAGGTGCTTTTATTTTGCATTACTGAATTCGAATTTGCTTATTTATTCACTTACGGAGTTCATACGTTGACGACAAGATTTCAAACTTTCCAGTTGTTTTTCTTCAAGTTTCAAGCTACAGAATTTATTTTTTTTTTTTTTTTTTTTTCCATTTCCCAAATATTCTTCATCCTGATGTTTCGTATAATTATAAATAAATGCCTTTAAAAATTCATGTTTAAAATGAATGCTTTCAACAACAAAAAAAACAAGCTTGGGAATAGTGATATTAGAAATGGGTTTTAGTAGTGTATTTAATATAGAACATGTTAACCTTGATGAGTATCTGAATTGTGGTAGATTAAACACTCATGTGTGCTCAATCCCTTAAGCTATATCCCAACTGGGCCTACATAGATGGTTTACTAAATGCTTAACTGGAATCTGTATCTTAAAAAAAGCCTTGCTAGTGTGTTTTACCCATCCTAGCCAGTTTATTGTGGGTAGTTTACAGAAGGCAGTAATGTTTATTAACAAGAATGAATTTAAAACAACATTTGATGATGGGGAAGGGAAAAATGGCATTGGGGTATTTGCAACCTCAGCCAGCTTCTGTATTTGGTTTATCAAAGGAAGTTATGAATATAAATATAAATTATTTGTTGCTGGTTGGAAATGCCCCACACACACACACACACACACCTTGGTTCCTTGTATGTGGCTTATCAAAAGCATTGATATCTGTATGAGAAAATTTGTATGTGAGACTCTTTCCTTTGCTGGTGGGTAACATGAAAATGGATATTTCTCACACATGCCTCTTTCACTATATTGTTTATCAAAGACCATGATGTCTTGTATCATGTATGAGAAAATTCATTTGCTGGCCAAGGGAAAATGGAAATGGGTATTTTCCCATCTCACCCATTCAATACACTGAAATAACCATTGCTGAGGTTTTTTGTGATCCTTAGTTACATCTTTTATATCTAAAGATTAAATTAAGATTACTTAATGGCTGTTGTTGTCAGTGGGTTTCATAGTATGGTATAGTATAACTATTTATCTGCAATGTTTGCAAAATCTTTCAGAAAAATACGCAGATATATTTAGATTAACAAGAAACAAAAAGGAAGGTGTGAATCTTTTTTCTTGTTAAAATGGTAATTTTATGCACTGCCACAGTAAAATTCTAAAACTATTTTATTGAATAGGCATTTAAAAGTAATAAGTAAATATTTGAACTTGCAATATTTTCTCTTTACAAAATGATTTTTTTTTTTATATGTTGTGGTAAAATGCAAGTGACTATAGTCTGAAAACATACTGGATATTAAATTAAAAAGCTTGTTTTATTTTAATAATCTGTAATAATTTACTAGATAAATTGGATTGTACTTCATGCACCATGATCTAAATTATTTTTTTGTAACTTTAAAAGTTTGAAGTCGCATCTTCAGTAGTAATAATAGTAATAAATGAAATTAAATACACCATAATTTTAAAACACTTATTCAAAAATGTTAAGAAAAATAACTTCCTGGTAGTAAATGGACATGAATCAAATTATATTGGAGTCTTGTTTAAAATGAAAAGGTTAATTATGGTATTTTGTAATTTGCAAATTGATAGCTGAATTATTTCAACAATCAAACTTGATTTAGTATTTTTCAATAACATGTAAAAAAAAAAAAAAAAAAAATGATAGAAAACTGAGTGACTCTACTTAAAAATTTAAAATTCAATTCTAATTTGAATGCTTTTGATCTAAAGTATTGAATTTAAAATATTTTAATGATTATGTTGATAAAATTGTGTCCAACAGCATTATAAAAAAATATAAAAAAGTACTGACAGAACTTAATTTCTATGCTGTTGATAAATATGTTATTTTAATAACTAAATTTGTTTAAATTGGTTAAGAAAATACATTTTAAAATATGCTCAAGCATAATGTTAAAAATGTAAATTAAATAAAGAAATTTATGTCTTAAAAAAAACTATATAATAATATAAAAGCATTAAGTTACTTGCATTTGAAAATAGTTTTTTTTTTTTTTTTTTTTTAAATAACAGGCATCATCTTAAAGAAAATTAATATATACTATATAGCTTATTTCATACTTATTCACAGAAAGCATTGGAAAGGAGATCTAAATATTTTCTAAGAATCAAGGACCTTAAAACTTTCATGCAAATTTGAGATGCTACAGTTAAATGTAATTTAAAAAAAATTATAGTGATCTATCATGAACAAGCCCAGTCCTTGATACTGCTTACAAAGAGCTCCCATGAAAGTATCAACCTTCAGGGCACCACTATATGATGTGTTCAGTAATTTTCATGTTCCAATATCTAGTTCATCAATGGGGTAAGAAAACAGTTAAAACAGTCCTGTCAATAGCATTGCAAAAGATATTATGCATGAAGTGACTAATTTAAAAAGAAAAGAAAGGACAAACAATCACCAACCAAAATGCAAAGATCTTATTTTCCTTAGAAGTAGCCAATAAATTTCCTTTTTCATAAAGATGTATGCAACAATATATTAATTAATAGTGTGGTTTAGAAAAATTATATAATTAAATTTTCAAATACAGGGCTTGTTCAGTTCATTTAAAAACTTTTTACAAGATGTACCTTTGCCATATGCAGTAATGAAATTTAAGAAGAATGGTTTTCAAATCTGTTATGAAATAAAAACTCCTGTGCTTCTAAATCATAACCATCCAGTAATGAATTTTTTTTCTAAATACATTTCAATAAATTAATAAATAAAACTAACAAACAAACAGAAATAA
Source organism: Chrysomallon squamiferum (assembly GCA_012295275.1). Lineage (NCBI taxonomy): Eukaryota > Metazoa > Mollusca > Gastropoda > Neomphalida > Peltospiridae > Chrysomallon > Chrysomallon squamiferum. Next base: position 20,001,964 of record CM022677.1, read on the forward strand.
ATGCACAGTATAATTCTCTTCCATTTTTTTTTTTTTTTTTTTTTTTCACAATCATCTACAATCGTTCAAAAAATTAAAATAATATATAACATCTTATACTCATGATCACAACTATTTTTTCTGTGATGGTTTCAGTTGCTAATCACTTGCTTAGTGACCATGGTGACCAACATCATCAGGCATGTGTGTGTTTTATTTTTTTTTTCTCGAGATTACAAATGTTTTAATCACTATGGAAACAAGATGCGTTAAATTTTCACAGCTATTATTTGTTCAGTTGGCTCTGCAAGTAGCACATTCCTTTCTTTGTGTATGTGCAGACTAGTTCAGGTGCTGCAAACAGGTAGGAAAAAGTAGTTTTGACACCTGAAAATATAAACGGTGAAACCCTTTTTTATAAAAAAAAAAAAAAAAAAAAAAATGATAAATCTTTAAAAGTTCACTATAATATATTAAATTACATAAAAATAATTTATTAATAGCACCAAAGAGAAAGAGAGATGAGAATCTAGAAGAGACGGAAGAGAATGGAAGGGAACAACAGAGTAAGATCAGCTACTGATACACTAGTGCCAAGAAAAAGAAACATGGATGGATGGATGGATGGAAGGACTGGCAAGAACTGCAGATAATCCTGGAGAAAATTAAGGAGGTCATTCAGTTCACCATGTTGGGGGCAAAGCATGGAAGAAGAAGATGATGATAATGATGATGAATAAAACAGCAAAATAACATTAATTAATATTTTATGAATAAAAAGATGTCTGTTTATGTAATACATTTATTTAACTTGTAGTATTTTTCCCCAACTTATGGGAAGGTGTTTATCCAACATGTGTTACTGCTAGCAGAACTAATATTAAACCTCTAGTCTTTTTGTCCATCTGTACCTCTGTCTAATAAAAACCCAATTCCTGTCCAAATAAGATTAGACCACAACGAGTAAGAAATCATTGTTAATGTGTGGTTTAAAAAATGAAAAATAAGATTTATTTCCATCAACCTTATCTGAGCACAAAACTATAATTACATGTATGGTGAGCATCTAACGACATATATAAACCACCAGTTGTTTATATCAATGTTTGGTTGTTTTTTTTTATATGAAATATTTACTGTTTTTCTTCTAAAATAATTTATTAATGCATTAACATGAATAAACATATTATAAATGCAGGTACCAAACCTTTTATCTGGCTTCCAGAAAACTGGTCCGATTTTTTAATTTTTCAATATTATCTTTTTATTTTTATTTTTTTTTTTTTTTTTTTTTTTTTTTTGTTGTTTTTAACTAACTAATTTTAAATTTGGCATGCTGTAGATACCTTTCTGTGACATACACACTGAACAGTTTAAGTGAGACTGTTACTGTGTAGAGGCAATTTTTTTTCCACTATTATACATCTGTACACCCGTACTGAATAACTGTTAGATAATATATTGTTCTTTATTTTTTATTGTTCTTTTTTTTTTTTTTTTTTTTTTTTTTCATCTGGTATATTATACATGATACTGCAAGAAATTTGAAATTTATTAAAAAGTGTATTAATTTGTACTTGTATCTTTTAAATAAAATTATGTTCTTTCTTTTCCTCGTTGAAGTTTGATCCTGTTTGTAAAGCTAGTATATACAGTTTTCTACGAAGATATTTTAAGAATTTTAATGTATTAATGAAGTCCAAGCAGACCTTGCTTTTAGTAAGAGTATAATAATTTAAATACAGTTTTTAATTTTACATTTTAAATATATGTTTAACATGTGTCCAGCAATTAGGTCCCCATTTGGTCCAAAACTTGCCAGATAAAGGGTTTGGTACCTTTAATGTAACTCTACTCCAATTTAAAATTTAAAAAAAAAAGAAATTAAAAATGGAATTTGTTTTTAATCCAAATACATTTAATTCAGTTTAACATGATTTTTTTTTTGGTGTGGTGGGGTAAAACTTTTAATTTTTTATTTGTTTTTCTTTGTTGTTTTTTTAAGAAAGAAAAAAAGTGAGAATAGAAAGATTTAGGGTTTTCATTGCATTTTGTACACAAAATACACCAGATAAGGGACATGATGAATTTGTTAAAGAAAATTTTACAGACACTGTGTGACTTTCCAAAGAAATGGTTTAAATAAAAGAAAACAACAGACAGCCACAAATGCATGTTTTAAAAGGACGCAGTAAGAAAAGAGACTTTGAAAAGCTGCATTATTAATATCTTGCAAGGTAAGTTGATTGTATTTAGTTGTTTACCTGAATTCCATTTATTTATTATCGTACTGTTCATGTCATCTATGGCATAGGCCTGGAAAATTGAAAACTTAAAAATATAAAAATATGATCATTATTATTTTTTCTGTATCAGCAAGTAAATATAGAGAACAATTAATTGTAAACAGGACGAATAATATAATAATATCCTTGACAATAATAACAACTGCAATTACAACAAAAATAATCTTAGAAAAAATTAATAATAATAATAATGGTAATAATAATGGTGTTAATAATAACAATTGTTGTAAGTAGTAGTACTAGTAGTAACAATAATCATAATAATAGTGGTAATAGTAGCAGCAATAGAACCAGTAGTGTTAATAATAATAATAATAATAATAATAATAATAATAATAATAATAATAATAATAATAATAATAATAATGGTAATAGTAAGCAGTAATAGTCCACAACACAACAGCACAAACAAACAGACAGTTTATTGAGTATCAGAGGTAAGAAAATAATTTATATAAATTAAATGGTTAAAAAGCATAAAAATGTCAAAAACAAATTAATTAATCATTTATTCATAATTATTAATAAATAAATAATAATAACAAAAATAAAAACGACAGTAATAATACTGATAATAATAACAATGGAAACAGCTGTAGTAGTAATAACAGTAATAATAATAACTAATACATGAATAATAATAGTAGTAGTAGCAGTAGTAGTAAAAGACTATTATCACTACTAAGAACACATAAAACAGGAATTTAAAAACACCATAAATACATATTTATTTTAACAGTGACCAGATGTCAAACTTTTCATAAAATTTGTTTTAATAATAAAAAGGAAAACAGTAATGCTGTTATTGTTACAACATCAACAGCACCAAAATCAGAATTTAACTTGAGTATACTACAAGATTGTGCAGAAGATTGGCACATGGAATCTCTACATATTATTTCCATTGATGTTTAAGTTCATTTATAAAGGATTTAAATTAACACAAAATGTAGAGAAGACCACAACCAACATTTCATAGAAACATAGTCTGATAGTGACAAAACAACACATCCATCACAAACAATGTCTCTTATATACAGTACTGCCTCTAAGGTTTGATCCCACATCCCTCCACACCTCAGTATTTCAATTTTTTCCATTTTTTTGTTATTTTACTATATATAGATATATATATATACAAAAGCATCCAACTACCCAGATGATAATTATTCTTTATTATTATTTCATCATTTTTCTTTTTTATTATTATTAATTTTATTATTACTACTAGTACTACTACTGCTACTACTACTACTATTATTATTATTATTTTTAATTTTTTTTTTTTTTTTTTTTTTTTTTTTTTTTTTTTTTTTTTTAGAGTCACTGGATGCTTTTAAAATTTATTTATTAAATTGTTCAAATGCTAGACTGATTATTTATTGTAAATACTTACTTTTTTAATATAATCGCTGGGTAAAACCAGTTCCTTAAACCGTTCTAGGGCTCTTGTTCCCTGGTTACTGTTACTCCACACACCTGTATCCAAGGTGACATACACTGCAGCCCCACCTATAGCAAGTTTAGTTACTGTCCTGCAAAATTAATTGTCCATCATGAATCAGTTCACGAAGATTATATAACATGTCTTATTTTTAATTTTATTATTTATTTTTGTTTTATTTCTTTATATATGTCATCTTTATATCTGCAGACTTCCAAATTTTTGTATTACTATTAATTACTAGTTTATTATTTTTATATTCAATTATAATTATTCATATCCGTAATTTATTTTAAAGTGATTTTTTTATAAACATGTTAAAAATCTTGTATTTTGTGGTTTGTGAGTGCGTGTATTATTGCATGTTTGCCATTTTTCTTTAAAAGTTTTGACTTCACGTCATAAAAATGACATTATTCTAAATCTGAACTTTCTGAAAATTAAAAATAAAAACATTAAAAATGATGAAACGTCGCCCATCAGTTTCATAATCATGATAATGAAATTATGAATCTATACAATATTTAAAGTCATTATGACTTTGAAGCATCCTATTACTCTAATTTAATTAATATTTCAGCAATACGTGAGCGATGCATAAAATGTTACAAAAATATAAAATGCATATCGCCAATGACAAGTAAATACCGGTAATTTGGAAACATACTTGAACAAGGTCGACGCCATTGTTCTTTCTTTCTTTCGTAAATTCCTAATTTGCCTTAACTAAACGAGTGAAAAGACTACCGTAATGTGTACCGAAAATTGTCAAGGCATTGCTCTTTGATAGCGGTTTTGGCCTATCGAAATTCGTGTATGCAAGAAGGTAAATTGCTATTATAATTACAGTAAAACAGTTATATAGCTTTATATGAATATTATTATTACCAAACAAAATTTCGAGGGCGAACTATAAAGATTTGGAGCTAAAGATCGAACAGGCTAGATATGAATTTTTCTATTCCAGTTTGAATTACTGCAAGAACAGGATTTTGATAATATAAGAGGCCACTTTAAGTCTGTCTAAAATAATAATAATAATAATAATAATAATAATAATAATAATAATAATAATAATAAGTTATTTTTCATGTTAGTTATGACGTCCAGCGTTCTTCGGCGGAAATTAAAATCTAACAAATACAATGGCAGCAGAAAGAATACAAAAACAAAAAAAAACTACACACACAATCAAATAATTATGAGTTATTGTTTTTAAATTAGTTGTTAGTTGTTAATTTTATTTTTTATTATTATTTTGTTGTTGTTATTGTTGTTTTATTACGCTGATATTATTTCACACTGATAAAACAAAAAATCTTTGACCAACGGTCATGCACTCTCTAACACTGATAGAGAAACCTGCATCATTTGAATGTTAAGGATTAAAAAAAATAATAATAATCGTGGATTTATTCATGGCAAAAATGAGAGAGATTGATCCTGAAACTGTGTTCGAGTTTCTCGCTCAGTTTTCTTGGCTGCATTCGTTTCCCGTGATTAATTACTTCACTCAGAATATCGGTGACAAAATACCATCACAGGTTTGTGAATTTTTGGGGATGGATATTGTTTGTATAAGCAGGCAAAATTGTTATTTTTTGTATGGAAATGTTAGAAGTACTCAGATGGAAATGTTAGAAGTACTTCAAATATGTTTTGCAGAAAATTTTAGATGGATGTGTGTGTCTCTCTGGCTGTCAGTGACAGCAGTAATCTTAGGCTATTTTACTATTTAGTAGCTAAACTGTAAGTCTGTAGTCTTTAAAAGCATTTACTGATATTATTTTTTTTACTTTATTATGATGATGATAATCATTATATACTATATTATAACTGTTATTATAATTATAATTATTATTACTATTATTATAATTTTTTATTTTTTTATCTTTTTTTTTTTTTTTTTTTTTTTTTTTTTTTTTATTTTTTTTTTTTTTTTTTTTTTAAATTTAATTTGCTGCTCGTTTTATTTAAAGTTTTATCTCCACTACAAATATATTTTATTTATAGAAATGCTTCTGTCATCTATTGTTTCATACTGTTTGACTGTATGTATGGATGTATGTATGTGTTGGGTGTCTATTTTGAATTATGTAAAAACATGCTATATAGCTGATTTAATCCAAGACATCTTGTCAGTATATCCCAAACCTTTTCTAATTCTCTGTTACTGTTTTTATTTATTAATTTATTTTATTATTTTTATTTTTTCTTTGCAGTGGAAAGATTTCTTGGGTAATTTAAATACTGAACAGTTGAACATGGTTCCATTTGAACAAGAATTTGACAACGTAAGCTTTCTGTTCTGTATATTAATGAAACTCATTCACCTAAAACTAGGTTTTCAATGAATTTATTTCTTTTTTTGTTTGTTGAACATTAAATAAGTTATCAAATATTACTAACATGAACTTAAACTCATAACACAAACACACACTAAATAAGTCCAAAAATAAATACATAAGCTAATTACACACACACAAAACATGTATACATATATAAAATGGTAAGTTTAAAAACACAATCACAACATACACACACACACACATCAATTTTTACTTTTCTAGTTTTATTTAGCATAAATTGAGTGTTGATATGACACACACACACACACATAAACACCAATTCTTTTTATTCTAGTTTGTATTTAACAACAGAAACTGATTGTTTGTATTTATCTCAGTTTATAATTTTTATTTATCATTAACAGACTATCTGGCCAGAAAGCCTCATCAGCTTTGTGAAGAAGTGTCAGGCATTTTCATTGGACAGAGATCAAACTGAACTTGAAACGACAGTTCCTATTGGTCAGGACATTTGCAGGGGAATGTCTGCTAAGAAACTGCATGAAGTGAAATGCATGGCTGCCCTGGTTGATGATGTTTGTACTCAAACTCAAAGCAACGTTATAGTAGATGTTGGGTCAGGATTGGTAAACAAAGCATTCATTTTTTTTTTTTTTTTCTGTATTTTTATTTCTTCAGTTTTTGTGTTATTTGATTTTAGTTTGATCATTTTATCTTAATTAGTATATGTATGTGTGTGTGGATATATACAGATATATTCTCATATTTTATTTTGATATATCTATTTGACTTTTTATAGGATTATTCTCAATTTATGTTTCTGTTAAATATTGTTTAAATATTCGTTGAACTAATCTGACCTAATAATAAAGTTTAATAATAATTTAACAGTAACTGTGCCATTTTGTTGAAATAATAGTAATACTTTAACAGTAACAAGGGTATTATTTTCCTGTCTTAGAATTGTGAATTAATACTGGAGTCTTTTACAAGTGAATTTCTATTTTCTTATAATGAATTTTTTTTGTTTTTTATTTTTGTAGGGATATCTTGGTCATGTACTTCATAAAAATTTCGGTCATCCTGTTATTGGGTTGGAGGGAAGTGGCGGCCATGTTGAAAGAGCTGAGAAGAGATCTGCCAAACAAGGTAATGACTATTATCCAATAGAAAAATGTGTTACAGAAAATTATCCAGTAGAAAATTACCCAAATAGAAAATTAAAATGATTACCTTACAAAATGAAATATTATCAAAAGAGGAAATTTGTATATGATACAAATTGGTGTCAAAACAAATTATGATACCAAAAAATTATCAAGGAGAAAATTAGCTTTCAAAATGGTATCCAATACAAAATGATCTTGCAAAATACTAATACTGAATTGTTAAATGAAATGTTTTTCCACTTAAAATTAGCCTTAAGAAGTATTATCCAATAGAAATTTGTCTTACAAATTTATTTGTCCATTACAAATTGGTAACAAAACAAATTTTTTCAGTTTCTTTTTAAAACACGTAAGATAGGTTTTATGAAATATTTGTTCAAAATTGTTTTGCATAATGGAATATTTTGTTGGATAAAAATGATATATATTGTTTATTATTTATTTATTTATTTATTTATTTATTTATTTATTTATTTATTTTATCACAGTTAAAATTTCTTTATATTTTCAGACTTATCATCCGACTGTGTTAAAACCATCAAATTTGACATTCAACCAGGAGAAGATAACTTCAGTAACCTTACCCAGACGTTACAAGGATTATTTCCCTTGGTGGGTCAGTGTCCACACATCAGACCCAACAGATTAAAAGAACCAATGAATGGCACTATAAAATTAGCACCACCCGAAGACCCAATCAAAAGTAACTTAAAAATATCTGTACAGGAAGAACCAATCGGCATAGATTTGCTTAATCGTGAATATTCATGTCGACTTCAAGGGCCTTATCAGGGTTTGGAAAATGAGAATGAGTTAACAATAGAGAAGGTGGTGGATAAAACAGAAACAGATCCAAAGAGATTTCATTTTAAGAATAAAAATAAAGAAATAAGAAATCATACACAACATGTTAATGGTGGTGATGATGATGATGATGATGATGAAGGCACAAATATTACCCAGTCTAGTTTAGAAAAACCTGGACAAAAATATTTTTCTTGTGATACAGAAAATGAAGACATGAAGAATTCCAAATCTTTGAATAGTTTTAATATTAGCCAGCATCAGAAGAAATTATTTCCTTTCAATTCAGATGACGATAAAGATATACTACACACAGAGCCTAAATCTGGCCAAGATCTCTCTTGTTGCTATGGCAGTGGACAAAAAGACGTTACCATGACGACAAAAGTCCGAGCGACTCCTTTCTGTATTGTAGGTTTGCACTGTTGTGGAGATTTGACTCCAACAGTTCTGAAGTATTTTGCAAACAGTGACAGTGCAAGATCTTTGTGTGTTGTCAGCTGTTGTTACCACAAGATGGCCGCCAATTCAGGTTTATTTTTCATCTCTCTCTACATGTTTGTGTATTCATAATATTTTTCATGTTTACCCTTCTCTCTGTGTATCTGTATATCTACTTATCTATCTGTATATCCTCTGTCTCTCTCTCTCTCTCTGTCTCTCTGGCTGTATTTCTGTCTTAATGTCTATATGTTATACCATTATCATTGTAACTGTCCATCCATATATCTGTCTCTCTGCATGTGTAGTATCTTTCTTACATAATTACATAACTTTAAAAGATTTTGTTTCATTACTGAATTCAGATTCTGTGACTAACTTTCCAATGAGTAAACCGTGGAGGTGTTCGTACAGTGAAATTCAGAGTTTTTATCCAGGCTGGGAAATAAATACAAGCAGTTTAAGACTTGCAGCGCAAGAAACTAGGTGAGTGAGAGAGAGAGTGAGAGAGAGAGAGAGAGAGAGAGAGAGAGAGAGAGAGAGAGAGAGAGAGAGAGAGAGAGAGAGAGAGAGAGAGAGAGAGAGAGGGAGGGAGGGGGAGAGAGAGAGAGAGAGAGAGAGAGAGAGAGAGAGAGAGAGAGAGAGAGAGAGAGAGAGAGAGAGAAATTCTTCTTTCTTTCTTTGTTCTTAAAGATCACGGTGGAAATCTCAAACTGCTGATGATCATAACAAACACATGATGAACGTTGGGTTACGGGCCTTGTTGGAACTCTTTTTAAAAGAAGGTAACTGCACCATTTGGGCAATACTGGTCCTGAAAGATTATAAATATTTAATAATGTAGTGTTCTGTTTTTTTATTACTTTTTATTATTTATCTTTCTGAATATAAATCTAATTCATTTTTTTTTTCTATTATATCATTCTCTCTGTCTGTCTACCCATGTGTGTATATATGTTTGTATGTATGTATACATCTCTCTCTTTCTGTTAAATTTAATTTTTATTGTATATATACACAAACACTATATCTCATTTACAGATCTCTGTCTAATTTTTTTAATCTTTCAGTTGACAATGACAAATACATAAGAGATAGCATAAACAGAAAGAAAATCAGAAAAGCAGATTTTTCCAGTTTTGAAGCTTTTGTGTCTTCTGTGTTACCAGATGATGATGGTTGGTTCATTTATACAAATTTTAATTTTATTATTTTGTACATGTGTCAGAGTTCAAGTACATGTGTGTTCATGTGTATCTGTGCATCTTGTGACTGTTGACTTTATCTGTATTACCAGTTACAGATGTTTCCATTATCCTGTGTGTGTGTGTGTGTGTTCATTTATTAACAATATCTGTATCACCATTTAAAGCTAGCTATAGTTCACAACTGTTTGCATCACCCTGTATATGTGTGTTCTGTTCCTATGTGTTTAAGTGTGTGTATGTGTGTGTATGTGTGTTTGTGTCTATATATATGTGTGTATGTGTGTGTTTGTAGTATATATATATATATATATATATATAAACATATACGTATGTATGTAGATTAATTTTGAGTGTGTGTGTTTGAATGTCTGTTCTTGACAGTGTACATATGTTAATGTATGTAAGTGATGGTGTGTATTTCTATTCTGTTTTTGTGGGTGTGTTCTGTCTCAGTGTGTTAGTATTGTGTTTCTATCTGTGTTAGTATTCTTTTGTATTTTATATTGTTTCAGATGATGTGAATTTGAAACACAGAGACAGACTGTTTGACTTATACAGACAGTTTGAAAATGAGTTCAAACACATTGAAACATTCACAGTAAGTAATATATATATATATATAGATATATTTTGTTATACTAAATTGCTCCTTAAAAATAAATAGATGAATAAAACAATTGTTTTAGATCATGCATGATATCTGCACTGAATGTTTTTATTACTTTATTGTAAATATTTATCAAAATAAAATATTTTATGACAACTGTATTTACATTATGGAAATTTCCCAGTAATAAATTTCACACAAAATTCAGTAATCTTTCATTTTTATTAGTTAAGCTTTTTTATTATTAAAAGAATAATAATAACATAGTTGATTTTATTTATTTCCGTCAATGAAAGTGTTCATCAGAAACAACAAAAATACTGTTTAGTATGGAAAGTTAAAAGGTCATTTTTGACGTATGTTTTCAAGAATAAAATCTTAATCAAAAATCTAAAATCATTGTATCAAGTAATATGAACCAGAAACTGATATTAAAAGAATGTTTGTTTGTTTCTAAGCTTAAATGCTGTCTTCATTCTGTATTTAAAAAATAAATAAGTAAATAATGGAATAAATAATAAATAATAATAATAATAATAGTAAAAATAATCATAATAATAATAATAATAATAATAGTAATAATATTATTAATATTAATAATAATAATAATGATGATGATGATGATGATGATGATGATGATGATGATGATGATATATTTTATGTTTCAGTGTTTACAGGTTCTCGTTCAACCAGTGTTGGAGTCTGTGATTTGTCTGGACAGACAGGCGTGGCTTCACCAGCAGAATCTCCAAGCAGAAGTAGTTCCAATCTTCAATGACAAGATTTCTCCAAGAAATTTGGCAATTATTGCAAAAAAATGAAATTTGTTATAATTCCGAGTTGTTGTTTTTTCCCTTTTTTTCCTTTTTTTTTAAATTTATTCATCTTTTAGTATAATTATTTCTTTTTTTTAATTTTTTTTTTTTTTTTTTTTCATTAAACAAGAAATTTTTAATATAGAAATATTTTTCTCATTTATTTTCAGTTTAAAAAGTCATTCAAAAAAGGTGGGGGTGGAAAAAATGAGGATTTTTCATTTTTATGGAGAAACTTGTTACCTTTATCTCAGTAACCAAAACCAGTTTACTGTTCAAAAACTGTGACAGAAGGACAAGCCTTTCATTTTTTTAATTTTTGTCTCCAGTGAGAAAATGAACAAATGTTTATATACACAAAAGCTTACAGATCAAGAAATTCAGTTGAGAAAACCTTGAACAAAGTGCAGAACCTAAAAGATTTCCAAATTCATTGTTGGATTATTACACACACACACACACATTTGTCTTTATTTTATATTTATTCTATCAAATTTGATGACTATGTTCTCAGAAATTAAATAAATGAAATGAAATTTGAAATCTGTTTCTGAATTAAAATACAATATTAAAAAAAAAATATATATATATATTCATAGATAACATGTAACATAATCTGGTTATCATTAGACAACAAAATCAAACTTGAGATGTCTGGACGATGCCAAATACAGAAATGTACTTTTTATAGTGTGATTTGAGCAATCTCTTCAAATAGATACATTTCCTCAAGATACACATAAATGTCAAAAAACCCACTATTTTGCTGAACCCAAAAATAAGGGTGTCCATGGACAAATTTTCTCCTTGATTCTACATTTAAATATAATTTGTATTTATTTTTATTTTATTTTTTTTTAAATTTTAAAATGAAACAACCCCAATGTTTTATTATTTGTGTCTGGCTATTAGTCAAGGGCTTAATTTAGAAAGATGATTGATACCACCTGTTCTCTCTCATCTCTGTATTATGTATGTATGTATGTATATATAAATAAAACAACACAACAAACAAATAATACACATAATGATTTTCTTTCTTTCTTTCTCATAAGCATTTGCAACAAATCACAGGTAAATTAAAACAAAACAAAATTTGTAATTGTAATAATTTTGTTTATTTCTCTCCCACAAATGTGTTTAACAATTTAAACATTTGTTTTCACCATCTTACAAGTTTGGATGGAAATTTTAACCAAAGTCTATCATTCAAAGTTTTTATTTCCAAAAGATTTCTCATTAAAAACAAAGGCAACAAAATTCGTTTTTTTTTTCTTTTTAATTAAGTTTGAATAAATCCAGTTTAAATTTAAAAATCTTTAAAGCTAGTTGAATTAATTATGTTTTTAAAGATTTCTAATCAAAGGGAGATAATACTACTTTTTCAGACAGGTTTGAACAATCTCTTAAACTGTCATTGATATTATTTTTAGAGAATAATATACTTCATATTCAGAGGAATAACTCCATGTAATATTGTTTTTTTTAACTACACTTTAAAAAAACTAATTAGTTTCCAGATATATCAATTTCGATTTTTTTGTTGAACATATAAAATATTTATTCACACTAAAGTTCAAAAGAGTTTTAATAAAGAAATAAAATCTTTAACAAATCATAAAAACATTTTCCCTAAATAATTAAAAAAAAAAAAAAAAAAAAAAAATTGTAATAACTGTTTTTTTGTTGCTGTCTTTAAATGTTTCAATTTTTGCAACCCTATCATGTTCAAAGATTTTTTTTTTTTTATCACGAGATTCATTCAAAATCTGCAGGTTTCAAAAAAGACTTTCTCAATTTAAAATCTCTGTACTTTAAAATTTTAATTTTTTTTTTTCTGTTACTGTAACATTGAATATTTGTCTAAAAAATGAGTGATGCGAAGCAGCTGAAAAATTTCAATGACTTTCTCCCTTTTTACCTGCAACCTGGAAAAAAAAAAAAAAAAAACATTTTTTATAATAATAATAATAATAATAATATAAAATAAATATGAATTATATACTGTATAAATTTGTTAAAAAAAAAAGCATTATTATTATTATAAATATTTATCTAAATATTACTATTATATTTACTTTGAAAATATTAATAGGAAAGTGATGATATACTTAATCTGTAAAATTTATATAACATTATTAATTAGTATTTCTGCATTACTGCAACAATTAATTTTATCATTATCATTTATTATATTAAATTATTAACAAAATTGTATAAAAACTCGTTAATTTATGATAACCAGCAGTTTTAGATTAACTGATTTTTCAGTACAGAACAACAACAAATTGTAGCAATGTATTGAGTTGGAACAGAAGTTTGTAATATTTTTAAGTGAAAATCAAAGACAGTATAGATATTTATAATAAGATTTATTTAACCATTTATGTGCAGTTTTTGTTAACCTGTAAATCCTGTATATATATATGTTATTTATTTTAGTCACATATAAAATGGAATCATGTACTCAAATGATTTTTAAAAAATACTATAAACTTCTGTTTTTCCAACCTAATCTTTATTAGTAAAATAAAAAAAATAAAAAAAAATCAGTAAAAGAAATAACAACAAAAAAAAAAAAAATTGTTGTCATGATGAACATTTAAACTGCAAATTTATAAATTTATAAATAAATAAATAAAACAGTAAGTCCTAATTTAAGACTTGTTTGAAATTTTTGAGTTGATTAAATTCAGAAGTACTTAAGTAAAGTATTACAGCGATTTTAAAACTTGCTGACACAGTTAACGTATAAATGAAAATTTAGTGAAAAAAGGCTTAAAAATTGAGAGAAGGACAATATGGCCCACAAAATAGAAAATTTAGAACAAATAAAATATTATTTGGCTTCATAGTATGTCTAGCATGCAGACAAATTGTAAAATATATCTCAAATATAGTTTATAAGAAATGCACAATAGCAAAAGATCATCAAGACTAGGCAGTTTCGTAAAACTAATTATTTAAATACTTCTGACTGTTTTTGTAAAAAAACTGTCACAAATTTAAAAACTGAATGAACTTGAAATTAAAACAACAAAATAAACATAAATAATAAAATTTAAATATGATATCATAGCATTTGCAATCTTTTGATTTATGATAAAATTTTTTTACAACTGATCAACTAAAGAGTTTTTATATATTTAATTATTTATTTATTTATTTAATGGAAACATAACAAATAAAAAGAAAATATTTATGACATCATTTACCAAAAAAAATTGAACGGAACAAAAATTCCAAATTTATCTTTCATTTTGGGTATGTACCAGAAGATAGAATCTAGGAAATTTCTCATTTCTTCTGGTAAATACTGATAGTGTTGACATAATTGAATATAATAATGTCTGAGAGTGAGTGTACACACATTTGTACGTGTGCACACACAAATAAACCAAAAAAATATATATATACTTACATAAATATCCATGATCAAATTCTTAAAAACCTAAACTGGCATGAATCAAAATCCACACACACACACACACACATATACATTATATATAAACATACACACTGACACAAAATCTTCAATTCTGATCACATACACATATGAGAGAGAGAGAGAGAGAGAGAGAGAGAGAGAGAGAGAGAGAGAGAGAGAGAGAGAGAGAGAGAGAGAGAGAGAGAGAGAGAGAGAGGAACGTAGATAGGTAGATAACTAGCGAGACTGTGAAAGACAAAGAAAGAGAGAGACGGAGGCACGTAGATAGGTAGATAACTAGCGAGACTGTGAAAGACAAAGAAAGAGAGACAGAGAGAGAGAGATGTACAATATATATAACATTAAAAAAGAGACTCAGAGAGTTGAATGAATGAATGAATGAATAAACGAATAAATAAATGACGTCATCACCTCAGATTACGTAATGTAAAAAAAGAAGGAATGTACACTGTTCTGCGTTCTGTGCAGTTTTCTTCGTGTTTTCTCTTCTTTCTTTCTTTCTTTCTTTCAAACTTCATTCAAACATTCACTGATCGATCAGAATTCTTGATGCACGTTATTTTTGTTAGAAGCATTTATGTTAGAGAGAGAGAGAGAGAGAGAGAGAGAGAGAGAGAGAGAGAGAGAGAGAGAGAGAGAGAGAGATCACATATACATAATCCAGGCATACATCTGTACTACAGATATACATACACAGATCATATATACATACATACATAATACACATACACAAACATACATAAAAATACACACACAAACACATAATACAGACATGTACACATACAGTCACCCATACATACACACTCACAAAAACACACACACATATACACACTCTCAAAAACACACACAAACAAACAAAAAAAAAAAAAAAAAAAAAAAATAAAAGAAGGTTTCTTGAAGCCTGCTAGTTTGGAATTTTTGCTGTCACAAAACACTTCAAAGTGAGAACGTTTCAAAGAGGTCACCGTTATAGAGGATATATGAGATAACTAACAGCACAGTAATACCCTTTTAAATTCAGACATGTTGGTGGCCCCCACAGGACTTCCAATGAAACCGATGTAGTTTATCTGCGTCTTTTCAGTGTTGCCTTGGTTGTCCTTGACAAAAATCTGCAACGGAAGAATTTTATTTTATAAATTATGAAGTTCATGTTTAACGTTTAAAGTTGTATAAAAAAAAAATTATAATTATTTTATTTGTGCACCGTTTCATTAAGAGTTGATTTTTTTTAGAGAGAAAGAGAGAGAGAGAGAGAGAGAGAGAAAGAGGACACAGACAAACATTTAGAAAATGAGAGAGTGAAAGACAGACTCTCTAGTTGAATGATAAAACTGATATTTCAGAAGAAAAATCAACAATTCTCAGTAAAACAGGTTCTGAAGTAATTCTGTAACTACAGACAGACAGTTTAGAATATTTAAAATGATCTGTATTTAAAAACACTTACTGTTACATTCTGAACGTTCTGGAATTTCACAAACTTGAGAGGAATCACAGAGTCATCTTTTAGATTTTCTGGCACAAGTCTAGAAAATAAAATTGATAAAATTGTGATAATTTGTTTTAGAGGTCACGTTGACTTTAATCTTTACATGAAAAAAAAAAAAAAAAAACACTTATCTGCACACATGCACAGAGGGTTAAAAAATAACAATAACAACCGTAAGAAAGTAATCCAGATTGAAATTCAGAAGAAAAATATAACAAAATTATAACACCTGTTAACAGACAGACAAAGGGACAAACCAACCTGCTCAAAAGAAATCAGTATACTGTGCATTTGTGAATGGTTTCTATAAAATCAGTTGCATGCGTTGATACAGAGACAGGTAAAGATCTGTCTACTTGCTTCAAGAGATGGCTGTACAGAGAGATAGTCACATGAACAGACAGAGAGACAGACACATGAACAGACAGAGAGATAGAAACAAAAACAGACAGACAGACAGACTTACTGTAATGTTTGTACTGCCTCCATAGAATCAGCTGAATCAAAGTCCAGTGTAGTTGGCTGATTTATAAATATTTTTACATTCTTAGGACCATTTTCTGTAATAATAAAAATAATAATCATAACAATAATGATGATGATGATCAAAAATAATACATAATAATAATTTTAACAATAATAAAAATAAAATAGCAATAATAAAAGTAACAATGACAAAGATAACAATAACTACAATTACAATAACAATGTTAAAATGTACAAAATAATAACAAGAACAGTAATAATGATGTATGCATGTGTGTGTGTGAGTTTGTGTGAGTTGTTAGATTATATTTGTAAACATTCACGTGCATGTGTTGACGTTTACTGTTACTCATTTACTTGTGTGTGTTTGTTTTTTGGGGTCCATACAAATGTAAATGTTTCAGAATGTGTTCTGTGTGTGGGTGTGTCAACATCAGTGGGTGGAGGTATTTTTGTTAAAGGTGAATTTAAAAAATAAAATAAACAAACTACATTTTCATCATACCTTCTGGAGCGTGCAGTTTCAGAGAGTGAATTTTCACAGGTTGATTAAAAGCAATACTGATAATAAGCTGAAAAAACAAAAAACATATTATTCATTTATTTATTCATTCATTCATTCATTTTATTTATTTATTTATTTATTTATTTATTCATTCATTTTATTTATTTATTTATTTATTTATTTATTTATTTATTTATTTATTCATTTTATTTATTTATTTATTCATTCATTCATTCATTTATTCATTCATTCATTCATTCATTTTATTCATTTATTTATTTATTCTGCCTTTAGTTTGTTTGTTATTTAATATTTTTGTTTGTTTCCTTATTTATTTATTTTTTTAATTATTATTTAATTACTTACATATTATTTAATTCATTTTTTAAATTTTTATACCCTATCACTCAGGGTCATTAATGTTTCAAAATAAACATCCTTTGACAAAATCTCTTAAAAAAATGTTATCCAGGGAAATTTCTTTTTTTTTCAAATTTGAACATTAATTTTAAATCACTGATATTGTCAATTTCCATTCACATTTTAGACAGTTAACAACTGTATTCTATTACTGTTTTAAACTTATTTTTATTATTTAATAATTTGTATATATATATATAACTAACAGAGGTCACATTAAGTCAGTGATACAATTTTAACAATTTTAAGTATCAACATGCCACATACAATTATTAATACATATTTACTGATCTTCATTATTAAGATGCCTCATTAAATATATGTGTTTAATTTGACATCTTAACTAAATATTTAGTGATTTAAATTAGTGACAGCAAAATGAAACAAACTGTTTTAGTTTTTTGTAATCTGAATTTACACAGCCCAAAACAAAGCAATGGCTTTGTGGAACAGCTTATTTTCAAAGAGGGAACAAGACTTCAGACTTTTTATCTATCCATAACCTAATTTCCTGGTAAGCAGACATTTATTGTATATTATAATAAAAATAAAGAAAGCAATTAAAGAAAAAGATTGGTGTTTCAAATTACAAATTAACATAACGCAATTATAAGAGTGAATAAAACTTTTAATCTTTTTCACTATTTCATTCTTTATCAAGCAGATATTTATAATGAGAAATAAAACAAATAAATGAGGATCCACGGTCTCAGATTACAAATTGGCATAAAACAAATTTCTTATCCTAAGTAGGAAATTCATCTTCAGTCAAATAAACAAGTAATTCTACAAAATCCTTTCAATTTTTTTTACTCTATTTTCTTTTTAAATACACATTTTTAAGAAAGGTGATATGAAATTTATACTGATTATTTTTTTTTTTTTAATAAATATTAATAGTTTACATTTTTTATATATAATGTATTTTTTATATACAAAAATGTGTTTTAAAAAAAAGATTTAATGTTTCAAATTACAAATACATTGATGACAATCATTTTTTTAATTTTTTTTTTTTTGATCTTGTCTGTCTCCTAACAGTTTCATTTTTTTGTATATTTTTTGTGTCACCATTTGTTTTCTTCTTTTTCTCATTTTTTTTTTAACACAATGCAGTGTCAGTATTGTTATTAAATATTATTAATTATATGAGAGTCAGCATTATCAATACAAATTGCAAAAGAGAGGAAAAAACCCATTAATGATTTCTAAACATTATATTAAATCCTTGAATAAAATTAATATTAAATACTGTAATGATTTAATTTTGTTTAAACATGTAAATAAAACAAAACAACTGTTCTTTGTTGTGACTTTCAAAAACAGTTTATCTTTAAAAAATGATTCTAATGTGTTGGCCTAGATAAAAAAATTTTTAAAGGTTTAGTAAATTTTATAGAAATATTATGAAAAAAAATATTAATATTTTAATCCATATTTATTTTCAGGGATATCAGAGTTCCAGACATGTTTATTCTGAAATGACAGGATTTTCAAAATTATAATCATAAAAAATAATCTATATTTTCTTAAAAACTGATTTAAGAAACAAAATGAAAAATACTCTTTTTTTTAATTTCTTTTTTTTTTCTATTGATTTTACTCTTTTGCTATTATTTCCAGAACCATGTTTTAATTAAAAATAAGTATTTTTATTAGTTTCCTCTCACCTGTTCATCAACATCACTTTCCAGGTAACCCTCTTTAGTCGACAGAGCATTTTCAAATTTATTGTCATCCGATTCATTCAAACACTCGCACCCTGTTTTCGAAATGAAGGAACCTAGATCAAGCTAAAAATATAAATTAAAAATTATATATATATATATATATAAATAATGAATGTACACACCTGCAATTCCAAAGCAAAGAAAATAACTGAAGAGCATGCGAATTATTTATAAAGACGAAAATAACACGAGTAATTAAAAAAACATTCAAATATTTCAAATGATGACTTTAAAAAAAAAAAAGGTCTGGGAAAATTCTGATAAACAATTTTCAATCTAATCTTGGAATTGTTAAAAAAAAAAAAAAAAAAAAAAAACAACTAATTATATTATTTCACTTCTGTGCAAAAACATTATTGGTTTCGTGTCATTTTAGATGCAGACATGAAGTAAAAGAAATATTAATAACAACAGAAACAGAGACAGGAATAAAGAAAGGAATCTTGTGTCTGTTTGTAATTGCATGCGAGTGAGAGATAGAGAGAAGAGGTAGGAGGTTATGGATAGACAGACTGACAGAGGTAGAGAGAGAAAGGGAATGAGAGAAAGAGAGATACAGAGTCAAAATGGGAGTCTGTCTGTCTGTCAGTCTTTATTATTTATTCACTGAAGGATGATACTGGAATTTTTCTTTTATCTTATTCCTTAGACAAGAATATATATATATATATATATATATATATTTATTTATATGTATGTCTGTATGTATAGAGCGAGAGAGAGAGAGAGAGAGAGAGAGAGAGAGAGAGAGAGAGAGAGAGAGAGAGAGAGAGATTCATCAAGTTAAATTCACAACAGCTGATATAAGGGGAGGTAACTCTACTTACATGCCCTTTGACAGGAGAGTCTCCTGATTCTCCTTCATCTTCGCTGTACCATTTTTTAATCGTCTCCTCCAAGGCTGTAGGATCGGCTCCTTTCAGAGTGTCAATCTTCACTTTGTTGCGAAAAAATAAAAAAGTGGGCATAGCAGAAATGCCATTTTCTTGAGCAGTTTGCTAGAAAGGAAATAATTAACCATAATAATTATTTAATATATTATGCTGTTTCCAAGGTGTTTATTCAAACCATTTGAGAAGTATTTTAGTTTGATGAGAAGTATGTCCCAGTAAAATTAGACGTTTGTCAGTTGAATTTAATTAATCATACACATTAAATAAGTGACATTTTTTTTTTTTTTTTAAATGATTTACAGTATTTCCAAGACATTAAATAAATGGACGTTTTTAGTGATTTTCGTGTTAAGATGTCACATTAAATAAGTGATGTATTTTTTAATGATTTACAGTATTAACATGTCACGTTAAATAAGTAACTGTTATATTTTTAATGATTTACAGTATCTGGTAATTTACATGTAAATGAAATCTTATCATTGTACTACATCCATGAAAAATATGAAACAATACACTAGAGATTGTACACATGTGTGTGCATGTGCATGAATGCATATTAAATACACATAGATAGACAGATATAGAAAGATATATTCAGAAGCAAAATACCATGGAAAGTGTACTTGTATATAATCCCTAACTGGCAGTCAATATGACTAACCCATTGTATAGTTATAACCGTATCACTGGTATTTTACCTTTTACACAAAAACAACATGTGACCATTTAACATTAAAATATGCTGATAAATAAAATAATTATTAATGATTACATACTGCACACTCATCAACATCTACTTTCAAAAACACTGCTTTCGGATACCGATTGCTGTATTCTACATATACAGGAGCTATTCTTCTGCATGGGCCGCACCTGATAAAAAAATAAATTAGTCATTTATTAATGTGATCTTCTGATGCATTTACAAGTTTCCATGTAAACGACATTTTTTTTTATTACTACTGATACTATTACCACACAAATGGAACAGGCAGTAGTATTAACAGCACTCAAATTAAAACTAACATGTGTAATTTCAAAATAAACGAGTTGTCTTTCCTTACCTTTATCGAAAGAAACTTATATATTTTGTCCACAATTTCTAGGCTTATTATCTATTCACATTTAATACATTATTTTAATAAGGAAATTGATAATGAATTTATCAATTTACGCTTAGATCGATAATGATAAATTATTACATTTATCAAAAACATAATATCGCGGATGATGATTAAGTGAAATTGAAACGTTATATTCGTTACTTTTCTACATTTCGCTTCAGGTAGTAAGACTCAAGAAAATTACGATTTTTGTAAACATAATCTAACAATAAAAACAATCATACCATGTAGCGAAAAAATCAACTACTACAAGTTTTGTGCCAGCTTCTGTCAGTTCTTGATGAAACTGTGAATCTTCTGTCAACTGTTTCACATTCCCCGTCATGACTGTCTATGGCAATCTTCCGCCACCATTTAAACGGAAGTACCGACTTTACTATTTGAAGGGAGGCTACTCTAATTTAAATACAAAGTCATATGCGAGCGAACTGTTTAAGTAGACAAAACTTTGAGTGTAACAAAATTCAATATTACTATTTTGCTTTCCGTTCACACACACACACACACACACACACACACACACACACACACACACACACACACACACACACACACAACAAGCAAGGAAATATTGTAATTAGCAGATTAAATGAAGACAAAGAGCGCCTCCTAATTTTTCCTTTTCATTTCTGATAAAAGACAGGTACCCTTTTAAGGAGTTGCGCCTCTCCTGATATCGTCTTTTTTCTTTCCTTTTGTTTCTTCTGTTTCTTCCTTTCTTTTTCTTTCTTCTTCTTCTAATAGAAGAGCATTAATAATAGTTGTAGTAGAAGAAGCAGCAGTAATACCAATATGAAAATAGGATTAAGAGGAAAATGGTGAATTTAAAAAAAAAAAAAATTTAAATTTTCTGTATGTAACATCATGTATGAACAAATATATATTTTTAACATAACTTTCTTGAGAAAAAAAATAAGATAAAAATAGCAACAAAAAAGAAGAAAGAGAAATTTAAAACCAAGCCAACAGAAAAGCTGGCCAAAAGAATAGAAGGATTCGATATTAATCAGTTGAATTAGAAACATGAAACTCTCCCTTTAAACAAAAATGAATACATTTTTAAAAGAATGGTGATAAAGAAAACGACAAACAATAATGAACATGTCACCAACATATATAAGATTTCATTGAAACAAAAATTAATAAAGAAATGCTATTTCATTTCGAAGTATAACGATTTGATAAATTACCTGGACATTTCTTTCTTTCTTTCTTTCTTTCTTTTTTTTTTTTTCTTTCTTTCATAGAGAGAGAGAGAGAGAGAGAGAGAGAGAGAGAGAGAGAGAGAGAGAGATAGATAGATGGATAGACAGAAAGACAAGAAGAGTGAGACAGAGAGACAGCCACACAGAGTGACTGAGCCTTACATTTCACATGAGTATTATTTTTATCACTGTAGTTGTTGGAGTTGTTGTTATCAGTGCTGCTGAAGCTAATGCTGTTATACTTTTTGTTTAGTCACTGATGTCGTTAACGGTGTTGTTTTATTGTTATAATTATTCATTACAGATTTGTAATTCTTAATTTATATATAATTATGTGTATAGTTGGTTTGTGTGTTGTTTTTTTAGTTTGTTTGTGTGTGGGAGTGCATGCGTATGTGTGTGTAATATGTGGTGTACCTGTGGTGTTTGTGTGTGTTGTCTGTGGTATTGTTCTTTTTTAGTCGTTTTCCTTTTCTTTTAATCACTAATGTGCTCTGTCGCTGTGATTATCGCCTTTAACTTTTCTCTGTCTTGGGAAAAATTATAAAACTAAATTAAATTTTTCTTGGAGATTGAAGTAGTCAAAGAATTAATTCTCTCTCTCTCTCTCTCTCTCTCTCTCTCTCTCTCTCTCTCTCTCTCTCTCTCTCTCTCTCTCTCTCTCTCACGTTTAAAAAACAAAACAAAATAAGACGTCACTTAGTTTTGCAAAACATTTATTTAACGAACGAAAAGCCAGTAAACACATTATGTCAGTGGGAATATGTTCAGGAAAAGAGAATCACAAGAAATTAAAATAAATTAAAAGTCCTTTTTTTAAATTATGCAGCTTGTGTCGTAACTTCCTGTTTTAAGCGGAAATGACATTTTACTCTGGGCTGTAATAATAAAAAAATAAAAAATAAATAATAATAATAATAATTACACACATACAGACACACACACACACATATATATAATTAAATCTAACTAATTATTAGATAATCGATAATAATAATAATAAGAAGAAGAATATTTTTCTAGCTAAATATTATATGCAGGTATTTACAAACGTTTACAGATATTACTGGATATGATAAATTTCGATATTCTTACAAACTGTCGTAATATTATTTTGTCACTTTCAGAGTCGTACAAAATGAAGTTTAATCTTCTTACAAAGCTTCACAGATGAAGTTAAGCTGTGCGCAGCATTTGTGGTCATTCCAGCGGTACTTCCTGTGACGTTTGGCGTTGATGTGCACGCAGTTTTCTTCAGGTCGGCCGCCATTGTTGTCGGGCTGCCCTGCAATGAATTATGGGATAGTTTATAATATGTAAGGCTGAAGGTGTATACTAGCAAGAAGGTCGTGATAAAACTCAAAAACCGGATTTTGTGAGTTAGATTTTCTAAATATGGACGTATAGGTGTTTTTTCGTTATTTTATTTTATTTTATTTTTTTTTTTTTTTTGTTTTTTTTTTTTTTTTTTTTTTTTTCGTTACTGGTTTTATTTTCCTCCATTCAAAAGATAAATATGGACTTATAATTGTCTGCTCTGGATTCAAATGAATTCAAAATATATTTTAGACGTCAGCTGATTAAGCATAAGAAGCCTAAAACTTTTGTTTACAATATCAACAGCAGCAAAATAAAAACTAAAGAAATCGATATTAAATTAAATTTATAAAAAAAAAAAAAAAAAAAAAAAAAAAAAAAAATAAGAATAATAATAATAGTAAAAAATCATAAAGAACAATGACAATTTAAAATATTAAGTTTCAAGCTAATTTTACCCTTTTGTGGATGGCAAATATTCGTCATAAAACAATATCGTGGCTTTAATTATATACAGTATATTTTAAACAATGTAATGGCTTTAACTGTAAACAGTATATTTTAAACAATGTAATGGCTTTAACTGTAAACAGTATATTTTAAACAATGTAATGGCTTTAACTGTAAACAATATATTTTAAACAATGTAATGGCTTCAACTGTAAACAGTATATTTTAAACAATGTAATGGCTTTAACTGTAAACAGTATATTTTAAACAATGTAATGGCTTTATCTGTATATATTATATTTAAAACAATACCAGGAATCCAGTTTGTATAGGTGGCGTTTTGGTTGAAAAGCCATCCACTTGAATTGACCTTCGACCTCCATATCACTGAGATCAATCCAGAACTGTTCAAAGAGACCTGCAGTAATAATAATAATAATAATAATAATAATATAAAATCTAAAATTTGCTGAGGGAAAACAAGAACATATATAATATATTCAGAATAAACTGCCAAGGCTCAATCTTTCATTGCAATACAGACTGCTGTATCAAATACCTTTTATGACGTAAGTTTTTGTGAGGGGGGGGCAGGTGCGGGTATGGATGTTTTCGGAATGTTAGAAAATGGCGAATTTTCATAAATTTACTTCATAACAGGTTTGGTTTATAAATTATCAGGCTTAAATGGAAGTGAAAGAAAAGGTGAGTAATGTATATTACAAATTAGTTATTGTTTAATAATGTATGTTCTAAATTGGGCTGCCGATAATGAAAAAGATGTTAATATCAGAACTGTAAGTAGAGTTTTAACATGTTTTATTATATTTGTTTTCTTTCATTATTATTATTATTATTATTATTATTATTATTATTATTATTATTATTATTATCGTGTCCTATGTTAATTTTAAAATGGCTACGTATCTGTGGCTGATATATAATTAATTAGTTAGCTTTGTCTCTGACGTCGTAAAAACACGAAATAGAGAAGACAAGAGTTCGCGTTTGTTTATCAGAAAACGAAAATTAATTATCAAACTTCCTGTTTCTTTATGTCGATGTTCTCGAATGTCCGAATTACGTCACCGTTGTCTGTGTTAGTGACTATCCCATAATGCATCTGCACGAGTCTAAACGAAACTGCTTACGTAGATCCGCACTTACGTAGGATTAACATGTGTATTTATTTACGTAGGATTAACATGTGTATTTATTTACGTAGGATTAACGTGTGTATTTATTTACGTAGGATTAACATGTGTATTTATTTACGTAGGATTAACGTGTGTATTTATTTACGTAGGATTAACATGTGTATTTATTTATTTATTTGGTTAGTTAGTTAGTTAGTTAGTTTTTTTAATTAAACAGTCATTATGTCATTGTGAAATACTACAACAGCATAATTACGAAGCGATTTAAACTTCATGGGACAACAGGTTTTTGACGACATTCGTGTGTTTTGACTTACGTTAGTTTTTGCCGAACGATCAGTTTAAACTTTTAAAAGATTAAACAGTTAATATCTTTGTGGCACAAGACCACACTGTACGCTTCGACATACGTCATACGTATGCTTTGACTTACGTAAAGTGTCTCAAATGAAATTAAAAAAAATAAAAAAAAATGGAGTTTTTCTTACCTCTTTTACCTTTTTCCACATAAACGTATTTTTCAATAATGGCGGCGATTTCGTCCTGTTCTTCCGGTGATTCGATGTCAACCAGCTGCGCCCGCATTGCAGCACAGTACATCTACAATCACATTTAACTGTAAAGCTTAACGTCAGTTTGTAACTGTAATGTGTAACTGTAACGTGTAACTTCAAAGTGTAACTGTAACGTGTAACTGTAATGTGTTACTGTAACATGTAACAGCAAAGTGTAACCGCAAAGTGCAATTGTAAAGTGTAACTGTAAAGTATAATGTGTTACTATATGCGTTTAACTGCAAAGTGTAACTGTAAACTCTAACTGTAATGTGTTGCTGTAACATGTAACGGCAAAGTGTGATGTGTTACTGTAACGTGTAACTAAAAATGTAAATGTGATGTGCATCTGTACAGTGTAACTGTAAAGTGTAACTATGAAATAAAACTGCAAACTGTAATTTAAACTGTAACTGTGCAGCGTTACTATCATGTTTAACTGTAAAATGTGACTGTAATCTTAATTATCTTCATGCTTTAATGATGATTATGGTGATACTGTATTACGATGGTATTGATGATGATGATGATGGTGATGGTGTTAACTTACATGTGCCGTAACCCAGTCGGTTCTGTAGTCAATGACTTTGTAGCACGAAGTGCTGCCTGTTTCCCACCCTTTGAGGCAGGCGGGTTCTGATAAATAAATAAATAAATAAATAAATAAATAATTACGTTTTATTTTTATTTTTTTTTTTTTTTTTTTTTTTTATTTTTTTTTTTTAATTTTTACTTTGTAGTTTTTTTTTTTTTTTTTTTTTTTTTTTAGTTTTGCATAATTAATAGCAAAGTAAAACGACAAGAGAATAATAAATAAATAAATAAATAAATAAATGAACATACCAGAGGCAGCGAACCCGACAAGAGCCAAAAGCACGAGAGCAATCATTGTTAGAAATCGAGACTCGAAGATCCGTTGTCTCCCTTGTTTGCTGCAGTTCTCCCAAAGAAGATTCGTTTATATACTGTTCGGGTTCTAATCTAAATACTGTTAGTATTGACACTAAGTGAAAAGTTATGTAATTTGTCAACGTGCCAAACGATGACTTCTGTTTTGTTATTAATAAAACTGTGACACTCGTATGCATAAATCTGTTTACACAACTTTTGGCACAGAATATCATTTTAGAGGTTAATGAATTATTCAAGATGATGGTTGAAATTCATAAATATTATACCTGTCCACGCGTGGACGTGGTAAATGATTAAAATACTCATCTTTACGCCTTAGTAGGAACTGAGTTCGAATCCGCTTACTAGATAAAATAATGAAAAGAAAAAACAGAACAATTTGGACTTCTCATTTAGTAAAATCGTATATCTGAACTCAGTCTGAAGCGAAAAGTGGTTTGTTGTTTTCGTTTATAATTTAAAAAATCCGACTCTCTCTCTCTCTCTCTCTCTCTCTCTCTCTCTCTCTCTCTCTCTCTCTCTCTCTCTCTATCTGTATCTTGCTCTCTCCTTGTCCCTCTTTTTATATATCACTGGCTGTAATACACATTTTCTTTCTCTCTCTGCACCTGCCTGTCTGTCTGTCTATCACTCTACCTGGGTATTTCTCTAACCGTCCCTTTTTCTTCTTGTCTGTCTGTCTGTCTGTCTGTCTGTCTGTCTGTCTGTCACTGTATCTTTCGTTTCTAACCGTTTAATCTGTATATCGTTTTACAAAATTCACATCTGGTGTGTTCCCAGAACATTGCCTTTGAATAAAATATAATAATAATAATAAAATTAATAATAATAATAATAATAATAATAATAATAATAATAATAATAATAATAATAAACAAACAAACAAACAAACAAACAAATAAATAAATAAATAATAACACGAAGGGTTATTGCTGTGTCGACGACAAAAAATGGACAGTGATAAAAAGTATAATGTAAAACTGACATGGCTAATTTTTTTTTTTTTTTTTTTTTTTTTTTTTTTTTTCTATTTTTTATTTTTTTTTTTTTTTTTTTTTTTTTTTTTCTATTTTCATTTTATTATTATTTATATATAATTTATTTTTATAGAATTATTTTTTTATTATTATTTTTTACCTTTTTTTTAACTGCATATTTATTTATTTTATTTAATTTAATTTTTGTTTTATTATTATTTTTTATATATATATACGGTGCAGTATGTAATTCATTACACATCTGTTACAGTCTGTAAACGGACTGCGGAATATTTTTTTTAGGTTATCTGGTGCAAATACTGTGTTTCTGAATTTACCTAAACATCTCTTTGTGTGTCATTTCGTTATTCGCTAAATATTCATAGTACGCACTGATAACGTATTCTGAGCACTCTCGGCAGAAACACACACACACACACACACACGCACACGAATGTACACCTCTCCGTACTGTGTTTCTCAGTTCGTGTATTTTTATATCTTTATTATTATTATTATTATTATTATTATTATTATTATTATTATTTTATTTTTTATTACTGCACTATATATTTTTCTGAAACTGTAAAAACATTTAATATCTCTCTCTCTCTCTCTCTCTCTCTCTCTCTCTCTCTCTCATATGTGTGTGTGTGTGTGTGTGTGTGTGTGTGTGTGTGTGTGTGTGTGTGTGCAGTATCTTGTGTGTTGTGTGTGGTCCCAAATGGAATATTATATATATATAAATGTATATATTCTGTACACCTTTTTCATATATGAAAGACATTTATGGTTAACAGAAGAAATAAAGAAAAAATAAAGAAAAAAAAAAAAAGAAAATTGGGGGGAAAAAGAAATAAAAAAAAGAAGAAGAAAAAAAACTCAGTTTTATTATTATTGTTGTAGTTGTTGATGTTGCTGATTTTGTTATTGTTATTGTTTTTGTTGTTTTTGTTATTGTTATTGTTGTTACATTATTATTATTATTATGGTTGTTGTTTTGTTTTGTTCTGGTTTTATTATTATTGTTGTTATTTCAGTTTTATTTCATTGATTTTTGCTGTTGTTATCATTATTGTTTTTCACTGTTTTCACAGTTTTGTTTATTTTTTTTATATTTAGTTGCTATAATATTTTCTATTGTTTATTTAACTACTCGTTTACTTACTTAGTTATTTTATTACTCATGTTCTATTTTTAAACTTCTTTTTACTGTTTACATGATATTGTTAGTTAATCCAGCTTCTATCTATCAAAGGTGACAGATTAATAATTAAACATTACATACAGACGACAGTTGTCGTTTGCAACATCCACAACGACTACGTCTTCCATTACTGACTGAGATGGCAACGCATCACTGTATGTCGTGATGGTTAAACGAGTTTTAAAATTTTCGTACACAGTTCAAGGAAATCTAACTGTGGGTTGAGACGACAAAGCCATTTTTAGCCCACGTGTCTATTCTATTTAGATGTGATAATTAATTAAGTTTTTGTCATTATGTAGCTCAGTAGGTACTAATAATAACAAGAAGGGATCAACAACAGAAGGAAGTAAATCAGTATCAAAAATTAATGTTAATTTTACTTTGTCTGGCGTTGGTTGTTTTAATTATTATTTTATTGATTGGTAACAATTGCATTTATAATGAAAAAGAAATGTAAAGAAAGAAAACGAAAAGGAAAAAAGAACGTAGAATGATGGAAAGAAAGAAAGAATGAATGAATGAATAAGAAAGGAAATAGCAAGAAATATGAAGAAGAAGAAGAAATAATACGTAGGAAGAAAGAAAGAATAGAAACCAAACGAAAAAGTCGAAAATGTTCAGCGAAAGCTGTAATAATATCAAGCAAACACAAACTAGAATTTACGACGCAACTTTGCAGTTTTATTTATTCAGCTCTCAAGATGACATCGTTAATCGAATTTTTCTCATAAACACAAAATTCACATTTGGTGTGTCCACAGCATACTGCCTTTGATTAAAAACAGTTCAAAGTCTGATCTGTTTCCCCCCCTCCCTTCCCTTCTTTTTCTTTTTTCCTCTATCTCGAAATGACGTCATTGTTTGCTGCGCGTTACCAGTTCTTCCCGCGCATGCTCAGTGCTGACTGTGGAAACAGTTATCTAGATGAACCATACGACAGAATTCATTCCATGGTGGAAGTACGCTCCGGTCACCATAGCCACGCTTCTCTTGAATTTCTTGGTTGGGCGATGGTGGAGAGTTTCCGCTTTCTTAAAAAAAAAATTAAAAAAAATTAAAATAATAATAATAATAAATATAATATAAGTAATATTGCCGAAAGGTTACCATTATTATTATTATTGGTAGTAGTAGTAGTAGTAGTATTCCTAGACGTTGTCGTGGTAACTGTAGCAGAAGTAGTAATTGTAGTATTAGTAGCAGCAGTGGTAATGCTGACAGTTATAATGTTAGTAGTAGTGATAGTAGTAGCAGTAGTACTTGAAATAGTAGGGGTAACAACAGAATAATAATAGTAGAATAGTGGTATAGGTGGTAGTGGTACTAGTAATAATGGCTGTCTAATAAACACAGTAGATATAATAGTATATTATAATAGCGTAGTGCTTTAGGTTATAGTAGTAGTAGTACTGGCAGAAGTAGTAATAGTAGTAGTAGAAATAAAAGTAGAATTACCAGAAAACGTAAGAATAGTAGTCATGATAATATATAGTACTAGTCTTTAGCAGTAGGAGGACGCATATCGGGTAATTAAACTATATTTAATGAATATTTACTGCTTGAACCTTGATAATGACTTTCTTTTACTTCAAGAAGAACCAAATATCGCTTACTAATTAAGTTACTTTTGTTGATGAAATATTTTAATAAAACAAGACCACATTTGGTCTGTCAAATGTACACTTCGTAGAATTTTAATGAATGATTTGAAAAATAGTGATGGTAATGAAGATGGTGATAATGTGTCAAACAGAGTCAGGAAGACAGAGAGAGAGAGAGAGAGAGAGAGAGAGAGAGAGAGAGAGAGAGAGAGAGAGAGAGAGAGAGAGAGAGAGAGAGAGAGAGAGAGAGAGAGAGAGATCAGTGAGTAGGAGTAATTGATGTAATTACGTGAATGAGATTGCAAAGAATCATAATTAGAAGTTAGTCATCGTTTCATTTTCTTGCAGCAAATCGATTAAAAAATCGAAAATATTTTCTTTGACAAAAGAGCGACTTTTTTCTTCGGTCTTTTTTCTTTTTAAATATTTATGAAAATCTGTTTATCTTTCTGTTTTCTGTTTGACTCGCTGATGCTGAGAAATGTTCAGTAAATCAAATTACATTACAGCAAAGTGATCCGTCATTATTCGGCACAATTCGTTCAAGTTCGGCATCATTCGATAAGGTGGGTTTTTTCGTTCACGTTCGGTACCATTCGATAATAGTAGCAAAACTAGTAACAGCAGTAGTAGCAGTAGTAGTTGTTGTAATAGAACTATTAATATTAGTAATAGTGGTTATTTTAACAGTAGCAGTAGAAGCCGCAGTAACAGCAATAAAGTAGTAGTAGTAGTAGTTTCAGTTATGAACGAAATTCCAAAATATTTATTTTAATAACACTTTAACAGTTATGATAAAAATAATTAAATTCACATGGTACAGTGTTTAATATATATATATATATTGTTTAGATGGTATTCAAGTGTCTCACACCTTCGTATTTATATGTCTGTGCCAGCGTTATGTAGAATTATCGGTTCAGCCATGTTTTGTTTGAAAGCAGTGTTTTGATTGGTCCACGCGATACTACCGTCTAAACCACTGCTTACAAAAAGGATTATGATCTGATCGACACGTCACTTTCAGAAATGCAAAATGTAAATATCGGTGAACACAGTCTGAGCAGGTGATTAAATACTCAAGTGATTTATTTTTTAAATAACATCATAATAATAAAGAAATTACTAATAAAGAGAGAAAAGGAAAAGAATAACAGTAGTGCTTAAAGGAAGAAATATAGAAAGAGAAGAAATAAACAGTGTGTTTCTCTCTCTCTCTCTCTCTCTCTCTCTCTCTCTCTCTCTCTCTCTCTCTCTCTCTCTCTCTCTCTCTCTCTCTCTCTCTCTACTGTCAAACGTCCACTGACACAGACATACACATATACACACATACATACATATAAATACATATACACACAGAGAAATACACATGTGCAAACAATATACACGCAGATGCATACGCATCATATACCTTGTGATTATACAGTGCCATATCTTTATAGACACAGACACACACAGGCAAAACACACACACACACACACACACACACACAGACATATACAAATACCTTCACAAACACATTCACATATACAAACACACAAAGATACACATAACGAAGTTTAACTTGTTTTATTATTATTGTTATTATTATTATTATTATTATTATTATTATTATTATTATTATTATCATCATCATCATCAAATGTCCAAACATATACACACTCACAAACACAAACATAAATGTTCAGAAACACACAGACTTAAACACACACACACACACACACACACACAGGCAAACACACACACACACACACAGACACACACACACACACACACACACACACACACACACACACACACACACACAGGCAAAAACACACACAACACACACAGACACACACACACACACACACACACAGACACATAAAAAATGAAGCTGACCTTGTTTTTGGACACTATCAAATCTTCGCTGTTTTAGTTCTAACGTCAACCTTCTTTTCGCCCATCTCATCACGTTGTTATTTCTTGTAAGTATGTCTATCAGTCGAGCGTCTTTCTGTACGTCTGGACGTAGGTCTGAAAACAGAAAACAAAAAAATAAATAAATCTATAGCAATAAGAAAACCAGTGCAATAAATGTTTGAATGGACGTCGTTGTGGTAGATTTTGTTGTTCGGGTATTGTAATAATAACAATAGTAATATAGTAGTTGTACTTAGTAGCAATATTAAGTGTTAACAGTAGTAGTAGTAGTAGCAGTGTTTGTAGTAGCAGCAGCAGCGGCTGTAGTAGTAGTAGTTGTTGTTGTAGTAATAGCAGCAGTGGCAGTAGTAGTAGCAGGAGATGTAGTAGTAGTACGGTAGATTAGTTGTATAGATGGTAGTAATTCTAGTTGTTTCATTACAGCAAGGAATATTTGAAATAATAGTGATGATAGTAGTAGTAGTAGTGGCAGTGGAAGTAGTTATAGTGGTAGTAGTGGCAGTGGAAGTAGTGATAGTGGTAGTAGTGACATTGGAAGTAGTGGTAGTTATAGTAATGGTAGTTTTGGCATGGGATGTAGAAGTAGTAATAGTAGTAGTAATGGTAGTTGTAGTTATAGTGGTAGTAGTAGTTATGGTAGTAGTGGTAATAGTGGCAGTAGTAGTAGTAGTAGTGGTAGCGCTAGTACAAGTAGTGGTAGTAGAAGTGATAGTAGTAGTAATGGTAGTGGTGGTAGTAGTACTAGCGGTAACATTTACCAGTGAATAAATCATTTATGTCATCTTTAATGATAAATCATTTATATCATCATCAGTGATAAATCACTTATATCGTCATTAATGAGTAAATTATTATTCTGATACGTACACACACACACACAGACACACACACACACACACACACAGGCAAACACATACGCACGCATACTCACAGAAACGACTGCATAGCTATACCTGTGTATTATATTACATTTTAATCACACGAAAAGGTTAACATCGACGAAAAATGACGAACGGTGACGGTATCAGGTTTCCGACAGCTGGGACCTCGATAATGATTTTATTTTACTTCAACACAAGAATCAAATATCGCTAACTAATTAAGTTACTTTTGTTGATGAAATATTTTAATAAAACGTGGCCCCATTAAGTCTGTCAAATCTACACTTCGCAGAATTTTTAATGAATGATTTGAGAAGAATAGTGATGGTAATGAAGACGATGATAATGTGTCTGCATGCGTGAGTGTGTGTGTGTGTGTGTGTGTGTGTGTGTGTGTGTGTGTGTGTGTGTGTGTGAGAGAGAGAGACAGACAGACAGAGAGAGAGAGAGAGAGAGAGAGAGAGAGAGAGAGAGAGAGAGAGAGAGAGAGAGAGAGAGAGAGAGAGAGAGAGAGAGAGAGAGAGAGAGAGAGAAATAGATTCAAAAAATAGAATCTAAAGGAATTAGAGATACGGAAAAAGAAAAGAGATAGATAATTATTAAGAACATTTATAATAAAAACAATAACAATAATAATAATAATAATAATAATATCAGGATATATATATATATACATACGCACACACACACATAGATATAAAACAATAACATATGCGAGTGAATGCATTAGTAATATCTATAAGTGTTTGTATTTGTAAATCTTGTAGTTACCGATTAGCTACTATAAATAATATTGCTATGTGAATATACTATGGTTAGGCGTGCGTGTGTGCGTGCTTACATGACAGACAAATAAACATCCTCATAAATAACACTGACGTGTACCCACTTTAATTCCCATGTCTGTACACAAACACACACACGCACATACTCACAGACGGACATTTTATTATTACGAATAATGTTGTTATTAATGCATGTTGTTTTCAGTTTTCAAATTAACGAAAGTAATGAGTGAAGGAGATGAGAAATATTATTACGATTACTTTCAGAAACTCATCTCTTTGTACGTACGCGTGAATACTGTAAATATTGCATGGAATGAAATAAATGTTAATTAGTATTTTTGTTTACGACTAACAGACAGACAGACAGAAAGACAGATGGAGAATGAGAAAATGACAGATAAGGTTTAATTTACTTAATTAATGTTATTCGTTTACGACTAACTGAATTAAACGTTACCCTTTATCTGTTAGCACATTCCAGTTATTCTCTCTCTCTCTCTCTCTCTCTCTCTCTCTCTCTCTCTCTCTCTCTCTCTCTCTCTCTCTCTCTCTCTCTCTCTCTCTCTCTCTCCGTTTCTCTTCTTCTGTCTCATTCTCTCTTTCTTAATATACTTCTCCCTATTTGTCTGCGTGATGTATATTTGTATGTATGCATATATGTATGAATGTGTGACTGTATGCGTGTATGTGTGTGTATATATATATATATATATATATGAGTGTTTATATATATATATATATATATATATATATATATATGTATGTATGTATATATTTTAAAGCGAAAACCGTGTATATATATATATATATATATATATATGAGTGTTTTATATATATATATATCGGTCCTAAAATGACTCACTTGCAATGTAAAGAATTTGGTGAAATAATATTGTCGTCATTATATGTATGTATGTATGTATATATATATGTGTATATATATATATATATACTTACCATTATAAACTTACCTACCTCTCACACATATATACAATGAAACACTCATATATATATATATATATATATTACTGATGCTTCTCTACTACTACTACTATTAATGTTCTTGCTATAAAAAAATAAGAGCGATAGTTTCAAAACTCTTTCGAGCTCTGACAAAAAAACAATCAAACAAACAAAAAAAAAGATTCAGAGAGGGTAGTTTCAGTAAGGTTCGGAAGTTAAGGCAAGATTTCGAGAAAACGAAGGTTGTGTAAAATGTTACCCAGCCCAAAAATGTTCAGTATTTATTGATGTCTGTCTTTGTAAACGGGACTGCGAATTGTTTTTGTGACTGATCAAAAGTAGGCTTATTTTTCTTTTAAAGGCTCTTTCGGTGCCGAAGCATTAAAACAAAAAATGATGACGCACTTCCTGTTTTTAAATTTGCAGACATTACGTGTAGGTTTGTGTGGGTGTGCAGGTGTTTGTCAGTGTTTGTGTGAGTGTGTTGTTTTTTATCCCCAATTGGGCCCCGAGCTAAGATTTGTCGAGGACATCTTTCTTCTGATTGAGCCGAATTTTTTATTATTATTATTATTATTATTTATTATTATTATTATTATTATCATCATCATCATCATCATCACTACTACTGCTACTGCTACTATTCCTATTACTATTTTGCTTTTTGCTTTAAAATTACTATTATTTTTTACCTTCTTTTTTTTTCTCATTTTCTTTAAATTATTATTATTCTTCTTTCTTTCTTTCTTTCTTCATTTATTTATTTATTATTTTCACTTATTTTTTGTTATTATTATTATATTTTTATTTGTTTATGTTTTATTTTTACTCTTCTTCTTTTTTTTTTTTTTTTTTTTTTTTTTTTTTTTTTTTTTTTGACCTTTCAGTGATTTCCTGTTCTCACCATATATAGGATTTTGTTATGTATATTATTAACACTAAAAACACATTTAGCCTGACAACAATACGAATTCACCGAACCAACTGATCACTTGAAATAAGCCGATAATCAAACCTTCAGAGAAAATAATAGGAACAATAGTTTCACCTACTTGGCGTCGACTATATCTGTTTTTCTGTATATAATCTCATACATTCTATCTTAATATATTTTTCACACTGTCTTTCTCTCTATATATATAAACGTTTGTCTCTCCAACCTTTTTTTATTAATTTCTCAGTCTTTCTCTCCTTTTAATTTGTCTATCTGTCTATCTGTCCAACGCTGCAAACATCCATTCCCCTTGTATTTTAGAATCTTGTATGATATGACCTAATATAGATCACGTGTGTCAAATATAACAATCCTATTCCATACGCAAACAAAAGATTCAATTTACACTAACCCAGATTGCGTTCCGTGTTATCTATGAATATACTAACTAGTGTGATTTCCTCTCTCTCTCTCTCTCTCTCTCTCTCTCTCTCTCTCTCTCTCTCTTTACAAACACACACACACATACTTCGTACATATTTCATACTTCTTAAATATTTTTATTCATAGTTAGATATACAGACAGACAGACAGACATATAGATATATAGATAGATAGATAGGAGGTAGGTAGGTAGGTAGGTAGGTAGTATAGTACAATTTAGATAGGTAGTACCGTACAATTTAGATAGATAGATAGACAGAAATAGATAGATAGATAGATAGATAGATAGATAGATAGATGAGTAGATAAATGGATAGAGAGAAAGAGAGAGAGAGATATTACGTAGGTTTGTAATTGGTAGATGAGCTAATAGGTAGGCAGAGCTTGTTTTGTTTTTTTTCTTCAGTACTTGCTTTGTCAAAATAGTTTGACTGCAAATGGAAAATTTACAACTGAAATCTCGGTTTTGAACGGGAGTTGCAAAAACATATGAATTTTGCAACCATGAAACAGAAATCAATAATTATTGTTATTATTGTTGACTGAAGTCTCGATCATAAAACACCGTTTCGATCAGTCTCTTTGTCCTGAAATCATGCGCACTGATAAGGCTCCAGTTAGAGGAAAACACAAAAGACATTAAAAGATTTTGTAAAAAAAAAAAAAAAAAAAAACAAAAAAAACGTAGTCTTGTGTCGTAAGGGACGAGTTAAGAATAGAATCAAGATTTGGAAATACATCATTTATTTTGATATTACCTTTTGTCAGAACATTCCCTCTAAAGCTAGCCATGTTAAGCCAGCCTCACACTTTTCCCTGTGTTATTTGGCTACTATGATGATTATTTACTATTTTATTTTATTTTTTTATTTTTATTTTTTTTTTTTTTTGTTGTTTTTGGTGGGGGTTTTTGATACACCAGTTACCTGTATGCATCTATTACGGTGACGTTATGATGAATAATAATAATAATAATAAGAAGAAGAAGAAGAAGAAGAAGAAGAAGAAGATACAGAAAAGGGAAGAAACATTTATTAAATAGACTAGTAAAAATATTTTAATTAGTAAAAGTCCATATTAGTGATTCTATTTTTTCTTTATTTATTATTATCTTTTTTCTTTCTTTCTTTCATTTTTTTTTTTTTTTTTTTTGTAATTTGCAAGACTGATATTAATACGATATCTGTTAATAAGAAACTCGAGAATAATAGAGAGAAAAAGAAAGTTCAGAATGCAGTTTAAAAAAAAAAAAAAAAAAAAAAGTTTTAAAACGTAATCTAAACTGATATGTATTACGTACCTGTAAAGTCGACTGCATATGATTTTACACAGGTTAGGAACAAAAGTGCAACGATCCAAGCGTACAAGTTCATCGTTTGTTTGAGGCCGTTGACGGGTATTAAGCACTCCGATCTAAACACGTCTTCGGCTGTTTGCTGCTTTTTACAGTGATTTATAAAAGTGTAACAAAACCGGTGTTGTTCCGAAAATCCACACTCTGTTTTTCTTCGTATTATTCCGCCTAAAGGGAGGTAATACCTTTCGACACACCCTTTTTCTTACGCCATTTATTTCATTGGCCTTATTTTCGCTCCACCATCTTTCAAACTATTGGCTTGACTTCTGTTACGGTAATCACTTCATTAGCATAATCCCGCCCACTGCGATGTCAAAGTACAGCCGTGCCCCATTCGATGTCAATTATTTTTTTTGACAACGATGACAAAATTATGCCACGCCCTATTTAAGTGTATATGATTTCAGATTGCCGCTTGGAGGTTACGAGGTTGTGCGAAATGCTAATTACTTTTTTGGATCTGTAACCAAAATCCATCAAGTATTCCTGTAAATATGCTTATACAACATAATACGATATGAACACAGATGATATAACAATAATACCTGAAAAGCCAAGCTGAAGTTTCATGCTTTACATATCATGTCTGAAGACATTCCGAAAGTAATGAAATTTCATATTTACGTCTCTTGTGATATAAATAATTAACTTCCGCTATTCCGCTATCTTTATCAGTTAACAGCAAGAAATATGTCTTATTTCCACCTTCCCGTACACAGGAGAATACATAAGACGGGTGGTGATGTGGACAGGGACTGGGAAGACTGAATGCTCTGTCTGTTGTCTTCATCGCCTATTCTGTATATAATGAGAGAGAGAGAGAGAGAGAGAGAGAGAGAGAGAGAGAGAGAGAGAGAGAGAGAGAGAGAGAGAGAGAGAGAGAGAGAGAGAGAGAGAGAGAGAAATAAGCCATAGCTAGAAGAACCGAGTCTTGTATTAACATTTTTAGAGAGATTGTTGATTGTTGGTAATGATGATGATGATGAGAATAGTAATAATCATCATTATGATGATGAATCACTAATAATGATAATAATAAGATGATGTCAATAGTTATTAAAAAAAACCAATAACGAGAACACCAGCAACACAAACAACAATGATAAAATCCATATAAAATAAATATTTAAAAAAGAAAAAAAAAGAAACACAAAAAAAAAAAAAAAAAAAAAACAACAACAAATGAGCCTGCCTGTCGGATATCTAATAACCGTTAACATTTAAAATTACATTAACAACACATTTAAACAAAATGTCCTCTCTTTGCCGCTCACAATGATAAGCCCGACATTAACGTTGTCGCATGTTTTGTCGCTTAGCTGTTTGTGCGGTTTGACGACAAAAGTAATCACGCGTTGTTGATTCACCCGTTTCCGGGTTTTGTCTACCTTACGTCAGATATCTGTAATATTAGCCGTTTCCAGCCCCATATCACGATCAGAACAGAAAACGCTAAATTACTGCTTATTGTCCCGTTCATAATGTATTTTAGGAACGGTCACTTAGGCCAAAGCACGTTCATGTTAACTTAACGTTATATTAACACCAGTGTCAGAAGTTTAATGACGTCACTAATATTGGTAGATGTGATAAAGGAGATATAATAGTTATACTTGTTAATTAAAGAGATATGGTGAAATAAAATAAATAAATAAATAAATAAATAAATAGATAAATAAATAAACAAACAAACAAAAATAACAAATAAACAAAAAATAAACAAACAAACAAAGAAATAAATAAAATTAATTAATTAAACAAATAAACATCAACCAAATAACTAACTAACTAAATAAATAAATAAATATACAGATAAAATAATCTAAGAAAGAAAGAGAAAATATAAAGAAACAAAAAAATTAAAAGAAAAAAAAGATAGAAAAAGTAGACCAAGAAAGAATTCTTTTTCTCCTACCATTTAACGATCTTCTGAAAGGACGTGTCGAAACAAATATTTGCACACTATTGTTATTTATTAATCTACGTCTCCTACTTTCAAGACTCCTTTGGACAATACTGGTTCCTTACTGACAGTCTGCGGTTTATTTTGTTACAAGTTACGTCAGATGTAGGAGCTACTTTAGAACAAATGGCTTCTTCTGTGTAAACATCTAAATGCGGCTGGGTTCGGCCAAGTGTGAATGTAATTATCTTTAGGTGACTTGTTCAATGAAGGGTGAATGTGTGTATTTTGGGGTGAACAAAAATAGAACGTCACCATAAACCTTAAGAAATTTAGTCTTCGATGAATGAAAATGTCGGACCTGAACAAGAACCTGATGGCTGATGAATCAAGCAACTCGGGTAGTCGCCCCAAGGTGTCACGTGCTAGGTGGCGCCACCTCGTGTATTTGAGATCTTCGAAACATAAAGGGGAAAAAATGTTAATAAATATGAACTAATTTTGAATAAAATAAAATAAAATAAAACAAAACAAAATAAATAAAATGTGAAAATTCCTTGAGTGACGTCAAACCGACGAGGATCTGATTATAAATTCGTAATGCTATGGATGGGATCACGGAAATTTCCATGACAACCAGCTTGGGACGTCAATGTTAGAATGCCCGGGGCGTGGTCTACTCCCCTTCCTAATACGTCAGGTCTCCTAACAGTCTCCTTCAGAAATTACCAGGTTTAGTACAGTTTCCATTAGTTTCCTTCAGTTTCACACAGAATTTCCTTTGTTAAAACTGTGATTCTTAACCATTCAGTGCATGAGTCTGGCTCCTATTAAGATTTCTTGGTTTCCTTCTAACACGTTTGTCTCCTATTAAGACACTTGGTCTTCTTCTGTCTATAATTTGGTCTCCTACATCTTACTAGTTATTTCCCTTTACTTACACACACACACACACACACACACACACACACACACACACAGATATACACACACACACACATACACAAAGACAAACAAAAAGATACACAAACACAAACACAAAGATATATATGTGTCAGTTCGTTAAATAGATTAAATTAGTAAACGTTAATTGTACGTCATTCTGTCTCTAAGTATGTGTTTTATGTGTTTGTATGTGTGTGTGTGTGTGTGTGCATATTTTTATTGTGTACAGGCCTAATATTACTAGAATTGTATATAATAAAAAAAGAAGAGAGTAAGAGATGAAGAGAGAGACAGAGAGAGACAGACAGACAGAGAGATTGTTATTTAACCTAAAAATGCGACCGTTGTCTTTAATGTATTGTTATTATTAGTTACAATAATTTATGTTGCTATTCCTACGATGTAACCATAAATCTTAGAAAGATTAGAAACAGAGTGGAAGGAAGAAGTGAGGTAGAAAGAGGGGAAGGGACGTCTAGAGAAAGAGACAAAGGGAGAGAACGAAAGAGAGACAGAGAGCGAGGGAGAGCCAGAAAGAAAGATAATAAGAGAGACAGACAGGCAAATAAATAGTCAACCAGACAGACAAGGAGAGAGAGAGAGAAAAAAAAAAAAAGAGAGAGAGAGAGAGAAAGAGAGATACCATACTTGTGATGTAGAAACATTTACATACAAATTTTAAGAATTAAAGAAAAAAGAAAAGAAAACAAAAAAAATTAAACATATTTAGATAAACAACCTACCTGAACAATCGACTGCAACTGTTTTCAGGCCTGCCATGAGCAGAAGTAAAACAGTCCCAGCGTACAAATTCATCGTCAGTTTGAGGCCGTTCACGGTTTTCAACCAGCCCGCTCCTTGACACGCCGAGGTCCTTTTACTTGACAATAAATACAGAGGCCGGTTTTCAGTGAAGGTTCCCTTTTATTGCAGTTTGCGGCTCTTTGCGGAAAGTGCGTGTGCTCGCTACGTAATTAATATCTGTTTGGTTGTTTTTTTGTTATCGTTTACAATGGGGGCTGGACAAACAGGTCGGTGAGTGGTCGAAGCAATGTGCAGTGATTCATAATCAGTAAGACGTCAGTGGTGCTGCAGAACGATTCTACACAACACACTTTATTCGTATAATTCCTTTTGTCGCGCCTTTTTTTTCTCTTATGGCATGCGTTTCAGTTGTTACAATATCTACGTATGCATGTGTCTATCTGCCTGTGTATTTATCTGTCTTTATATCTAGCTGACTTCAGTCATATATATATATATATATATGTATGTCATGTATATATATATATATATATTATGCTGTATCATCCATCCATTCATATATCTTTCTTTCCATTCATTTATCCATCTATTTTTCTATTTAATCCATCGACCCAGCTTTGTGCGTGTGTGTGTGTGTGTGTGTGTTTGTTTATATATATATATATATATAAAACCATGTATATAAACTGTGTTCATTTCTATTTTACTTATCTTTGTTTCATCACCATGTTCCTGGAACAGGAAATAACGAACACCTGAGTTATGTTTATAAAAATTCACAAATGAAAATTATATTCTTTTGAAATTTTTTTCTCTGAAAATAAGATATTAATTAGTTTATACACTGCACACAAACAAATACAACCATTAAATGTATAGTAAGTGTATAATATAATATAATACCGTAATTAATACTACAAGGTACAGTGTAATCTACTTTATAACTACGTTATCCGTTATAATTAGTATTAATTAGTGTTTTCATATGACAATGATAACAACAATCACAACAACAACAACAACAGTAACAGTAGTAACATTAATAATAATAATAATAATAATAATAATAATAATAATAATAATAATAATAGCAACAACAGCAACAACAATTCTAATAATAATAATAAAAATATATAATCATCATCATATATATATATATACAGAGAGAGAGAGAGAGAGAGAGAGAGAGAGAGAGAGAGAGAGAGAGAGAGAGAGAGAGAGAGAGAGATCTTTCTGAAATTTTCAGGACAAAATCTAAAACGTCTGCATTTACTATGACGTCACTGGCTGAATAATAATGGCGTAATCAGGTACTACTATCTGAACGTTAAACCTTTTTTTCAGCTTCTATAGAATAGCAAGACAACCCCACACAAACCCAACACACACACACACACACACACACACACACATTAAATCCATTAGTTTAATTTCTATCGAGGAAAATACATAGACTAGTAAAGGAAATATTACGAATATATCTTGCTAGCTACAAACATTGCCTATTATGGAAGCAGCATTGGCAATTTTGAATTTTTTTTGTTTGTATTTTTGTTGTATTTTAGATTTTTTTTTTTTTTTTTTTTTTTTTTTGCTTTATATTATTATTATTATTATTGATGTTGCTGTTGTTGTTGTTTTAACACACAGAAGATTTTCTGTCTTTTATACGCAGTCAGTATTATGACGTCAGCTGCATAGTTTGTGGGAACGAGCGTTACAAAATGATGTATTTACTGTTGTAATCAGAGACGAAATAAAACAACACCAAGCCGAGCGCAGTACCATTGAAAGACGAAACAGAGACAAGTAGAATGATGACGATGACGACGACGTCGATGATGCAATACTACATCTTCTCTCTGTTAGTCTGGCTGTCTGCTCGTGTGTTCGTCTGCATCTTATCTCTCTGCTTTTTGTATTTGTGTTTTATCTTTCTCTCTCTCTTTCTTTTTGTTCTCCGTTGCATACAGTGAGAGAGAGAGAGAGAGAGAGAGAGAGAGAGAGAGAGAGAGAGAGAGAGAGAGAGAGAGAGAGAGAGAGAGAGAGAGAGAGAGAGAGGTAACAAAAGAATATTTTTAATTATTATTTAATCATGGTATCTACGCATTTGTGTGGGTATATTTAATTTTGCAGTAATTTACTGATCCTCATTTCGTGTCATTTATCAGTCGATGTGAAACCGAACACGACTGGTATTTCGAAGATGTAATCTTAGTTTCAACTGTATCTGCGTAGGCGGTACGTATAAAACAAATTCAGTGTAATATAAAACGCATTCTGCTTTCTTTTCTTCTTGAAAAATAAAATAAAATAACGTAAAGAAAAAAGTATTTGAATACATCAGCATGACAAAGCAAAAAAAAAAAAAAAGAATACATTTTTTTATAAAAAATCGTCACCAGTTGTATGTGTGTGTGTATATATATATATATATATATAAAAAATTTAAAAAAAATTTAAAAAATTAGAAGTTAAGAAATAGATCAGTATCTGACGTCAGAGTTTCACGGAATTTCGTGGAAAGTGGGATGAAAGAAATTTAGTGACACAGATAGAGGGAAAAGGACATATAAAGAGACAGACAGACAAAACAGAGACAGCGAGACAAAACAGAGACAACGAGACTTACAGAGAAAGAAACTTGTTGTTTCTTAAAGAAAGATGAATTATGAGAGAAAAAGACTTTAATCTTGATGAATACAAAACATCAGTACCTGTATTATAAATACTATACTTTTCATACTGATACTGTTCATACTGATTTAACATTTATACTTAAATATACGTATTCTAAATGTAAAATATACTATTCTTTTTATGTAATACCGCATTAACATAATTATATTTTTGTAAAAGGTGGTGTATATACGATATTATATATTATTATATAGTGAGTTTCATGCTACCCTGTCAGATGTCACTCATTTAAACTCAGACAGAACACACACATAATAACGTTAACACATTATTATATAGTGAGTTTCATGCGACCACTAACTATCCGGCAAACTCAGGCAACTCACACGTAGAATTACCGGAATTAATTTTTGCATCTGTTAAATACAACGAGTTTATTTATTTATTTATTCATTTTATTTAATTTATTTAATTTATTTATTATTATTTTTTTATTTTTATTATTTTTTATTTTTTTTTTTTTTTTTTTTTTTAATTAAAGACTGATGATCGGGAAATGGACCTAGCCTGGTTTTTTTTATTTTATTTCTTTTTGTTTTCAGTTTAATTTGTATTTTTAATATATATTAAACCAGAAAAACTCCAGTACAAAGATTGCGAGATAAACTGTCTGATACATCTATAAATGTAATAGGTAAACAATGCTATGCGACTGGTATTATCGATAACTTAGTAGCAACGACAATACGTAATAGCAGTCTTAAAAAAATATATTTGGGATTTGAATTCTTTAGTGTATGATTAAAAATTAGGTTTGT
Organism: Chrysomallon squamiferum; assembly: GCA_012295275.1. Lineage (NCBI taxonomy): Eukaryota > Metazoa > Mollusca > Gastropoda > Neomphalida > Peltospiridae > Chrysomallon > Chrysomallon squamiferum. The sequence continues at coordinate 20,046,891 of CM022677.1, forward strand.
TTACCGAATTTTCTGTCATATATGTGATTATAGCAGTTATTTCGTATCATTTTCTATTTATCCCCCACACTATTTACAGTTTTACTTACTATTTGTTCCTGAATATGTAAATCTAAATATTCTTACGAATATGTAAAATTTAAGTATTCCGTTAATTTGATAATAACTAAAAATATGTTTTGATGTAAATTAACTATAGATATACCTTAATTGTGAGTTTGAATGCAGGGCTGTTCTTTTTCGACAATAGAAGAACGATAACTCTTTGGTTGGTGCTCCCGGAAAAAAGGTGTGAAACTAAAATAAATTTCTTTATTTCCGGTTACAGCAGATCGGGTGTATATTTATATAATTTTTTTTATTATAGGTTTCTTTATAAGTGAACTCTGTATGGAAACCATTTATTCACTGACAAATATACAGATTACTATGTACGTAAACCATTTAATTTAACTCGTAAACTATAATGGATTCCCTATTCGGAAGTGATGGTGGAGAGAGTGTCAGTGGTAAGTGATAAGAAGAACGCTGTACTACAGCCTGTAGTACTGCGTCCTGGTAGTGTTTTTAATATTACTGTAAATATTAAGCCTAGTTAACTTTTCACTTAGATTAGTTTATTATTATGGTTATACAAAGCATATAAAAGTGTGAACCCGAACGAAACATGTAATTGTTCTTGTTAAACTCTTTCAGTTTAGTTTTCAATAATTTGTAATAATACTATTAATTCTAAAAATTAGCAATAAAATTATTTTGTTTTATCATTTTATCATTTGATTTACTTACAATTCTTTTTTTTTTCTTCTTCTTTTTTGGTCCGAATTGTGTCTGTAAGTCTTTTGTCTTTCCTACAGTAAATATGATGGATTTGATGGGAAATCAGTTTGTTTTCATCAACAGTGACAGTAACAAAGTATAATTTGCTGGTTAAAAAACTATTAATAATTTTAATGTCTGGTTTCTATTGTCTACTAATGTCTACAATATAAATTTCACAACTTTAGGTCAGAGAGAGAGAGAGCTCATTCTTTATTGTATTCTTTATTTTTATTCTTTTATTTTCTTCTAAATTCACAGACAAAAATTCTGAAGATGGTAATAATTCAGGAAATGAAAGTCAGCCTGGATCTCCAGCAAGTGGAGATGAATCTCCAGGAAGTAATGATGGATCACAGCCTGGATCTCCAATGAGTGGAGGTGGATCTCCAGGGAGTAATGATGGATCACAACCTGGATCACCAATGAGTGGGGGTGGATCAGCAGCTGGATCACCAAAAAGTGATGCTGGATCACATGTTGGTAGTGGTGATGGATCACAGCCTGGATCTCCAATGAGTGGGGATGGATCAGCAGCTGGATCACATCCAGGTTCACCAGGATCAGCACATGGTATGAAAGATTTAAAAATGTTTTGCTTGTACTAGTAGAATTTTTGAACTAAAAAGTAAAATTAATATGATAATTCAATTTAATCTATTTTATAATTAAAAATTTGTTTCAAAGTGGACAGTAAGAGAGTTAGAGTGAGCAAGTGATAGTGAGACTGATAAACTCAAAACAACACAGAGGGAGAAAAGAATGAATTAAAAAGAAAGAATAAATACATTTCTTTTACCATTCAAATTACTGTGTAGAGGATACACATTATTATCATCTTAATAACGAAATAAAAATATACATTACTTAATCATAAAAAATTGGAAAAAAAATATATATATATATATATATATATATATGTACTTAATAATAAAGTTAATAAAAATAACAACATTGGTTGTGCAGATTAAGAATAGTTTTCTTACCAGTTTAATTTTAAATCAACGTTAAATTATAAACTTTTAGGTTCAGGTTCAGATGTTGAGAGTGAGGCAGGAAGTGACATCAAATCCCCCCCAGCATCTCCTATAGGTAGTGGAGGCAGTGCACCCCCCAGTCCTGCTGAAAGTGGATCTGATGCCCCTCCAGCCAGCCCCATAGGAAGTGGGTCAGAGGCCCCCCCTGCCACACCTGGAGGGAGTGGGGCAGGTATTGAATTAAAAAAAAAAAAAAAAAAAAAAAAATTTCTTTTATGAATCCTGGACATAGTAGATACTTGTTTGTAAAATTTATATGAGATAACAAATCATTTTATATATATAGATAGATAGATAGATAAATAGATAGATACAGATATGGATAGATATTTTTCACATAAGTAATATTATTTTCTCGCTAAATCAGTGTTTTTATTATTCATGTTAAATATTGTAAGCAAACAGGCAGAAAATTTGAAATGAAAATATAGTGTGTAAAATTTTTGTTCCATAGGTTAAAAATGTACTGGGTTTGAAAAATCTTAAATCTGGTTATTAGAAAAAGTGATTTCAGATTTAGTTTTGAATATTTGTTAAAATAAAATGTAACTTTACATATTTTTTTTTTACATTCTTACTAGCCTCTCCTGGAAGCATTTCTGAAGCAGGTTCTCCAAAACAAATGGATGGATCTCCAGCAAGAAGTGAAGCTGGATCACAGCCCGGATCTCCAGCAGGAAGTGGTGTTGGATCACAGCCTGGATCTCCAGCAGGAAGTGGTGTTGGATCAGCTGCTGGAAGTGAGGCTGGATCACCTGCTGGAAGTGAGGCTGGGTCTAGGCCTGGATCACCAGCAGGAAGTGGTGTTGGATCACCTGCTGGAAGTGAGGCTGGATCTAGGCCTGGATCACCAGCAGGAAGTGAGGCTGGATCTAGGCCTGGATCACCTGCTGGAAGTGAGGCTGGATCTAGGCCTGGCTCACCTGCTGGAAGTGAGGCTGGATCTAGGCCAGGCTCACCTGCTGGAAGTGAGGCTGGATCTAAGCCTGGCTCACCTGCAGGAAGTGAGACTGGATCTAGGCCTGGAACACCTGTAGGAAGTGATGCTGGATCTAGGCCTGGAACACCTGTAGGAAGTGATGCTGGAACACCTGTAGGAAGTGATGCTGGAACACCTGTAGGAAGTGAGATTGTTTCGCCTGAGCACCCAGTGGAGTCGCCTATAGGGAGTGGGGCAGGCAGTGCTCCTGGTACCCCAGCTGGAAGTGGATCAGAAGGCCCAGCAGCCAGCCCCGCCTCTCCAGCCCATAGTCCAGCAGGTACAAATTTTTTTTTTTTTTTTTTTTATCTGGTCAGCAGATGATAGTAGTAGACTGAGTGGATGTAACAGATTTCAGTTATTATCATCTTTTTTAAATTATGGTGACAGGTTTTTGTATGTCTACTAGTTGTAAATATCTTTATTACTTTTATCAGTGTGTAAAAAAAATTGAATTTTAAAAAGAAAGAAAGAAAAAATATTTCTGTTTATGGTTGATCAAGGGATACAACTAGCATTTATTATTTTAGTTTACTTTGTAAAAGTTTCCTGATTTTTTTTTTTTTTTTTTATTTTGATTTATCTTTATTTAATTTACTTACTTATTTATTTATTTATTTATTTTATATATGTATTTTATTTTATTATAATTATCATTATTATTTTTTTTAATATTTCTTTCTTTCTTTTTTATTTACATTACTTTGATTCTTCAATAAATTGTTACAAATCTTTCTGGTTTACAAACAAGGGAATTGACAAATTTTAAAATAATTTGACTAACTCTCTGTATAAATAATTTATGTTTAAAACATTTTGATTTAGAACGTGGCAGTAGAAGTGGGTCAGACGATGAAGAAAAAGAAGAAAAGAAGAAGAAAAGACATTTTCTCAGTGACAGTGATGAAGAAAACGCTGAGAAAAAAGAAACTGATGGTGCTGGGATGGAAAGTAAAACAACACATTTTTTATTTTATTTAATATTTAGAAAATGTATTTGGACACAGATCATGAAAGATTCAGTATTACAGTATGTGGTTCTCACTACATTTAAAATGTTAATATATTCTTATGTTTATTAAAAAAAAAAAAAATATCTTGATTGAATAAGTTTATAAAAACGTTATGTCCAGTAAAATTAATTTCATGGATATTTTTTATTTTTTTAAAATAATTTTTAGAGTAATTTGTTTTTAAATTTGAAGTTGAACATAAATTTGTACACCAGGTATAGTGTGCAGTCCATTATACAAAGGAGTCAGAATTAATGCCCATTTCATTGGTTCAAATTCAGTTACCTTTATAAACTCACAGCAGTAACTGGAAAATAAATTAAAAAAATAATAATAATAAATTCTGAAAATTACATGACTTCCCAGAAAAAACTGAAATTTGGTAGTTTAATTTCATTCACCCTCTATATGTCCATTAATCCCTTTTGCTAGTTGATTTAAATTGTTTTTTTTCTTAAATGCAGTTGTATTTTCCAATATTTCTTAATTTTTGTTATCTTGTTTACTAATCAAATTTATCTGATACAAGTTTATAAAAATATTTGGCAGTTTTTCAAAATGTTAGTGACTTTTCAACATCGTTTTGTAATCAAAACCAGTTCCATACAAAAAATCACATTTTTATGTCTAAAATTCGGCACAATTTTTCACTGAAGAAACTAAAAACTAAAACCACCATTTTCAGTGTCCATTGTTAATACTATTTTCAATTATTTCTGGACTGTGGTTTAATTAAATTGGTTAGAGAAGTTTGGTGACAGTTTATTGTTTGTAAACTCATTTGGCTTATCAATGTTTTGTGTGAGTTATTTTGCCTGCAGTTGCTAAAGGGTTAAAAAAGAAAAATGAAGAATGATGAAGCCTGTAACAAAAACAGTGTTTTAAAGATGGCTGTTATATGGCTGGAATTTTTCAGATAGTTTTTTTATTTGTTTTGACAATGTTTTATTTTATCATCTGACAATAATTTAATCTTCTGACAACAGTTAATTTTATCTTCATATACAGTGATTTATTTTTATCTTTGTATATAGTGATTTATTTTTATCTTCATATTTTTATTTTTATCTTCATATACAGTGATTTATTTTTATCTTTGTATACAGTGGTTTATTTTTATCTTCTGACTGTTTTTTTTTATCTTCTGACACTGTTTTTTTTTTTTATCTTCTGACAATGGTTTTATTTTTTAAATGTTTTTTCAGCGACTGTTGGAGATCTTTTTGGCGATGCAGACGACATCAGCTCAGATGAAGCTGAAGGAAAAATGGAGACTGGTGAAGAAGAGGTTGTAAGTAAAAAGACAACAAAATTTGTTGTTTTATTAGAATTGTTATTAAAACTCGGAATATCTGTGTTAATTTTTTGATTTATGTAGACAGAAGTGAAAAGAAATAATAATAAAAGTGATGATGTACAGCTAATAGTGAATGGTTCCATATCTTAGTTTTATATTTTATTTTTTTTATCTATATTTCTTCTTTTTCATACATGAGAAAAGATTTTATTTTATTTTTTCCTTCAATTTGCATTATTTTACTCTATAATATTTTGTTTTATTCATTCACTTATTTTGTTCTAATTTTCCTTATTTTTTTTTTTTTTTTTAAATTTTTTTTAATTAAATCTGATTTATTTATTTATTTTATTCAGCTTTTGGTTCTGTTTCATCCTGTTTATTATGTTCTAAATTCACTTTGGTTTACTTTTCTATTTTATTTCATTTCATTTTATACATTATATTATAAATGTAATTAAATTTTCTATTATATTTGATTTATTTATTTATTCAACTTTTACTTTATTTTATTTTATTTTAATTATTTATTTTATTTATTTATTTATTTATTCAGCTTTTACTTTATTTTATTTTATTTCATTTTATTTCTTATTTATTTATTTACTCAGCTTTTACTTTATTTTACTTTATTTCATTTTATTTCTTATTTATTTATTTATTCAGCTTTTACTTTATTTTATTTTATTTATTTATTTATTTTATTTTATTTATTTATATATTCAGCTTTTACTTTATTTTACTTTATTTCATTTTATTTATTTATTTACTTATTTATTTATTTATTTATTTATTTATTTATTCAGTCTTTACTTTATTTTAACTTTATTTCATTTTATTTATTTATTTATTTATTTATTTATTCAGTTTTTACTTTATTTTAACTTTATTTCATTTTATCTACTTGCTTATTGAACAGATGCCAATGGAGGAAGATGAAGAAGAAAAAGAAGAAGAACCACAAGAGACGAGAATTGAGGTTGAGATTCCACGGATTATAACAAACCTGGGATCTTCACTGCACTATGTCAAGCTACCCAACTTTCTGAGTGTGGAAACAAGGTAAAAATACTTCTGTGTTTTATAAAATACACAAACAGCTGATCTAACAGACGTTATTTTGAAACATTCATACAAGAAATTGTTACATTTTTCTATTAAAAATACTTCTATGTTTTATAAAAATACACAAACAGCTGATCTAACAGACGTTATTTTGAAACATTCATACAAGATATTGTTACATTTTTCTATTAAAAATACTTCTATGTTTTATAAAAATACACAAACAACCAATCTAACAGATGTTATTTTGAAACATTCATACAAGAAATTGTTCAGTTTTTCTCTTAAATTTACTCCTAACCAGCCCGAACATTTAGTTTTAGAAAACGTTCTTAATTAATTCTGTATTTTTTCAAGTAGATTTATGTTTGTGTTTTTCTTCTACTTATTTATTAACATACAAGCAAATAGTTTGAGATTGATTTTTACTTCTGAACAGTTATATTAAATGTTGGGGGTTTTTTTTGGGGGGTTCTTGCTGTGTTCCATGCAAAACAAATAGTGTGAAACTCATTTGTTTTATTTTATATTTTTTCTTGCTGTTTAATTATTATTATTTATTTATTATTATTATTATTATTATTACTTTATATTTTTTTTTTTTTTTTTAAAAAATGTATTTATCAAAAATAAACAAATAATTACTTCCAAACAACTGCTTTATTTGTTTATTATTTTCCTTAAAATATACTATGGTGGTATAATCAGATTTAAAAATACAGCATCTTTAAATTTATATGGATGTAGATGGGATCTAAAATTAAACTTAAAGTCTAATAAGTAACCTCCCAGTACTTGAAAGACACCAGAATAACAACAATTTCTTGTTGGCTTGTGAGCAAATTTTAGAAAAGATATTTGGCTAATTTTATCCAGGACACTTGAAAAGGTTGCACAGTCATCTTCTGAATTGTTTCCCTTTGTACTGTTTCCACATGGTCACATGCAATATCAGTTATCTTGTATTCTGCTGATGTACATAAAAATATACAGAAACACACACACACACACACACACACACATACACATTTATCTGTCTTGTTTTGTTCTGTTTTTACTTCTTGACAATAAGTACAACAAAATATAATTTTCTTTTTATCTTGTTAACATTAAAAAAGATTTGGTCAAACTTTTACACCTGACTTCATCTAATAAAAAAAATTTTAAAACAAATTTCAGACCTTTTGATGCAGCTACCTACGAAGACGAGATTGACGAAGATGAAGTTTTGGATGAAGAGGGTCGAGCCAGGTTAAAGTTGAAGGTAAAAATTCAAATGTAAAAATATTTAGTCTTGGTAGTGGGAACAGGTACCCAGGGACCCAGCAGGGTAAAAAAAGACATGTTTGTCTACAATTTGTGTTTATGTGTTTGTGCTTACAATATACATCCATAATACTTCTACATGTGTCTCTATGTATGTGTGTTTTCTTGTATATTCATATGTACCTACAAGTGCACAAACACTTATACACACGTATATATATTTAGATAAATCATAAACACTTTGTTTTTGTGTACATTGTATGTGTGTGTGTGTGTGTGTGTGTAAAACAAAAGCAAAAGGCATCATTACATTAATAAAGAATATGTAATTAGCTTTTGAAACAACACAGATAAATTCAGTCAAGAAAATATTGTAAATTTTCATTAATCTTTCCTTTTAAGAAAAAAAAAAAAAAAAAATTTTTTTTTTTTTTTTTTTTCTAGCTTTGATGGTGTTAAATACTCATTTATTCATTTGTTAAATATTTCTTTCTTTCTTTCTTTCTATCAATGACAGGTGGAGAACACAATTAGATGGAGAAACAAGAAAGATGAAGAAGGAAATGAAATAAAAGATGTTGATGGGAATCCAGTGCGTGAAAGTAATGCCAGAATGGTCAAGTGGTCAGATGGAAGGTACTGTGTAGAAAATAGTATTTAAACTTTATATTAAAAAGGATGGTAATGTTCAGAAAATAGTTTTTTAAATTTTTATTAAAAAAGAAATGTGATGTTTAGAAAACAGTTTTATATTAAAAAGAACAGTAATGTGTAGAAAATAGTATATAAATTTTTGTTTTAAATAGAAAGTTAAAGTTCCTAAGATAGATTTTTAATTTCTATTAAAAAAAGAAACGTGATGTTTAGTAAACAGTTTTATTTAAAAAGAACAGTTTGTATAGAAAATAGTATATAAATATATTTTTAAATAGAAAGTTAACGTTCCTAAAATAGAACAGTAATTTCTATTAAAGGGGAATGTTTTTGTCTAATTTAACAAAAAGTAATTTTTATATTTTAAAATGAACATGTAAAAATAGTATTTTTAAATTTATTATTAAAAAAGAACAGTAATGTTTAGAAAATTGTATTTGTTTCAAATTTATATCAAAAGTAATTATTTTATTATGGGAAAATACATATTTAAATTTATATCTTATAATAGTGAACAGTTAGAAAAAGTATTCAACAAGTATGATAATGTCTTAAAAATAGTATTTAAATTTATTGTTATTATTGTTACTACTATTATCATTATTATTGTTGTTGTTGTTGTTGTTGTTGTTGTTATTATTACTACTATTATTATTATTATTATTATTATTATTATTATTATTATTATTATTATTACTATTATTATTATTATTATTATTATTATTATTATTATTATTATTATTATTATTATTATTATTATTATTATTATTATTATTGTTATTATTGTTATTATTGCAGCATGTCGTTACATCTTGGAGATGAGGTGTTTGATGTTTACATTATGCCAATACATGGAGATTTTAATCATCTGTTTGTCCGTCAGGGTACTGGACTTCAGGGACAGACAGTTTTCAAAACAAAACTCTCATTCAGGTTTGTCTGATTATTAAAAGTATTACACTAAATTATGATAAAAACAAATCTATCATTCAGGTTTATTATTAAAACATATTACACTATATTACAGTCTGATTATTAAAACATATTACACTAAATTATGTTAAAAACTAACTTTATTTCAGGTTATACAGTTGAATTGTGTTATATATATAGTTAACACCTGAATTTTATTAAAGATATTGTTAATATTTCTTTTTTTTAAATATTTTTAATTTGGTAAATGTTAAAGTTTATTTATTAATTTATTTATTTATTTGTTTATTTATTTATTTATTTATTCATCTATTTATTATTTAAATTATATGTTTCTTACTGTTATTTTTTTTATTCTATAATATTAACTGTTGTGTTTTTAACTAGTATTCTTGCAGCACATAAATAATTTTAATTTTCATTTTGTTTTGAAGGCTGTAGAGTAGATCTGCTAGGTAACATAATTTTGATTTGATGCATCTGCTTATCACAAGGAAAGGGAAAAGCAGTTTATCTTTAACTTATATTTTTCTGATATTTATTTATTATTTTTTAATATAAATATTTGCAGGCCTCATTCAACTGAATCTTTCACTCATCGCAAAATGACCATGTCACTTGCTGACCGGTCAACCAAAGCTCAGAAGGTCAAGGTCTTGCCTATTGCAGGTCATGACCCTGATGCTCATAGATCTGAAATGATTAAGGTTTGACTTTTTCTTGTCTAATTTAAATTTATTATTGTCTCTGTTTTCTTTTTTTTTTTTTTTTTTTTTTTTAAAATTATTTTAATTATTATCATTATTATCATAATCACATCATTAATATTCTCATCAATATTATCATCATCATCATCATCATTATTATTATTATTATTATTTCAATTATTATTCTACTATTATCTTTATCAATGTAATCATCATAATCATCATTAATATTAATATTATTATAGTTATTATTATCATCATCATTGTCATCTTCATCATTATTTTATCATTTTCATTACCATTATCACTACTACTATTAAAACTACTACTATAACTGCAACTACTACTTTAGTACTTTCAGCAGTAATGAGATATATTATCAAAAATTTTAAGATCTCACACACACATACACATTTTATATATATATATATATATATATATATGCACACACACACACACACATACACACACACACACATTTATGCATCCACTATTCAAAGGAAGTTCTGGTGGGGTTTTTTTTTTCTTCAAATAATCACTGCAGCAAGAAAATAAAACCAAACTGAAATACTAATATTGTTTATGTCGACATGTATGTTTATGTTTGTGTATTTATGAGTGCATGTGTGTGTTTGCAGATGTTTATATGTATGTTTATGTCTGTGTTTACGTCTGTGTTTACGTGTATGTTTACGTCTGTGTTTATGTGTATGTTTACGTCATGTTTACGTCTGTTTACAGAAAGAGGAGGAGCGTTTACGAGCGTCGATTCGACGTGAGAGTCAGCAGCGACGGATGAGAGAGAAGGCTCATGCTCGCGGCTTGAGCAGCTCCTACCTGGAGGGCTACGACGATGACGAGGAAGAAGACGACAACACCATCTCTATAGCAGCACTGAAGAAAAAATATAAAGCTGGAGTAAGAAGAGGTATGTGTCTGTCTGTCTGTCTGTCTGTCTGTCTGTCTGTCTGTCTGTCTGTCTGACTGACTGTCTGTCTATCTCTCTATCTCTCTATCACACATATACATATTAAGGGGTTAGAGCAGAAGGTCTTAAGTGCACATAGATATAGACAGATATGCATTTAAGACTTCTGGTTCTAACCCATTGATATATATATATATATATATATATATATATATAATATATATAAAAATAGGTACAGATAAACACATTATCCCATAGTAGTTTGATATTTTTGATAAAAACATTTGACCATTCTGGTGTATGCATGTGTTTAATTTAAAAGTATTAAATTAATTTTCAGAACGTCCAAACATCTATTCATCCGACAGTGAGTCAGAAGAATCAGAACATGAAAAGAAATCTTGGAAACCACCAAAGAAGCTGGAGAGTGATGAGGTATGTGGGTGTGGTTGTGGGTGTGTTTGTTTTGTGAGAGGAGGGGTGTATGTATGTGAGTATAGTTTTGTGTGTGTGTGTGTGTGTGTGTCTACTTGGAAACTGAAGTAAAATTTAATTGTTATTTTTAGCATAAATGTGTCTGTGATTATATTTTTAAGTCTCAGTAAACTGCTACTACTGATTTGTCTATTACTGCTACTACAACTGCTTTTCCTTCTACTACTACTACTACTATGTTTTACCACTTCTATTACCACTGCTATTACTGCTAGTATTTCTGCTACTGCTACTACTATGACTACTACTGCTGCCATTAAATCTCCTGCAATTACTAGAGTTACTACTACTACTTCTGCTAGTATCACTTCTGCTACTACTACTACTACTACTACTACTACTACTACTACTACTACTACTACTACTACTACTACTACTACTACTACTACTATATCTCCTTTATTCTAAAAATGCAAATGGAGATATTTTCAGTTTCCTATTCCAAGCCATGTCCCATGGTTTTCAGTTTTTGTAAAAGTATTTTAAAATATTCATTGATGACATTTATTTATTTGTTTGTTTATTTATTTATTTATTTTTGTTATTATTAGTTTGTTTAGTGTTTATTTTTATTTATTATTATTATTATTATTATTATTATTATTATTATTATTCTTATTATTATTCTTATTATTATTATTCTTATTATTATGATTTTTATTTACATTTATTTATAGAGAAATCTCTTTGTCTGTTTGTTTGTTGTTGTTTCTTTTTTTCTTTTTTTTCTAAACTGAAGATTTTGGAAATGGAAACTAAAAAAAAAACAGCAAATGTATTTTGATTTGTAACTAATTATTATTATATATTTATTTCTCTATAGCTTGCTTACTTACTTACTTACTTACTTCCTTACTTGTTTGTTTATTTTAGGATTCCGTGTCAGATTCAGGGCCTAAGAAAAAGAAGCCAAGAATATTAGACAGTGATGAAGATGAAGAGGGAGATGTATCTCCTAAAGTAGACAGAAGTCCTGAGCCTACTGGAGTGAAAAGTGCAGGGTCTGAGAGTGAATGAATGAATGGGGGTGCTTTCAAATGGATTATTCTTACCCCCTTGTGAAGGTGAAGGTTGTTCAATCAAAAAAAAAGGGTAAAGTTCTTTGGAAAAAATGAGTTATAGTGATTGTGCTAGATAGAATTCAGACTTGCAAATTGAAATAAGGGTTTTAAAAATATGAAAATAACTGATGCTGGAAGTGGATATAGAAGTATGTATAAATGTTGGTGTATGTATCTTTGTTTTTAGTAGAAAAATGGACAAAAGAGGTAAAAGACTATTTATAGATATTTTCAGAAGATATTTAAAAAAAGAAAAAGTGTTTGTAATGATAATAACCAATGTGAAAATAAAACATTAATTTTGTACAGGCTTCTTTTTTTTTTTCTTCTTTTTTTTTTTTTTTTTTTTTGAACAATATACAATAAAAATATTTTATCTGAACAGTAAATGTTGATAAACTGAAAAGGATTGCAGGCTTAGAGGTTCCCAAGCTGGATTATTCTGGAATAGTCACTCTCAGTGTACAAGGGAAAATATTGTCATTATCTTCTAGACTTTGCAGTTTCAAATGAAATTAATCATGCATTTTGATTAGTATATTAATTTTATCTCACATTATTATTATTTTTTTTTTTTTTTTTTTTTTTTTTTTTTTTGTTATGGTTATTTTCAAGTATTCTTTCATAGAATTAAACTTTTTCTTTTACATAATTATCACTCTTATTATTACCACAAAAGAGATTATAATTTTTTTTTTTATCAGGAAAACTATAAGTTTAAAGTTTTGTTTTGCTTGAATTCATTGTATGAAAGAATTTTCTAAAATGTATTGTTATTGTTTAAAATAATTTCATATATTGATGAGAAACTGATCAGAAATTATTTTTCAAAAAATATTTGGGTTAAGAATGTTATAAAAACTAAGAAAAATAGTTTTTTGAAACTTATGTTCTCTACAACAATAAATATTAATAAAATACCATTTATAGTTTTACCTTTTTGTTATAAACACATATACAGCATTGTTGTGGGACACATCTATGTAACAGGGTCTGTAATAACTCCTCTAGCCCCTAGGTAAGGGACCAATGAGCCACCCATTACTGTCCTATGGGCCATGATCTCAGACAGTGAAACTAGCTCTCTGAACAATATGGGTGACAGTCACATGTATAGAAGCAGCATTGGTAGTGGACAAACATCACTACCATTTTGCAGTTAGGACTTTATGAGATGGCTCAAGAACCCACAAAGCTCATCAGTCCTCATTTTTTTTTCCAACATGTGTCAAATGTAAACAAACAGACCAGCAGTCTTGAGGTGTCATTTTTTGGATGCATCGCTGATGGTGGTAGTTTCAAGAATATTTTTATATTTCCCAGAATTTGTCTTGATTTTCTGAAATCTGACAAATGGAGGTGTTATCATTATAAATAGTGGTAAGATATAATGGGTTGACACATTTCCATATTTTTGGGGCACTAGCCCAAAACAGTGGAGACCTAACATGAGGTAAATAAAACAAAACAGGAGAAAAAGAAATAACAATAGACTTTCTGCAAATGAAATTTTCAGGAAGAAATTCAGTTCAGTTGTAAATAGATGGAGTAATTGTTGTTGCTATATTTTCATGCATGCTTTTGTTAAAATTGATAACAAAATGTTTATTTGATATAACTTCCATTTGTCTGGCAGTGGCCAATTATAATTTGTTTTAGCAAATGTCCTTGAACCCTTTTTAAACCATGTTCTATCAGACAAGAAAGTCTGTTTAATGTATTATGCCTTATTCTGAATAAAGAGCCAATACATTTTGCTGGATTTAGTTTAAACAAAGCTAACTACAATAGAATTTAACATTTTTTATTTTTATTTATTTATTTTTTATTTATATTTATTATTATTATATAGTTTTTTCTTTCCTTAATTGTAATTTATAAACATTTAGGATTAACTGGTCAAGAGAAATCCTGAAGCAGTTAATATATTATTTAATTTCTAATAAACAAAAATATTTAAAATAATTTAACAATGTAATACGTATCAAGTATTTTTATAATTAAAGTAATAAAAACAATGTTAAACTGGTGGCAATTTAATTTAACATTTTGTATTTTTATAATCATAAAGAATCTCATCAGAAAAATTAATATCATTAAAACTTATTTATATTTCGATTTCATGCATGATTTTTTCTTCTTGCTTTTGTTTGGGCTGTATTTACTTTTTTTGTTATTTTTTTAATACTTTTTTTTTAGTTCTTAATACAGAACAATTGAAATTAATACAGCAAATTATTTGTAAATTACAAGAAACCAACAAACAAACAAAAACATATTTTCAAATAAATTTTTATTTCATAATAAATACATTAAAGGTTATGAATTATATATAATATACTTCATTTTAACATTTAATTTTATTCTTCTAAAACACTGTTTCTTGTAGAACGTTTTCTACCTGTTTTGGCTGGACTGTGATGTATTTTGTGTTTTACCAATTTATAAGAACAATTAAACTTTTCTCCACACTCATCACACTTGTAAGGTTTTTCTCCTGTGTGAATTCTCTTGTGTGTTGTCAAGTTACATGACTGATTAAACCTTACCCCACACACATCACACTTGTAAGGTTTTTCTCCTGTGTGAATTCTCTTGTGTTTTGTCAATGCACCTGACTCACTAAACCTTACCCCACACTCATCACACTTGTAAGGTTTTTCTCCTGTGTGAATTCTCTTGTGTTTTGTCAAGTCACCTGAACAATTAAACCTTACCCCACACACATCACACTTGTAAGGTTTTTCTCCTGTGTGAATTCTCTTGTGTGTTGTCAATGAACTTGAATGATTAAACCTTACCCCACACACATCACACTTGTAAGGTTTTTCTCCTGTGTGAATTCTCTTGTGTCTTGTCAAGTTACTTGACTGATTAAACCTTACCCCACACACATCACACTTGTAAGGTTTTTCTCCTGTGTGAATTATCTTGTGTGTTGTCAATGCACCTAACTGATTAAACCTTACCCCACACACATCACACTTGTAAGGTTTTTCTCCTGTGTGAATTCTCTTGTGTTTTGTCAATGCACCTGACTCACTAAACCTTACCCCACACTCATCACACTTGTAAGGTTTTTCTCCTGTGTGAATTCTCTTGTGTTTTGTCAAGTGACTTGACTCACTAAACCTTACCCCACACACATCACACTTGTAAGGTTTTTCTCCTGTGTGAATTCTCTTGTGTGTTGTCAAGTGACTTGACTCACTAAACCTTACCCCACACACATCACACTTGTAAGGTTTTTCTCCTGTGTGAATTCTCTTGTGTGTTGTCAATGAACTGTCAAGTGACTTGACTCACTAAACCTTACCCCACACACATCACACTTGTAAGGTTTTTCTCCTGTGTGAATTCTCTTGTGTGTTGTCAATGAACTTGAATGATTAAACCTTACCCCACACACATCACACTTGTAAGGTTTTTCTCCTGTGTGAATTCTCTTGTGTGTTGTCAATGAACTTGAATGATTAAACCTGACACATTGTAAAATTCTCTTGTGTGTTGTCAAGTGACTTGACTCACTAAACCTTACCCCACACACATCACACTTGTAAGGTTTTTCTCCTGTGTGAATTCTCTTGTGTGTTGTCAATGAACTTGAATGATTAAACCTTACCCCACACACATCACACTTGTAAGGTTTTTCTCCTGTGTGAATTCTCTTGTGTCTTGTCATATCAACAGACATATTAATTTTGGTACATGCATCACACTTATATTGCTTAACCATGGCACAGCTACGTGTTTTTGTCAATTTAGTTTTATCACTGAACCTTTTACCACACACATGACATTTCCATTGCTGTTCTGTATCACATAATTTGTTTTCGTATGTGTCTGTACCAGTTAGATCTTTAATTTTAAATCCCCCACCTCTCTGTGCATTAGGAGTTAAATTCAATCCTTCACTACAGTCAGGGTTTGGCATTTTGTCTTTGTGTGATCGCTTAAGATGTTTTTCAAGATAGTCTGGGCTGGAATAAGCCATAATGCAGTAGGCACAGGAAAACACATCTGAAAATAAAAGTAATTATCTTTTTAAAGATTTCATCAGTAGACTTATAAAACAAAATTTATTTACAAAGATGATATAGAAACTGCTCTTTCAAAATATGTTTAATCACTTCTAAACATTTTGTATTCTAACAATTTTGAAATAATAGTAAAAACTGTTTCATTGTTTTTTATTTGTATCATTAAAAAAAAAACTGATATAAATGAACATACTGACCTTAAATAACATTTCATTATAATATTCTAATTGTAAAAGAAAATATACATAATATACATATATTTTTTTTATATCCTAGAACCATTCCATAACTTAAGATACCTGTTACAACTGATTTCTTGGTATGTTTTTTGATCCACTGTTTGCAATTTATTCCTAGTTCGTTTGCATATTCCTGTCCATACCAAACCAAAAGTTCCGTGCCTGCTGGGATAGGCTGAAATGACCGATAGTATATTTGTCCATTGAACTGGTAAGCAGTTAGATTCTGTTCATCTTCGGACCTAGCGCAGTTCACATATCTCATCCAGTTAGACAGGGATGGATCCTGAGCATCAACAAAATGTGAGAGTTTTCCTGTGTCATCATAAATCTGCATAAATAAATGAATTTGCATAATGATACGTTTGTGAGAATACAAAATCTTGGTTGTTCGTAATCAGGCAAATAAACAGAGATTTCTACTGAAAACTGGTACCACCAAAACAATCCAAAAAAAAAAAAATCGAAATGAATAACTGTTTAAATATATTTGTAAAATGTGTATAAAATATTAAAATATCATAAAACTGAACAGTTAATATAAGATTTTGTTTGAAAATAATAACGTATTTCAGTATGTACCATACTACCTTACTAAATTCAATCAGTGTTCTTGAAAAATAAGTTAATTAAATATCTTGATGTCAGCGACTTCATTTATAAAAATTAAACTAGATTAAATCACCACTTTATATAATTTGTTCAAAATCAAAAAGAATTTCTTATTTAGTTTCCGATAATAATAATAATCTTGACAATTTGTAAAAATTAAACCATATTAATCATCAGTCTAGAATAAAATATACTAATCAGATCATCTCTGAAGTATAAAAGTGATTTTAATAAATAACACTAAATACTGATCTGTCTGTATTTCAAGGTAATATTTCTTAGTATAAACACTAAATACAGAGCTGATAACAAAGCTTACCTGCCAGCAATATCCAGAAGCATGAGCTATGTCAATATCCTTTATACATTTACCACCATATGGTCCAAAGCGGGTTCTGCTGGGAATAAATTTGTCAGCCCAGATGCCCAACCCTGCATTTGGAATACCTGAATCTCTGACAGATAATCCTGGAGGAATGGTAGATCGAGCTCTGTCTCTCTTCTTCACAGTTGGTGATACCTATATAATCAAAAAACAAAGCAATTTTGTTAACTCATGCATAGTTCCAGCTATAACATTATGTGCAGAAACATGGACTAAACCAAAAAAGTACAGTTTATAAAAATAGGAAATACTGTATTAAGCATCATACATTTGGGGCTGAAAAACACACATGTGGGTATGAAACCAAACAAGTAGGAATATGGAAGTGCATTTGGCTACATCAGTAGAACAGAAGATAACTGGTTTACAAAGAAAAATGATCCTGAAGAAAATCAGCAAGATAATTGAGGAATGAACAATGAATACTTAAAAGGAACATATTACAAATGTGGAAAAAACATGCTGAGGTTTTGCCTAATATGGGCTACACTAAGAGTTGTACAGTGATGACCATCATCATCACAAACAAACAATCATTAATAAAATTCTGACAAAATAATGTGTTGCATGAACTCCTAGACCAAGGAGAAAGACAAAGTGAACCTTTGGAAACACCAAAACATGTTTTGGTTTGTTTGTTTTTTTGTACAATATGGACATCTAGTGAATTTTGTATATTAAATTTAATTTAAAAAAATAGTTAAAATCTGACAACTCTGAATAGCTGAACTTTTAAGTTATAAGGATCTGTGAGAACACATTTTATCATTATAGTTAGTTAATTAATTAATTACTTTATTTGTTTTTATCCTTATAAACCTCTCTGTTACAGTTGTATTTTATTGTTAGCAAAGGACAGTGATGCAATTCATGTCCCAACAGTGCCAAATTTTCATGTGAACATTCTCACCAAAAATACATTGAAAATTCTATCTTTTTAAAAAGTACCAATTGATCTATTTTAATTGTTTATTAATTCTGATGGGGTTTCTTAACTGACAGAAAGAAAACTTTTGTATACAGTTTGTCAGCAATGTAACATTTCTCAGACATTAAAAAATTAATGTTAATTACTAGTTGATTTCTATAACAATATCTATCTGTGAGATAGATGTCTTGCTATATTTGATCAAATATTTTACATTATTAGAGTATGTTATCTACAAGTATATTAAAATGTTTTTTTATTATTTCTCTTTTCATTTAACATCAGATATAGTATTAAGAAAACACAGTAATTTTGTAAGCTGACTGATCTATTTAAAATTTCTAAATTTCAAAAATTCTACAATACTTCAACATCTTCTATGACATTCAAGGGTCCATGCACAGGACAATCTCCATCATATTCTTTGCCACAATCCTCACAATCTGAAAGAGAATTAACCTACTAAAATACATTAATCTACATCAGTTTATATCTATCATATCTGTGCATGTGTGTATCTCGAAGTGTGCAAGTGGATCTGTGAAAAGACCATTCAACTTTATTTTTTAAATAAAAACTGCTGATAAAAAAATGTTTAGGTGAAATATTTGTTATTTTTAAAATCTTTTTTTCTTATATTTTTAAATTAGCTAAAATACTTCTATCCATTTCTCCCTCTCTCAGAACACACTCACACACACACACATTATACGTACATACATACATACATATATACACACACACAGACACATATATATGGAGGTGTGCCTCACAGCTGAACTTACAGAGGAAGCTATCATCATCTGGTATTTCAACATTCATGTAGTTTTGAAAAGTTCTTTTTCTCATTTTGTATCGATGTTTTTTAGCACCCTTCTTCTTAACCTGTATCTTACAAACAGTCTGTAAAATAGATGTCTAGGTTTTAATTTTAATCAGTATTTTAGCTTTGTCTTTTTCAAATATTGCTGATTTTGAACAAACTTTTATTTTTAATATGACAAAAGGTATAATGTTATCTCACTTTTTCTTCTTCTGACAGTTCTGAGGATATTTACATATGTAATTTATTTTCATAAGAAAAGTGTAACTGAAAAATTAAAATGTAGTTGTATTTCTACATTGACAATATAAAATTTATTAAAATGAGTATGGTTTTCAGTCTAATCACAATAATTATTTGAAGATTTTTGTCAACTTTTAAATTAATGGCTTTAATAACTTACTTTCTTAGGCAACATTTTTGGTTGTGGTTTTGATGTTGATTTAAATGGAGTAACAAATGTTTTTTCTGCTGAAATGAAAACTGCAGTTAAATGAATATTCAAATAATATCTTTTAAAATTTTATGCATGTTTAACTCCTACATATTTACTTGCATTTCAAAGTTCACTTAATCCACAATATTTATCCATTAGATATCAAAATTTATTTCCCAATTAGTTTTCTTTTGAAATACATAGCTTTTGACTTTGGGAACTTTTGCATCATTTAAGTTGGGGTGAGGGGGATTTTGTGTTCTGTTTTGTTATCATTCTGAATTAGAATTTAAAAACAGTAATAAAATAATAATTATACATATACATTTATTGAAATATTTTTATACTTCTGAATAAACGTTTTGTTCTGGTCTCGCTGTTATTGATTCTTTATGGGCCTTTCTGACACAAGTAATAGTGAGAGTTCAGATGTTTCACTATTATTTGTGTTAATATTATACTCTCTGCAGTACTTTCACAGTCTTCTTTATTCTTGCATACCTCACATGTACCTGAAACTGTACTTCACTGAAATTCGTTGTGCATTCTACTTCATTTATCTGACAGAACATGACTAGAACAACAGACATCTGAATCAACTCACTGTGACTGTCAACACTCACTGGCAGCAGATGAACTGACTCACAGTCACTGGCTGAACAGGTTTGCTTTCTGATCAACAGGCATGGTTTCAGCCACTTACATTTACAGCTGCTACATCATGATCAGCAGACTGGGACTGTTTTCTTATTTGACTGGAGAAATTATTAATTTTTGTAACCCATGAAGAATCTTTTTACAGACTTTTTACACTAACAAAAGCCATTAAGGGACATTTTGCATCCAGCAGATAACGTCATGTGATAGTGTAAAACACATCTTTATTATGATAATACTTGCATTCCACAAAATAAAATATTTATAAATTGCATATAACTATATTTCAAAACAGCTATAAAAGTATTCCATGAGGTAAAATAATTTTTAAATGTATTTTAAAGTATAATTTTTTTATTCAAAGGTTTATATAAAAACAAACTACTTTTTAAATTACGTTTACTTTATAAATTGGGTCTTCCCACACCAAAACAACCAAATTCCAAACTCCAGTTTTACTGAAATTTCACTCATTTGTGATGGAAACATGCAACATTTTGGGACCAAATTCTTATTAAATTTTGAAATTATGGTTGATAAAATGCAGAGCCCATTGTCTCTTTTTTGGCATTCATGACAATGTCACATGGATTTGGGCTATTTGTGAATACTGATAACTTTAATTACAATAAAGATATTGAGCTGAAATTTACTGTTACATAATTCATTCCTGGAGAATCCAAATTAAGAAAGTTATTAGCATTCACCAACCCCAGAAACCTCTTGACATAGACGTGAGTGCCAATAAGGGGGCAATGGGTCCTACATTAGATCAACCATAATTTAATTTCTTTTAAGAATTTGTCTAAAAAGTTTGCGTGCATACATCATTTATACAGATGCAAAATGAGTGCAATTTCTATCAAAATTGGAGATGTTCACACGGGAAGCTCTCATTGAGTTAGCATGGAACGACCCAGATGTAGGCTGACATAAAAATATTTTAACCTTTTCGTGATTTAGAAGTTTTTGCAGGTTTCCATTCTTCATCACTGTCATCTGATTCTATTATATTTTTCCTTTTTCGTGCTCTAGGTCCTTTCATGAACTCAGGTTTTATAACTGGCAGACCTTTATTAATAAAGTATTGTTGTTGAAACGTACAGACACTAACAACAACAACAACAAAAAAGTTAACTAAATAAATTAATGATTTTAAAATTGAAATACACTAGCTTTTCCATTAAAGTAATAACTATGTAAAAGTTATGTAAGTAAAAATAATAAAAGATATCTAACTGCTGAACTGCTACTATTTTCAAATAATTTTGAAGACTGGCAGTACTATCTTACATTTTTTTCAAAATATCACAATGAAATATGTAATAAATTTGTAAGTGTTTATCACATTAATAAGTAGCATTTTAACAGTCTCTCCAATATTATCAAAGCACCCAAAGTTGGCTCAGTGACCCAGGCTGAGAATCACTTATTTACATATGTTTATTTTATTATATTTTAATTTTAATTTTTATTTTATCATAGTTAATTCTAACTTGCCTAGAAGTTCCATCATTTCATAATTTTTCCTCATGTTGCGAAACCTCATTTTTTCATATTCAGATAAGGCTGCAAATTCTGCCTTCGTAAAAAATGATTCAATTTCATCACAAACCTCAGTCTGGAGCAATGAATTTAAGTGATCACCATCAAACTTTCCCAGATATGACATAGTTTCTGAAGAAAAAGACCAACCTCAAATAGTTCATTTTGTCAATTAAGAATCACCCATTCTCAAAAAGAAATTTAATTAAAAAAATAAAAGTTTTCTAAATTAAAAAATAAAATGAATAAATGTGTTTAACAAAGGTGAAATAATTTTAGTATCTGTAGTTAAGTTTTGCTATTTTGCTTAGATAATTAAAAAGTAAGAAATATTCAGCCATCACTGTAAGAGCTATTTTTATCACTTAGCAACAAATTGTTTTAAAAAGTAAATGCTGTCAAATCAGCTATGGGATATTGTAAAAAGAAAAAAAGAAAACAGAATGAAAACACTGAGGACTGATTCATTTCTACTGCATATCAAATAGCTAGCTACATATTTACAGATGTAACAGTATTTTGCACACACACACACAAACGCGCGCGCGCACACACACACACGCACACACACACACACACACACACACACACATGGCCAAGTATGTTTAAATATGTATATTCTATAGGCATAGAGCAACACTGAAAAAAAAAAAAACCACATTAATTCATCTTCATACGTATTTTAAATATTTCCTTATGTCAAATTTATTATTTAAGAAAATAAGTACCATTAATTAATTAAAAATTTATAATCTTAAAATTGTTATGGTTTATTATCAATGACTCAATTGCAAATTTAAAACTTTCAAGCCAGTTTAATGACTTACTCAGTAATTTTTCAGAAAACTTTTGGTTATCATACTATTTTCTTTCTTTTTCTTCTTATTATTATTATTATAATTTTTTTTTTTTTTTCAGTTTTAATTTGTCTGATTTTTTTTCATTACCATAACGATTATAAAATGATAAGAAACATCATGCCATCTCTGCTTCAAATTTCATGCTATTCTTAACTAAGATATAATATTATTGTTATTATTATTATTATAAATCTGTGGGATAGACTTCTATCTTAATTCTGGGATTACAGCAGACTTGTTTTAGCATTATCACAGTTACCATGATTATGATCTTACTAATGTAATAAGTACATTTTACGATCTACATATAATTATTTGGGAAAAAAATATATATTCTATATTCAAATTTTTGGTACATCTCTCAAAACTAATAAAAAATAATATTAAAACACATACCGGATTGATAATTTCCGCAAAAATATTTTCTTCGCAAACCCAATTTATCCACAACTCTTTCAGCGAGCAGACGACAGATAATGATTACTTACTCGCATTTGATTGGTCAATACAGTGCGTTCCCGCCAGAGAATGTTGCAGACTCACAATTCATGGCCGTAAGTATTCTCTTCTTTTTCGCTCTCTCCTTTTATTATTATTATTTTTTTTTTTTCACCTAATAGATGTTAAATCATGTCCTTAGCCGATTCAGAATAAAAATAAATAAATAAACAAATAAATAAATCAATCAATCAATAAATAATAATAATAATAATAATAATAATAATAATAATAATAATAATTATTATTATTATTATAGAAATTCACGTCATTTTGAAAGTTCTGATATAATAATCGATGGGATTCAGTAATTATTGAAAATAAACACTTTCTGAATTTATTTTTAGATTAATCAAAACTTTGAAATCGACATAACAAAATAATAATAATAATAATAATAATAATAATAATAATAATAATAATAATAATAATAATAATAATAATAAATGAATAATTAAATAAATAAACGACTTAACAGACTGGAACTATTTTGTGCTGAGGATAATCTTAAAATGTCAGATAAAACAAACACATTTTCAAATGAAATTATAAATTTTAATTAATGTGATGAATAGCTAAGTATAATATGGTATGTTTCACAAAGCATTAACAAGAACAGTAAACAGTAGGCTAAACAAGATTGACGTCTGCATAATTTTATGAACACTGTATGTACTCCTGCGTAAGTAAATAGGCCTAATTTAATCAGTGACGTTCACTGCAGATTACGTAGCTCTAAAAACCTAACTGGTTAGCCAATCAGAATCGAGTATTTTCTCTACGTTTCTGAAAGAATTTGTCTGTCGTCTGCTAAGGTGGATCTAGAGATCACGATATATTTTGGAGCCTCACCATGTCAATATGGCCTCGAGGATGGTAATATAACAAACGATAAAATAAAAAATAAATAAAAAAATCAGAATGAAAATAAATATTTAATAATGTCTGCTATAATACAGACTGATATAAATAGACTCGCATAATATATTCATCATAAAATTCAAAACATTAAATATACTCACAGTATAAATAATCGATTTTTAATTTTAATTTTTATTTATTTATTTATTTATTTATTACTATTTTTTTTATTATTGTTATTTTCTAATCGTATATTTCATAATATGAGTAGGGAGACTTTTAAAACTGAAATTATAGAACTTTGAACAGTCCAAATAATTCCGTGCCCTTATTTAATTATATTATTATTATTATTATTATTATTATTATTATTATTATTATTATTTACATTGGGTTTGTGTCTGTGTTAAAATATCATTAATATTATATTATTTCAAAAATTTAATAAAATATAGCGCATATACATTTAATACAAAAAATAGGTTACATATGTATGTGTGTGTATATATATATACATATATAAAACAAAAAAGAAAATAATGTATTTCTCAGTTTTTTTTTTTTTTTCTAGTTAGAAACAGAATTTAATTTTCTTCTCTCTCCATCTTTCATATATATATATATATTTTTTTTTTTTTGCTCTCTCTCTCTCTCTCTCTCTCCATTCTAGTTGTCTTTTTTCTTTTCACTCTCGAAACCAAACGAAATATAGTAAATATTAATAATTTCCTTCAGATGGCAGATATTTCCTCATACGCAGGGGGAGGTAAATACCTCATTGGATATTCAGAAGGATACGCATAATTTATAAAATACGGGTACTCCCGAACATAGGGATACTGGATATCCGAATAAGTCTGGTTTCCGCTGTACACATCTGAATCAGCAGAGTTCCTTCCCTTGTTTATACGATTCCTGCGTTTTCTTGAATCGCCGTATCTTCTGCAAGAATAAATGAACACCATTCATAAAAGCTAATCATTAATAAATAAACAAATAAATAAATAAACAATATGAATATTCTTATGATTAAAATTTCAACGGTCATTCCTACTCACTGATATCACGCGAAAATACTATTAGCCCCTCTCTTTCCGTATCTGTATGATGGAAAATTTCGAAATACCCTCTCTCTCTCTCTCTCTCTCTCTCTCTCTCTCTCTCTCTCTCTCTCTCTCTCTCTCTCTCTCTCTCTCTCTCTCTCCATATTCTCCATATATATATGCACACCTATATTTGTGTTTTGTTTGTCTTTTCCATTTCCACAGCAAAACAGTCATCAGGGTTATTGCAATCATTATAATAGCAGCAGCAACCAGAACTGATCCAATAATGTACGGCAACATCGTCACATCGTCATCATCAATAACATGGGCTGTTGATGTAGTTGGAGCTATAATAACAACGTATTACATTAACGTTAGAAATAACGGAGAGAGAGAGAGAGAGAGAGAGAGAGAGAGAGAGAGAGAGAGAGAGAGAGAGAGAGAGAGACATATTTGTTTACATATATATATATATATATATATATATATATATATATATATATATATATATACCCACATAACCCATACCCACCCACTGTTTGTATTTGTGTATCTGTGTAATTGTGTATAACGTATATGGGTGTGTGGGCGTATGTGTGTATGTGTGTTTTTGTGTGTGCGTGTATGTGTGTGTTTATTTTTTTGTGTGTGCCTGGAATATGTGTAACAAAAAAAAAAAAACCCAAACCCCATCCACAAACAACCCCCCCCAAATCCAAACACACAAACAAAAGATTCGTACTTGGTAACGTTGTAGTAGTTGCAGACAAAACACACGTTGGTGGAGGATGGTCCCACGTGCCGTTTTCTAAACACGTGAGGACAGGTGCACCCTGCAGCTTGTATAACTCAGGAACGTGACAGGTGAACGTCACCTTCGTTCCCTCCGTTCTGTTGAAGGTGCTGACCAACGTCATGTTCATATTGTCTAGCGAAATAAACGAGGGGGGAGGAGGCTCGGCTAGAGGGGGGCATGTTGCTAAAACAGTAAAAAAAAAAAATAATAATAATAATAATAATAATAATCAAAACAAATAAATGAATAAATGGTTAAATAAATACACAAATAAAAATAATAGGTAAATAAAAATTCAAACAAACATAATATATATATTTAAATAAGAGAAAAAACAACAGATAAATAAATAAATAAATAAACAAACAAACATGCAAAGTCCATCGAACTGAAGTTACTCTCTCATTATTATTATTATTATTATTATTATTATTATTATTATTATTATTATTATTATTATTATTATTATTATTATTATTATTATTATTATTATATTATTATTATTATTATTATTATTATTATTATTATTGTTGTGGTGTTGTTGTTGTTGATGGTGTTTATTATTATGTTATTTTATTATTATTATTACTGTTATTATTATTATTATTACTATTATTATTATTATTATTACTATTACTATTACTATTATTATTACTATTATTGTTGTTATTATTATTATATTATTATTGTTGTTGCTGTTGTTGTTGCTGTAGTGGTGGTGCTATTGTTATTGCTATTATTGATGTTCTTATTACTATCACTATTATTATTATTGTTTTATTATTATGTTATTATTTGTGCTATGTTATATTATGTCATGTTATCTTTATGTTATGTTACGTTATTTAACAGACAAAAATGTCGCAGATTAACTCCATTAGCTCCTAAGAAAATTCTTGAATTCTGCTTGTACAAAGGACACCATGCTTGAAAAGTTACAGTAAATGTGGGTGTGGTCGTGGATGGGTCACACCCATTAATTATATAATCAAATTAGCTAGCTCACGGTATCTGATATATGAATGCATCTTGTGTTTTTTTGTGATTGTCAATAATATTTTTTTTTAAATAAAATCTGTAACCAAGCAAAACTGTCTGATATAATTTCTTATTAAGGATCTGCTGATTTATTCTGTTGTACTAAGAATGTTTTATTTTAATGATTAACATTAATTAAAGTGAATAAATTAAATATTTTATATGACTGTAAAAGAAATATAATTAATTTCTCACCTTTATCGTGTTAAAATATTAAAATATTAGTGACTGGGGAAACAGTGGCAACACTTTGCCTCTAATAGTCATGAAATAATCTCATGATGGTGATGACAACAACAACAACAACAACAACAACAACAACAACAACAGTAATAATAATATTGATGATGATGTTGATTATAATAATGATAATAACAACAACAACAATAATAATATTGATGATGATGTTGATTATAATGATAATAACAACAACAACAACAACAATAATAATAATAATAATAATAAAAATAATGAACATATTAATAATAATGATGATGATGATAATAACAATAACAATAACAACAATAATAATCATAATGATTACAACAATAATAATAATCATAATAATGATGATAATAATAATAAAAACAATAACAATAATAATACTAATAACAACAACAACAACAATAATAATAAGAGGATGAAGAAAAGGATGGAAAAAGTATATAATAGTAATTGTTATTAAACAATAAAAAAATACAGAAAGAGAGACTAATAAACAGACAGAGAGAGAGAGAGAGAGAGAGAGAGAGAGAGAGAGAGAGAGAGAGAGATGTAAATATAGTTATAAAAAGCAAAACAAACTAATGAGATTGAGATGTAAAACAAAAGACAACAACAAAAACAACAACAAAAAAAATACACAGAGAAAAAGACGAGAGAGAGAGAAAAAAATATACACAGAAAATGAGAGTCAGAAAAAAACAAAAAAAAACAAACAAAAAACACAAACAAATAATGATATTTACCTGCCATAATGAAGGTAACAACTCAGATACACAATCTCACGAGCACAAAATATCCTTGGGAAACAAAACAAAGCAAGAAAACATCTAAAATAACTACAAGATTCGCGCAACAAATTAAACGTAAACTCACAGTGTCCTGTAACAGACACGGTTCAGTGAGCAGGACATATGTTGGATGCAAGTATAAGAAGCCAACAAAAAAAAATATATATATATTAAAAGAATTCATGGAAAACCAACGTGAAAAGAATTTTGTGTTGGAGTTCAGCATGAATGAGCCTTGGCAAAATATACAGGTCTGGTAGAATAAATTATATCCAGTTTCATCTTCTTTTTTTTTTTTTTTTAAAAGAAGAAAAATGATGTGTGTATGTGCGTTCAAGTAGAACTATGCAAAGCCACAAATCTACACATACACACATATGAAAATAAATGAGAAAAGTAGCAAAACAATTTTATTTTGTTGTTCTTTAATCTCTCTCTCTCTCTCTCTCTCTCTCTCTCTCTCTCTCTCTCTCTCTCTCTCTCTCTCTCTCTCTCTCTCTCAATGTAAATAAAGTTTGAATAAAGAAAGTTGAGCGTGACTAAGTAAAAAATAAAATAAAATGGAGGGAGTGGTCTTTTGACGTCAGTTCAAAAACAGAAAAGAGGACATTATAAACACAACTGCATAATGGGCGGATGCTAAAAAAAAATGTGTCTGTTTCAAGTTGTTAATAGTTTTTATTACCCAGGGAGCACATTATCTAGAAAACTCTGGAAACATTTAAACACAGGATTTGAAGTCGTGTAAAAACATTGCTATGATTTGTTGATGTGTGAATACGACTCATTTTATTAACTTGTATGAATGGTTATGAAAAGGTGAAGAACACACCCACACACACCCACAAACACACACAAATATACATATACAGACTAATATTATAGTATACACACACACACATACACACAGACACACATATATATATATATATAAATATATATACATACACAGATATAGATATATATATATATATATATATATATATATATATATATATATATATATATATATATATATATATATATATACACATAGGAGTGGTCCCAAAACAACTACATTTATTTAAATGATTCATGTGATGTTTAAAAAGAACATTAACTTGTCAAGACAAAAAAAAAAAAAAAAATTGCTGTCTGGACAGGGAAATGCTGAATACAGTCATCACAGGCCTGGTGAGGTGAAAGACAGCTGGTTCAATCCTCAGTAACTTTCTGTCTGTGTCTAACAGTGTCAGTAATTTTGTTTTTATTGTACTTGCACTTCTTAAGATTTGAAATTGTTGTTTTTCTGTCTTTCTTTCTGTTTTTCTAAATAATTTATTATCTTTTTAAGTGTCTCTTTTTTTGGGGTTTTTTTTAGACACTTCTCCCCACCCCAGAAATGCTTTGGATTTTGTACTGGGCCCACATGTACTGTAATGTTCAAGCATGAACTGTGGATGGTGTTAGGTTAGAATTTGCTTACGATCTAATGGGAGTTAATCTGTCAAATTTTTGTCTGTTAAATAAATAACATAACATATCATATCATATCATAATGTGCAAGACAGAATTTCTCATCTTTCTGATGCACCTTTGCTTCAGCCACTGCCTAAGGATGCGAGAAAGGCTGTAAATGAGAAGGTGTATCTGTAACAGAAACTTTCTGCTAATTATTTTACAACGGGATGTTAAGCCATTATGTCATTTTTTATCCCCCTCTCATTTATGTTATCATTGTGCAAGTAATAACAGGCCCTCTTAATTTTAATCATATTTAACTGATAATTAATGGACAGAGGGAATAAATGAAGAAAGAAAGGAAGAAGGAAGGAAGCAGGAAAAAAAGAAGAAAAGAAGAAATTGCTTATTTATGGACTGTGAGTTAAGGTCAACTCAGATACTAAGAGAAAACCTGCTGGTATAATAGGTGTATTTTTATAATGTGGACACCTGCAACAGGTGATAACCAGTAACGTGATATACACAGACACTCACAAAGGTTTATCTGCCACAGACACACCCTGTCTTTGTCAGAGAGCATGCCTGTTGCAGAAGTGAGTCACAACAGCTCACTCTGATTAGCACGTCAATTGTTTTCCATTTCAAGTTGTATGATTCAGCGGAACTGTGCAAGTCAGAACATATGTATTGATGGGTAGCAATATTTACATGTGTGTGTGTGTGTGTGTGTGTGTGTGTGTGTGTGTGTGTGTGTGTTTGGTGTGTGTTCATGCTTATATAAAGAATAGAAACAAACACAATATAATAGCAACATAAAAGTTTACTGTCTGTTATCTCAGTATATCACAAGTTATTTACATAAATAATATATCAAGTATATGTCAACATTGCTAATGGTATTAATGAGATATAAGCAGGGTTTATTTTACTGACCAATCAATATTGAATAGAAATCATGGAGAGAGAGAGAGAGACAGAGAGAGAGAGAGAGAGAGAGAGAGAGAGAGAGAGAGAGAGAGAAAATGCAGCAGACAAACAAAAAAAAAAAAAAAATAAAAAAAAAAAAAAAAAAGAGAGAAACAGAATCAGACAAAGAGAGGTATCAACTACAAAATTGTATATTACGAACATTTGACAAGTATTATTTGCAAAAATTTCCTGCTTTGCAAAATTATGACTGTTGTTTTAAAAAAAAAAGATTTCAAAATCAGTTTAACTATTTGGTCAGTTTCACAACCAGTTTCAACAAAGATATCATTCAATTTGGACGGTGGGTTTAAAAAAAAAACCCCAAAATCTTCACTCAAAGATATGCAAGTATAAAACATTTTATGAAAAATAAAAGTAGAATAAAAACACAAATTATTATTGCTGTATTGTTCTCTGATAAAAGCTACTGATATAAATTTTTAAAACAATGGTGGTGTGATAATTATGAAATTACAAAAATATCAAGTTTAAAAACAATTTTGAAAACTTTATGATATATGTGTGTGTGTGTGTGCATATATCATATATATATGTATATATATATATGGTAAAATAATGTATAATGCTTTCTTAAAAACATAAAACAGTAAACATTTTGTTCTCTTTTGTTTTATTTGCCAAGTAAAGGGACCGACTTTTGTGTGTGTGTGTGTGTGTGTGTGTGTGTGTGTGGGCTTTGCTTATCCAAAAATTTGACTTCTTTATTAGTTTGTATCTTAGGTTATAAAAGAAATATAACAAATAAAACATTTTAAAATTTGAATTCGTAACAAACCTTGATGTCTGGTGACAAAGTGATATATATATATATATAAAAATATATAAAAACTATTTTAACATGCTACTAAAATGTACATTCATCATAAGTTTATTACTAAAATACTGAAAGAAAATGTATCTGGGTTCCTAGCTATGAAAATTTTAAAATAAGTAACATTAATAGTTTTCATTTATTCAATGAAATTGTTTAAATTTATATATATCAAGATACACTTTTAATCTTTAAAATGTCTACACAACCAAGCAATAAAACATTTTTATTAAGTTAAAAACTTTAAATATAAAACATACATAAATATTGAAAACATGTTAAGAAACTCCCCCTCCCCAAAACAAACTGATTTTAAATTTCAAATTAAAAATAAAGTCAACGCATGGCTCGCAAAATTAAAATGTATTTTTAAAACCAGACTAAAATATTTTTACATTACAAGATAAAAAAAAAGAAAAAAAAAAAAGAAGAAATATTTTGATTAAAGACAAGACAGATGGACAGACAATCACACATACATATATTTACATAAATAAAATTAATACTGGAATGAACAAAAACATACATTTATATTCACAAAAACGACAAACTTGTATACATACATACGTACATACACAGACAAACAGACAAAAGCACTGTTTTTGATAACATTTTACCTCTGATACAAGTGACAAACAGAGAAGCACCTGAAGTCATCATTAAAAATATTATGTGTCAGGGTAGGATCCGCAATTTCAGAAAACTGGGACACAATCAACCCAGTTATATAATGTTTTGATTTAATAAAAAATAAAAATACCATACCCCCTTCCCCGAACAGGTTGGTGTTTTCCAATGAACCCCTGTGAGTGTACACACACACCTTACAGCAAATCTTAATTCTACAGGTAGTTATAAATAAAGAACAAATAACAAATATAGATTTTTCTACGGCAAAAACATTAAACATTTTCTCTTAAGAACATTCCTCCATTTTTCTCTTGTATATAATTTATTTTATCTCTTTTATTTCTTTCTACTTTTTCATTTTCATTTTTGAATTTATTTATTTTTAATGTTAAATAAATTGATTTTTCTTTAATTTTTCTGCAATATTTTCTTTTTATACAATATTCGTTCCTTTACTTATTCATTTTTATTCTAGATTTTATAATTTTATCATTCGTCTTTCGTACAATTCCTCCTCAAATCCTTGAGCATCATAGCTCAAGCTATATATATATATATAATTTTTTCCCCTGATAGTTCATTAACAACATACTTTTGTTCACAGTGTCAAATAGCTTGGGATCTGAAATATATGGGTTCAAGTCCCTTTCACAGAAGTCTTTAATTTTTTTTTTTTTTTTTTTTTTTGAATTATTGTTAGTTGGAATCCCAAGTGCAGTGACAAAATATTTCAATTTTTCAGTGATGACATAAAACATTTTTCATCACAAAGCCACTCAGAACTGTAAATATATATATATTTTTTCACAGCTGTTTCAATACAACAGATCATTCAGCAACCACAGGATACAGAAGTGTAGCAATGCCTAACCAGCTATTTATAGACTGTCAACGTTTATTTTCAGCTGGTATGGCTTTAGTAACATGGTCACGCTTGACTGCATTTTGAAAATGTTTATGTTCTGGGTCATTCTGTTCAGTCATGCATGAAACTGACCTGTTGACCATGTAGGTCTGTGATAAGAAGATTTTGTAAATAAACATTTGATGAGGTGATGTAGTCTATGTAAAAATTTGGTTGGTATATGAATGGCAGTGCTGAAGTTCAGAATTTCTCCATTAAGCTTGTTATACTTTTTCTTTTTTTTCTTATCTTGTTTACTGATTTACTAATCCATTCCAGTGTCTGTCTGTCTCTCTGTCTGTCTGTCTGTCTGTCTCACTTTCAAAGTTTGTTAATTCAGAAATGGACGAACTGGAAAGGTAGATGAATGCAATCATACATACCAATGAACAGATAAATAATTTCATTACTTCTTTTTAAATCTTTCTCAAGTGAATGAATGAAACCGCTTAGGCGTGACAATATCCATTTTCAAACCACTCTGTGATAAAGTTAATTAATTCAAAAGTCGACAAAAATAGGCAGTCATGCATGACTTGTCAATTTTTGGTATTTTCAAATCCTTTCATGACATACGAAAAACTTCATAAATTCTAAAGTAGACAAAATATGCAATCAGGCATGGCATATCCAGTACTTCTGTATCAGTCAGGAAATTGATTTGCTAGTCCAATGAAGCATGACTTGTGTAATTTTCATGGATCTCTCCATCAAAGATGACATAAATTATGCATGTCAGTCACAATGAATATTGACAGTTTCTGTTCTTGTCTTTCTGATATTTTGTAAGTGTGATGTCACAGTGTCCAGTTTTGAGCTCTGACACTTCATAAATCCAAAGATGGACAATCAAATGCAATCATCCATGGCAAGGTCCATTTCTCAGTCTGTTCTTTTGAAAAACTTTATAAACCATCTAGCTGCCTCAGAATTGAGATGATACTTTGTACAGTTTTGATCCTGGCTCTTTTAAATATATATATTTTTTTAAAAATCCAGAGATTAGAAAACAGACTTAGTCATCCATGACAATGTCCATTTTTTTTGTTTTTTGTTTTTTTTTTGCACATTGTCTTTTGAAACTGTTTGTAACATTTAATAATGGACGTATAGTTGTGTGGAGGTAATGGCAGTTTTTTTGTTTGTTTTTTTGCTCTAGTTTTGTGAAACTCTTTATTAAAAACATTTCATAAAGCTGTGTGGAATTAGTGTCCAGTTTGAACCTGGACTTTTCAAAAATTAAAAAACTTCAAAGATGAATACGAACTTATTCGTTCACGACACAGTCCATTTTTTTTTTTTTGCACTGATCGACTGAAACAACTTTATAAATCTCTTAACTGTCACAGAACTGTGACAATGCTTTGTCAAGATGTGTTCCCGAGTCTGTCAAACATTTTAAAACATTTTCAGTGTTGATGTTGTGAATCCTGGCAGGGTGATGTGTATTGTCAAATCAGTCTGCTGACGCTTTCAGATCAACTAAAACGGAAACGAGGTTTCAGAAGCGATCGTTGACTAAAATGGAAACGAGGTTTCAGAAGTGATCAACTAAAACGGAAACGCTGTTTTTGTTTACTTTCCCCTGCGTAACTCCGTCCATTCCGGCTAGCGACATGTTTTGCCATCTTGTCGGGTGACCTGGAAAATAATTTTATATTATTATTTGCAATACTGAGAAGCTGTGTTGAATGTATTATTGTGAAAAAAAAAAAAAAAGTGTTTTGAAAACCCTAAGAGAATTATTTTAATAATAATAGTGCAAAAAAAAAAATGAAGATGATGAAATGACAACAACAAAACTACTACTTCTACTAATAATAATAACATATAATAATAATGGTTATAATGATGATGACAATGATAATGATAATAATAAGTAATAATGATAATAATAATACAAACGTAATATTAATAGCAACTAAAAGCAAATAATAATAATAACAACATAAAAATAACAGTAACACAAATAACAATAACAGTTATAATAAGACAGAAGAATCACACCTGATTATTAAGAATAAACAGAAGCAAAATTTAGAAGAACTGTAAATACTAGAATGTCAGTCAGAACTAAAACATTCTTTCCAAAAGACAAATCACAAATTTTGAAGGACTAAACACACTTACTGGAAGGTAGACTGCTAGATTTAAGTGCAAAAGACTTAAGATATGAGAATATCTGTCACAAATTCTGAATGACTAGTGGTACTAGTAGATAGATCTAAATACATTAGATAGTGGATCACTAATTTCAATGAACAAAAGGTACTAGAAGCTGGATCACTAATTCTGAAGGACTAGTGATACTTACCAGAAGGTGAATCACTAGACTTGAGGGCGAAGGACCAGCTGTCAGGGTTCACAGAGGCGCAGTGGGGCAGGCGGAGCTCAACTGGTTTCTGAAACTCAATACCGTGGGGTCCACACATCACCAGCGGACTCAGCAATGTCTCCCCTAGAACATAGAATATTTTGTATTATAATAACCTATAGCAGCAGTAGTAGTGGTAGTCGTAGAGGTAGTAGTAGTAGTGTTGGTGGTGATAGTAATAGTAGTAGTAGTACTAGTAGTAGTAGTAGTTGTAGTAGTGGTAGTAGTTGTAGTAGTTATTGTAGTAGTTGTAGTAGTAGTAGTTGTAGAGGTAGTGGTAGTATAGTAGTAGTAGTAGTAGTAGTGGTAGAGGTAGTTGTAGTAGTAGTAGTAGTAGTAGTAGTAGTTGTAGTAGTGGTAGTGGTAGTGGTAGTGGTAGAGGTAGTAGTAGTAGTAGTAGTTGTATAGTTGTAGTTGTAGTAGTAGTAATAGTAGTTGTAGTTGTGTCTTTGTAATAGTTGGTGAGATAGTAGTAGTAGTAGTAGTAGTAGTAGTAAGTGTTTGTTTATGTCTTTAGTTGTAGTGTAGTAGTAGTAGTAGTAATGGAAGTAGTTTACCTCTATCTTTGGTAGTATAGTAGTGTAGTAGTAGTAGTAGTAATGGAATAGTGGTTTACCTCTGTCTTTAGTTGTAGTAGTAGTAGTAGTAGTAGTAATGGAGTTGTGTTTAGTAGTTGTTGTCTTTAGTTGTAGTGTAGTAGTAGTAGTATATAGTAGTAATGGAAGTGTTTACCTCTGTCTTTAGTTGTAGTAGTGGTAGTGGTAGTATAGTAGTATAGTAGTAGTAATGGAAGTGTTTACTTCTGTCTTTAGTTGTAGTGTAGTAGTAGTAGTAGTAGTAGTAGTAGTTTTAGTCTGTCTTTAGTTGTAGTTGTAGTAGTAGTAGTAGTAATGTAAGTGTTTACCTCTGTCTTTGTCCAGTGGGGAAGAATGCTGTTATCACGACAAACTTTGAAGTAGATTTCCTGTGTCTTGTGCTCACCGATTGCTCCTGGTGGGATTACTATACTCACACCTGTAACAAACAAACAAACAAACAAACAAACAAACAAACAAACAAACAAACAAACAAACAAACAAGGAACCAAACAAACATAAATCAATTAACAAAGAATTAAATACATCAATAAAATCTTTAAATTAAATCTCTCTCTCTCTCTCTCTCTCTCTCTCTCTCTCTCTCTCTCTCTCTCTCTCTCACTCACACTCTCTCTCTCTCTCTCCTCTTCTCTCTCTCTCTCTGTCTCAATTCATAATTATGGAGATAGGCTGATAAATAAACATACACACACACACACACACACACACACACACACACACACACACAGACCTTCTTTCACACTAAGATGCCACCAACAGATGTGAAAACACACCCACACACACAGTGTGATTTTCATCAACATCAGACAAAATTACCACTACAAAAATAAAAATAACAAATAACATATCATAACACAACATAACATAACATAACATAACATAACATAACATAACATTTTTTTACCTGTTTAACATAACATAACATAACATAACATAACATATCATAACACAATATAAATGTTAACATAACATAACATAACATCAACATATCATAACACAATATAACATAACATAACAAAACATAAAATAACAAATAACATAACATAACAACATAACATAACATAACATAACATAACATAACATAACATAACATAACATAACATAACATAACATCACATCACATAATATAAATTAAAAGAAAAGAAAACAAATGTAATAAAATGAAGTAAAATAAAAACAAATAATAACAAAAAGAATAATAAAATGAAATAAAAGTAGAATAAAATGACAGTTTAGATTTGAAATAATTAGTAGTGAAAATAAGAACAAGCATGTGAATATTAGTCTTTTTCAAAAACTGAAAAAGCTACAAAACAAAAAATATTATAAACAATTAAAAATAAAAACTGCTCAGTTAAATTCAGATTAATTACATAATATAACGAAAAGCATCTTCAAAAACAAAAATTCCGTTTTTGCATGCAAAACAAATGTTTCAAGTTCTGTTTCTATGGCAACGGAAAGGCATGCACCAACATACCCCAGAACAACAGTTTCTGGTGTTGACATGCTGTCTGATGTCCCACCACCATCTGAATAACACTCGTTTTCATTGGTCAGTGTTATACAAGGCTTGCTTTCATTGGTTGGAATTACAGAAGACTTGTTTTCATTGGTCAGTGAGTCAGTAGTGTTAGTAAACACACCACCATTTTGAGTTAGTTCACCACTACTGTCTAATGTTCTCTGACCCTGAGGGGGTGAGAGATGGGGCGGAGGGGGTGGTCTTGGTGGTGGTGTGCGTTTAGCAAACATAAACTGACTAAAGAGAAAATAAAATAAATAAATTTAAAACAAAAAATAAAAGATTTTAAAAATATTTTGTTAGTCAAGCAAATTTTAATTACTAACATTGAATTAAAAAAAAAAAAAGACGAATTATATAAAATATATAAAATAAAAATTAAAAGAAAAAAAAAGTTTTTAAAATGAAAGATTTATTAACTATAATATATAAATTCAGAAAGTAGGTAATTTTTTTTTTTTTTGATCAGAGCCATGGAAAACTGAAATTTTCTAAATATGTTTCTTAATCTTAATTTTATATATATATATATATTTATTTCTTATCATGGTATCCAAAGTTAATCAGTTAAGAAATATTTTATATACTTAATATGTAATAAAAAAAAACATATATATATATATATTATTTTTTAGAAAATTACATTAATAATAATTTAATGACTTGCTTGACTAACAAAAACAACAAATACAACAAACAAAAGCAAAAAAGGCACAGTATTAAGCAAAAGAAAAGAATGTTAAATTAAATTATATTTTTAATTTATTTTTTTTGGATGTTAAAGACTGATAACCAACATAAAAAACAACATGAAAACAAACACACATGCAAAAATAAAACCTGTCCAAAATGTGTTATTAAACTATCTAGGTGTTAAATAAACAAATAAACAAATATTTTAAAATTCTTTATTAATTACAGATTATTAGTTTATTGTTTGGGGGGGAGCAACATTTTATTGTGTTTTAGTTTCCCAAAACAGTGAAATAATTATAGATGCTGAACCATTTATCTGGCTTCCAGAAATTAAAATGAAAAAAAAAATATAAAAATAAATAAAATAAAATGAAACCCACAAAAAGAATATTTTTAAAAATGGCTACTTGTCAATCAGGCACAATTTTGTTTTAGTTTCCCAGAACAATGAAATAATTATAGATCTTGAAACACTTATCTGGCTTTCAGAAATTAAGAAAAAAAAAAAAAAATATAAAATTAAATAAAATCCACAAAAACCCAGCTATATTTCTAAAACTGGCTACTGGTGAATTTTACATGCTTTGTTTTAGTTTCCATGACACCACAATAAATTATTATTTGTTTCCATTTACTTTCATTCTTATTTAAAAGACTGTCAGAAACACAGTTCACTTATGTAAAGTACATTCTATATAGGTATTTTACGAATTTTAAGTGAATTAACAATGTTGTATCCAAACAGTTAAAACTAAATAATTATTTAAAAAAAAAAAAAAAAAAATCCATAAATATCATCAATGTTATATTAGTAACATTATATAAACAAAAATTGATTAGTGGTTGGATTGGGAATTAACGCGAAAATGGAAGACCAAGAATTTATTAATTAACTAACCCGTTTACCAAACGTATTTTTCTCTAACCACTGAAACATAATTTAGAAATTTGAAAAAAAAAAAAAAAAAAATACATTTATCTCTATACATAAATAAAAAAAAATAAAAATGTCTCACTTGCTGAGATCAGGCATGGAAGATGGCCCATTTTTCATGGTAGATCCTTTGCCAAACGTCGACATTGTTCCTTGCTTTTTGTAGGCCTCAAATGCGCTCTGCCTTAGCTCATGGTGGGGCCCATTTTGGGTTGCATGTTTTTCAATATTATGTTGACTGCTCGATTTTCCTTCCCTGGAGGTTGTAAATATTTAAAATAAAAAAAAAAAAAAAAAAAAAAAAAAAAAAAAAAAAAAATTCTTTAAATAATGACAACATGTAAACTAACTATTTAGAATAAACATTTTTAACATTTTTAAAGATTTTGTTTTGCAGTGTAAGATTTATTAGAGTGTCATTATATTCTGATTCTTGCTGTAATTAATAAAAAAAAAAAAAAATAATGAGACAAATTAAAAATAATTAATTAAAAGAAAAAAGAGTGAAAAAATGTACGTTTGATATAGGGTAACAATTTAAAAACAACAACAACAACAACTTTGTTATTTAGTATCTTTTGGAGTTACAGCAACAATGACACATTCTTATTACTGATAATAATCATACTCTCTCTCTCTCTCTCTCTCTCTCTCTCTCTCTCTCTCTCTCTCTCTCTTCTCTTCTCCCCCCTTCCTCCACCCCCCTTCCCCACATGTCCCCCCTCTCTTCCTCCTTTCACCCTCTTTCTATTCACATGAGCACATCAAAGTAACAGCAACATGTAATAATTACCACAACTAATAATAACAATGCGTTACAGGTAACAATGACATTTTAGAGATGAATAACAACCGGAATAAGCAACGACAACAGTAACAATATTCTAATCACCATAGCAACAACAACAACAAAAGCTATATTAAAATTAAAAATAGTACACAGGAACATACCTGTATGAACACAATAATACACTGTTTTTCAAAAGCAATAAGATGCATGCAAAATGCAAACAAATAAATAAATTATACAGGCACCAAAAGCTGTTTTAGTATTTACAGTAGCTGTGAGATAAAAATATTACATGTACACACATAAATGTTATTATATATAATGTATGTATAAAATAACAACATGTATTAAACAAGTAAACAGGAAATACAAATATAATGAATGGTTGATATCAAAAGGTCAAGGTCAGTTTATAATTTTGATACTGGTGATATTTAATTACCTTAATATTTTGAAATAATGATAATAGTGACGACGATGATGATGAAGATGATGATGAAGATGTCAATAATTAATACTGATAATAGTAAAAATAACAATAATAATAAAAATGATAAAAATAATAATAATAAATTACCTATACAAGTTATGATTTTAATAATGATACCAATAATAATAAGTTACTGAAATTAATAAAAACGTGTCTTACATTGGGAAGTAAATAATTTAATACTCTTACAAAGAATTACAATAAAACAAAAATATTAATTTTACACAGACAATGACCAACACCATTGAAAGCAGATACAACATGAAACAGATACAACATGAAACATAAACTTAGCAATTTCCACATCACATTCTGAAGTCAACAGTATCTGAACTAACTCGAAGAAATAAGAAAAATATAAAATTAAAATTAAATAAAAATTAAATAAAAATTAAATTTAAAAAAAGAAATAAAAAAAAAGAAATTAAAATGAAAGTAATATGAAATATTTTAATTCTTGTACTCAAAAACAGAGAAAGCGTTAGAATGAATGGATCAAAAGTTAAAGAATTGGAGTACTGGTTAGAATGGGAAAAGTGACCCTGGCTGTGATTCTTGTTGTTAAAGACGAAGAGATAATTATTTAAAATAAGAAAATGTTTTCTTTAATGGAACAAATATTTTAAAACTGCAGTCAGCTGATATGATTTCTATCATCAAGGCTATGAAAAAGGAACATTGTCGATATTCCTTTCCATTTCTATTTAAATTTTTTAAATTTTAGCAGCAAGAAATCTGAGGTACTATAATGGTTAAACTCTTGAGGTTTGATGCTTATAGTTGAAATGGCTTTGACATTTATTACATCCAAATAATAAATTAATAAATAAATTAATAATAATAATAATAATAATAATAATAATAATAATAATAATAATAATAATAATAATAGTAATTAATCGGATAATAATTAGGCTTCTTGCTTATCTGTATAGCCAACCAGTTATCTCCCTTGACAAAAACAAAGCATGGTATTATGGGTAAATGTGATGTGGAAATTTTAACATGGAGAATTGGTTACTATTTTTTTAATGTTAGAATAATAATAATTTGACAAAACAGTGTATCCATGACTACCAATGAGATTAAACCGTTTCCAAATTCGTATTAAATAGTTTGTTAATTAATTTTATACAATAATAACCTTTACTTATTTACTTTTCACTGTATTAATTAATGTTAGTAAAGAGATGATCCTTATCAAAAGGATTATAATCTAAATTACCAATTTCAAATCAATTATGAATTTATAAATAAATAAATGTGTTAAGTAAGATTAGTTTTTTTTTTTACATGCAAGTTCAAACATACATTAATTCAGTTAACCAGTAATAATAATAATAATAATAATAATAATAATAAAAACTCTGTAACCAATTCTCCTAGCTGTTTTGTAGGTTCTTACACATTTCAGAAATTTTTTGAATTTTGTCAGTTACCATAGAAACATTGTATTGTTATGGTTCTTAATAATTCTTCTTCTTCTTCTTAAGAATCCTGACTTGAAAATATTTTAGTATACTCTTTTATAAATAAATAACAACAGATGTATATATGTATATATATGTATGCATATATATCTGTCTGTCTGTATGTATGTCTATATGCATGCATGTATGTATGGATGTATAAAACATAATGAGAATAATGGGTTACTCTTTTCAAACAGCAACAAGAGATGTTAAAACAACCCGGTCATACAGTGGAAAAAACCCACTGTGGTCTTTCATTTATTTGTTATGAAATATTTCATTTGATGTCTACTCAGTTTTCTCCATGTATGATACTTTCTCAAATCCTATTGGCCAGAAGTGTGACAAATTAAAGAGTGAA
Organism: Chrysomallon squamiferum; assembly: GCA_012295275.1. NCBI lineage: Eukaryota > Metazoa > Mollusca > Gastropoda > Neomphalida > Peltospiridae > Chrysomallon > Chrysomallon squamiferum. Next base: position 20,088,941 of record CM022677.1, read on the forward strand.
AAGATCACATGATCTAATACTGATTTCTGATTGGCTGTCATGCCTGAATGAACTAACAAAGTTTTAACTTTTTAAAAATGAATGGACAAATATAAATTTACCTTTCTTTTGTTTTGTTTTGTTTTGTGTGTTTTTATTAATAATGGTAATTCATTTGTTTTGGAGATTAAGATGAAACTATAAATACTTTTTGGGAAAATTAGACAAAATATTTGGCTGAATTATAACTACTTGACTGAATATACATTTTTTCTTTTTACTTCTCAAATTAAACCAAAACAATATCTTTACAAAGTTGATCGAACACATTTCAGTTTTTTTGGAACTGATAAAACATTAATTTTGCAAATAACTATTTTCACTGGTGTTAGTAACAGCTTTTGAGAAATTTAAAAATGTTCTAGAATGTGTAAAAAAAAAAACAACCCATTATTAACTAACTAATAACATCACCATCCGGTTATGTATCATACCGAACAATTTCCTTCGAATTGTTTTGAGCAGGATACACTCCAGGAGTAATGAGTTTCTTGTAGGACTCAAAGTTTTCTTTCGACTCAAAATTCCAGCTGATGTGTTTTTCCCATTTGGTTGGCATCTTGCCAGGACTGGTGGCCATCTTGTTGAGCTGAGTCAGCCTCGGTTCTGATTTCGCTCTTAGTCGTATCTTTTTATCATTTGTCTGATCCTGTTTAGTTCTGAAATTTTACATCATTGTCTTAGCTTTCGTGATTGGTCAGTTAGCGAAAATGACATTTGTAAGGTGTTTTTTCATTTGGTTAATGTTTAAGCCATACAAAAAAAATGTTTTTTTTTTTTTTTTTTTTTTTTTTTGTTGTTGTTTAGAATATATTTATAAGGATTGATATAAACAACATGTTTATTGTTTTTTTTATTTATTTATTAATTTTATTTTTTTATTTTGTGTTAATTAGTTAAAATATATTTTTAAGAACTGATTTCTAAACCGTCTTCATTACAATTTGTAAACTTATTTTTCATTGGTTAATACTTGAAAATATTATTTTACTTATCTTCGGTTAAAACATGGTTTCATAGCAATTTATTAACAAACAAAAAATAAAAATAAAAAAAATTATTAGTATTTAGAATCACAATATCTTCCTTCTTTCTATTGGTTAAAACATGTTTTCATTATAATTTGTTAAACATTTTTTCATTGGGAAATGCTTTGAAACATTTCATTATCTTTCCAATCTTTCTATTGGACAAAAACATTTGTGGTTTTTGACTGGTTATTTCTTAAAATTATAATTTCTTTCATCCTATTGGTCAAACTATTATATAATAGATTTATTAATATTTCTTCTGAATAACCATTCAGTTACAAAATAAAACCAGTTATTTGTTTTTAATAATAATTTTAGTGGATTTATTTCGGGAATGATTGTAAAAGATTATTTTTATTTATTTATGTATTTTTAATAAACTCAAAATTTGTTTTAAAAAGTTATTAAACACGTAAAATTTTTTTAAAGAAATTTAGTATATTTAATAAATGGTAAAAAATATAGCCAAAATGGTTAAAATTTAATATAATCTGTAAACTGTTTTATTTGTTAATAAGGTTAAAAATAAGTGAATAAATAAATAAATAATTAAATAATAATAATAATAATAATAATAATAATAATAATAATAATAATAATAATAAAAGAAAACTAAAATTTGTTTATGTTCTTTACAGGTTATAAATGGAAACTGGATAAAGTAACAGAAAAATGTGGCATACTGTTAATTATAAATTTCACTTCTGCTACTAACAGATTCAAGAAACCAGCATGCTCTACATGGAAAGATGGAAATTAATAAAGAAAAATGTGTTAACAACAAAAGGGTTAATTCAGACAAAAATTTCTGTATGGTTAAGAAATATGTAAGCAAGTAAATAAATAAATACTAGACAAATAAATAAATAAATAAATAAATAAATAAATGAATAAATAACTTCTTAGTTCAGTAGAATATAATTAAATTTAAAATAAATATTTGCTATAAATATAAAAGAAAAAATTAAATGATTCTTATACATTTTTAACTGTTTTCCATGCAGTTCCTATCAAACAAGATTTGTTTTTGAATATGTATTAGAAAACAATTCATGAATAAACATTATAATTAAAGAACCATTTTCTTAGTTTATTAACTTGGTTAGTTGTTTTTATATATTTTTTAAGTTTTTGATTTCTACACTTTTTAAGGAGCCCAATCTTTGTTAATGACAAAGCATAATATATCTGTTGTATCCCATTTTTCTTTCACATGTACCCAAACAATCCAAAATATTACAATTTTGCCAGTAATTTAGTAACTGATAATAAAACAAACAAACTCAAATTCTTCTTCTTCTTTTTTATTATTGTTTTAAATTATTTATTTTTTATTTTTGTTGTTTGTTTGTTTTGTTTTGTTTGTAACTAAGGCTAAAAGAAATGTGGTGCTCCAAAAAATGTGGAGGAAAAAAAAATACATAAGACAAACATGGTGGTTTCTTGAAATATTTCTATTTATTCATGCAAAGTTGTACATTATTCATGCAGTTTGTGGCTGCAAAATAAATACATTGTTTTGTTTTTTTGAGCAAAAGTGAAAAAAATAACAATATAAAATAATCACCTATAAACTCAGTGAAAAGGATGATTAATAATGATTATAGTAACAGAATAATGATGATAATGATAATGGTTATATAATAATAATAAAAAAATAATGATATAAACAATGACAATAATAATGATAATAAAATATAATAATGATAATGATAATAATAATATTAAAAAGTATGATACTGTAAATTGTATCCTTCCCAGAATGCATGAGTGTTAATATTATGAAGATACTGTAAAAAATGTCTAAGAATAAAAATATAATTATATGTGATAATATTTTATATATATATAAAATGATAATTTGATATGTCTTGAATACTATAAAATATGAAACAAAAAATAGGAATATAAATTTATAAATGCTGATTATAAAAAATATGCCTAAATATGTCTTCGTGGAAAAAACATTCTTCCTTGGTAATGCTTTAATCCTGCAGTTACTGAACGCCTTGGGATCAAATCTGCTTCAGTGAAAAAACAATTCAATCCATTACTCTCTATTGATCTTCAAACATAACAACAGTATATTAAACAGACATCACTTGAAAGTTCTTGGTTCTAATCCAGGTACTGGCTTCACACTACAGCATATTCAGTAAGATTTTAATCCCCCTTGTACTAATCTTCTAACATACCAAACATTTGATATCTTAAACTTGAAGGTTCTAAGATCAAATCCCAATATATTCTTAATTCCAAAATATACTTAATGTATGTAAAACCCTTTTAAAATATACTTTTTTCTCAATGTTTTTCTGAATGGTGCTCTTAAATTTCACTTTTTTTTTTTTTTTAAATCATGGGATCCCAATATACTGTACTACTCCAGAAGGAACTAACTTTTTAACATACTAACATACTATTATGAGCAGACCATCTAGTTTAACATATTATGTTTGTCTCAAAAAACATGATAAAACTTTAAAATAAAATGTAACTGCATTTCAAAAGGCTGCTTCATCACATTATTAAATGTAAAAGAGAATTATTGTAATAAGTTATGCAGTATGTAATAAGCCTTAAAAAAAAAGAGTTTCTATTCAATAAAATGTCTAAAAATTACAACACATAAATTGTACAGTATGAACTAGCCTTAAAAATAAGGCTGAAAAAAAAATATATATAAAATCATGGCAGAATAATTTGTCATTTGGCATGTATGAAATATTTACAACATGATCTTGGATTAAAGAAAAAAAAAAAAAAAAAAAAAAAAATATATATATATATATATATAAAAAATAATAATAATAATTATTATTAATTTTTTTTTTTATTACAAATATGCAATATAAAAAGTTGTCTTTTATATACAGGTTGTAATAAATGCATTCACTAATAGAACAGAATTTGTAGGTGAAACTTTACAAACAGGTGACATTAGGGATGTGCAAAAATACATGTAATTTACAAATGAGTTAAAAGAATGAAAACAAAAGAAAGAAACCTAATTAAAGTCTGTTTTGAGCTCTGTGTACAAGCATTAACTTTCTGTGTATTAATAATAATAATAATAATAATAATAATAGTAATAATAATAATAGTAGCAATAATAATAATATTAATAATAATAACAAATATTTCACCAATATAAGAAAAACAATTGTCTATTTTACACAAGAACTTAGAGCACTAGAATATTAATCACACAAACACAGACACACTTATTTACAAAGTTTAAAATAAGAAGAAAGAAGAGCAAAACAACATATATACATATATATATGAGAGAGAGAGTGAGAAAATGGCTACCTCAGCTGCAGTGTCAAGTCTGAAGACAGGAAAGACTAAAGGTGCACACACACAGAACTGATGGTTCAGTACCTCCTTTAGTCAGAAACTCAAATATTTCACCAGAAACTCAAATATTTCACCAATGTAAGAAAAATGATTGTCTATTTCACACAAGAGCTTAGAGTACTAGAATATTAATCACACACACACACACACACACACTTATTTACAAAGTTTAAAATAAGAAGAAAGAAGAGCAAAACAACATATATACATATATATATGAGAGAGAGAAAGTGAGAAAATGGCTAGCTCAACTGCAGAGTCAAGTTTGAAGACAGGAAAGACTAAAGGTGCACACACACAGAACTGATGGTTCATTACCTCCTTTAGTCAGAAACTCAAATATTTCACCAATGTAAGAAAAATGATTGTCTATTTTACACAAGAGCTTAGAGCACTAGAATATTAATCAGACACACACACACTTATTTACAAAGTTTAAAATAAGAAGAAAGAAGAGCAAAACAACATATATATATATGAGAGAGAGAGAAAGAGAAAAATGGCTAGCTCAACTGCAGAGTCAAGTTTGAAGACAGGTAAGACTAAAGGTGCACACACACAGAACTGATGGTTCAGTACCTCCTTTAGTCAGAAACTCGTAGATGACGAGTCACATTTTAAACTGCACGTGAAACTGGAATATTCTGATGATGCTCAACAAGGAAAACAGTAACAACAGAAGATGATGAAGAAGACGACCACCACAGGAATCACACCCACCCTCGATGGGCAGACTTGTTCCATCATAAAACTCGTCACCTAGCACAGGTGTAAACAGGAAAAAGTAAATGTCCCACAGCCTGGAAAGGTGTTACCTTTTACCCTGCCCATGTCATCATCATCACACCCGTGCAAATGAAAATGGCTGAATGACAGCAGAGATTTTCTAGGAATGGCTTGTAGATCTACCAGAAGACTGCAAAATTCTTTTTATTTCTGACTACAGCTCAGCCAACTGACAAAAAAAAAAAGAAAAGAAAAGAAGAAGATGACTGGCTGGAGTGAAGCTGTGGCCTGCCTTGATGTCTGAAATATTCACGTGGTCAAACTGATGAGGATTTCACCTATCGAAGGAAGAAGAAGAAACTGTTCCTCAGTTGCTTAATTTCGCTAAAAATCTTACAGAATCTGTTGCCAGTGACGTGGCATGGCAGTTAATCAAAATCAGTGAAGGTAGAAGTGTCAATTGTAAAGAGGCCGGCATAACTTTATCTTTGAAAAAAGGAGACAGCCCCTCAGTTGCTTGAATTAGGCTAATAAAGAGTCATAGAACCTGTTGGCAAGGATATGGACGACACAAAACACCAGCCGTGTTTCATCCAGCTGAGTCTGATTGCTGATAAAAGCTCATGAAGTGATGGTGGTGAAACAGGATGCAGCTGGAAGACTTTCCATTGAGGGAACTAACCAGAGAAGAGCAACAACACACCTTTGTGTTAGGAAACAAGAACTAACTCATTTTTAGTCTGATGCATGGAAAAATTCAAACAGAGAGAAAAAAATAAAAAAAAAAAAAAAAAAAAAAAAAAAATCAAAACACATGAAGCAACTTCGCTTGGATGAAATGTTGAAGACGGCAGAAGTAAGCCTCCTACAGGTACATCCCTGTGGCTTTGACTTCAACGTCTCCCATGACGTCATACCTGCAACATCAGACATCTAAGGTGAAGAGATCAACTAGAAAAAGGTTCATCCACTAAGGCTTTGGATTCAAGAGTGCTGGAAGATCAGCAGAGTCTTATGAAGTTTGAGATAAACTTTTATTATCAAAACAAGACAGCGACGTTAAAGTTTTCGTTGGAAAAGACAACATAGTTATTGAAGCACATCAGTTTATTTTAACAGGAGAAGTGAAGTCTTTTTCTGTTACCTAATGTGCAACCAGATGTTTTCAGTCATTAAAACACACTGATTTATATTGATAATAAGAAGTAAGATCCTGGAACATTTTATTAGGAAAGTGACATAATAGGACCAGATGTGAAACCAGACATTTTCAGTCATTAAAACACACTGATTTATATTGATAAGAAGTAAGATACTGGAACACTTTGTGAACAAAGTAGCATTCTGTTACCTGATGTGCAAGTAGACATTTTCAGTCTCTAAAACACATTGATTTATACTGAAGATAAGAAGTGAAGTACTCGTATTATCAAAACAGACAGCAACATCACATTTTTAGTACAAAAGAAGAAAAAGTTGTTGATGCACATCGGTTCATTCTCATCATAAGAAGTGAAGTATTTTTCTTACCAAAACAGACAGCAACGTTAGATTTGTCGTTGGAAAAGACAAAACGGTTGTTGAAGCTCCCCGGTTCATTTTGATAATAAGAAGCAGTGACATTAAATTTCTAATTGGAAAAGACAAAATAGTTTTGAAGCATACTGGCATTCTGTTACCTGATGTGCAAGTAGACATTTTCAGTCTCTAAAACACACTGATTTATATTGAAGATAAGAAGTGAAGTACTCGTATTATCAAAACAGACAGCAACATCACATTTTTAGTACAAAAGAAGAAAAAGTTGTTGATGCACATCGCTTCATTCTCATCATACGAAGTGAAGTATTTTTCTTACCAAAACAGACAGCACTGTTAAATTTGTGCTTAAAACAGACAGCGAAATCAAATTTTTAACAGGAAAAGATAAAAAAAAAATTTGAAGCACATCGGTTCATTCTCATCATAAGAAGTGAAGTATTTTTCTTACCAAAACAAACAGCAACATTAGATTTGTCGTTGGAAAAGACAAAACAGTTGTTGAAGCTCACAGGTTTATGTTGATAATAAGAAGTGAAGTAATTTTTTTTACCAAACAAGACAGTGACATTAAATTTCTAATTGGAAAAGACAAAATAATTATTGAAGCATATTGCTTTATACTCATTATACAAAGTGAAGTACTTTTATTATCAAAACAGACACCGACATCAAATTTCTTGGAAAAGACAAAACAGCTATTGAAACTCACTGATTTATTCTGAACATGAGAAGAGAAGTCTTTTTCTTAGAAAAACAGACAGCAACATTAAATTTAAGTAGGAAAAGACAAAATATTTATAGAAACACATTGCTTTATACTGATGATATGAAGCGAAGTACTTTTATTATCAAAACAGACAGCAACATTAAATTTGTAGTGGAAAGTAACATTGCTTTATCCTGATAATAAGAAATAAAATACTGGAACACTTTGTTAGGAAAGTAACATAGTAGGACCAGATGTGAAACCAGACATTTTCACTCAATAAAACACATTGATTTATACTGAAGATAAGAAGTAAGATACTGTAACACTTTGTGAACAAAGCAGCATTATGTTACCTGATGTGCAAGCAGACATTTTCAGTCACTAAAACACACTGATTTATACTGAAGATAAGAAGTGAAGTACTTTTTCTTACGAAAACAGACAGCAACGTTAGATTTGTTGTTGGAAAAGAAAAAAACAGTTGTTCAAGCTCATTGGTTAATTCTGATAATAGGAAGCGAAGTAATTTTGTTTACCAAACAAGACAGTGACATTAAATTTCTCGTTGGAAAAGACAAAATAGTTATTGAAGCAGATTGCTTTATACTCATTATATAAAGCAAAGTACTTTTATTATCAAAATACACAGCAACATTAAATTTACAGTGGGAAGAAACATTGCTTTATACTGATAATAAGAAGTAAGATACTGTAACATTTTGTGAACAATCAGACATTGTAATACCAGATGTGAAACCAGACATTTTCACTCAATAAAACACATTGATTCATATTGATAAGAGAAGTAAGATACTGGAACACTTTGTGAACAAAGTAGCATTCTGTTACCTGATGTGCAAGTAGACATTTTCAGTCTCTAAAACACATTGATTTATATTGAAGATAAGAAGTGAAGTACTCGTATTATCAAAACAGACAGCGACATCACATTTTTAGTAGCAAAAGAAATAAAAGTTGTTGATGCACATCGCTTCATTCTCATCATACAAAGTGAAGTATTTTTCTTACCAAAACAAACAGCAACGTTAAATTTGTGGTTAAAACAGACAGCGAAATCAAATTTTTAACAGGAAAAGACAAAACGATTATTGAAACACATCGGTTCATTCTCATCATACAAAGTGAAGTATTTTTCTTACCAAAACAGACAGCACTGTTAAATTTGTGGTTAAAACAGACAGCGAAATCAAATTTTTAACAGGAAAAGATAAAAAAACAATTTGAAGCACATCGGTTCATTCTCATCATAAGAAGTGAAGTATTTTTCTTACCAAAACAAACAGCAACGTTAGATTTGTCGTTGGAAAAGACAAAACTGTTGTTGAAGCTCCCCGGTTTATTTTGATAATAAGAAGCGAAGTAATGTTTTTACCAAACAAGACAGTGACATTAAATTTCTAATTGGAAAAGACAAAATAATTATTGAAGCATATTGCTTTATACTCATTATACAAAGTGAAGTACTTTTATTATCAAAACAGACACCGACATCAAATTTCTTGTTGGAAAAGACAAAACAGCTATTCAAACACATCGATTTATTCTAAACATGAGAAGAGAAGTCTTTTTCTTAGAAAAACAGACAGCAACATTAAATTTAAGTAGGAAAAGACAAAATATTTATAGAAACACATTGCTTTATACTGATGATATGAAGAGAAGTACTTTTATTATCAAAACAGACAGCAACATTAAATTTGTAGTGGAAAGTAACATTGCTTTATCCTGATAATAAGAAATAAAATACTGGAACACTTTGTTAGGAAAGTAACATAGTAGGACCAGATGTGAAACCAGACATTTTCACTCAATAAAACACATTGATTTATACTGAAGATAAGAAGTAAGATACTGTAACACTTTGTGAACAAAGCAGCATTATGTTACCTGATGTGCAAGCAGATATTTTCAGTCACTAAAACACACTGATTTATACTGAAGATAAGCAGTGAAGTACTCGCATTATCAAAACAGACAGCGACATCACAAAAGACGAAAAAGTTGTTGATGCACATCGGTTCATTCTCATCATAAGAATTGAAGTATTTTTCTTACCAAAACAGACAGCACTGTTAAATTTGTGGTTAAAACAGACAGCAACATCAAATTTTTAACAGGAAAAGATAAAAAAACAATTTGAAGCACATCAGTTTATTCTCATCATAAGAAGTGAAGTACTTTTCTTACCAAAACAAACAGCAACGTTAGATTTGTTGTTGGAAAAGAAGAAAACAGTTGTTCACGCTCATTGGTTAATTCTGATAATAGGAAGTGAAGTAATTTTGTTTACCAAACAAGACAGTGACATTAAATTTCTCGTTGGAAAAGACAAAATAGTTACTGAAGCAGATTGCTTTATACTCATTATACAAAGTAAAGTACTTTTATTATCAAAATAGACAGCAACATTAAATTTACAGTGGGAAGAAACATTGCTTTATACTGATAATAAGAAGTAAGATACTGTAACATTTTGTGAACAATCAGACATTGTAATACCAGATGTGAAACCAGACATTTTCACTCAATAAAACACATTGATTCATATTGATAAGAGAAGTAAGATACTGGAACACTTTGTGAACAAAGTAGCATTCTGTTACCTGATGTGCAAGCAGACATTTTCAGTCTCTAAAACACACTGATTTATATTGAAGATAAGAAGTGAAGTACTCGTATTATCAAAACAGACAGCGACATCACATTTTTAGTACAAAAGACGAAAAAATTGTTGATGCACATCGCTTCATTCTCATCATACGAAGTGAAGTATTTTTCTTACCAAAACAGACAGCACTGTTAAATTTGTGTTTAAAACAGACAGCAACATCAAATTTTTAACAGGAAAAGATAAAAAAACAATTTGAAGACATCGGTTCATTCTCATCATAAGAAGTGAAGTATTTTTCTTACCAAAACAAACAGCAACGTTAGATTTGTCGTTGGAAAAGACAAAACTGTTGTTGAAGCTCCCTGGTTTATTTTGATAATAAGAAGCGAAGTAATGTTTTTACCAAACAAGACAGTGACATTAAATTTCTAATTGGAAAAGACAAAATAATTATTGAAGCATATTGCTTTATACTCATTATACAAAGTGAAGTACTTTTATTATCAAAACAGACACCGACATCAAATTTCTTGTTGGAAAAGACAAAACAGCTATTCAAACACATCGATTTATTCTGAACATGAGAAGAGAAGTCTTTTACTTAGAAAAACAGACAGCAACATTAAATTTAAGTGGGAAAAGACAAAATATTTATAGAAACACATTGCTTTATACTGATGATATGAAGAGAAGTACTTTTATTATCAAAACAGACAGCAACATTAAATTTGTAGTGGAAAGTAACATTGCTTTATACTGATAATAAGAAGTAAGATACTTGAACACTTTGTGAGGAAAGTAACATAGTAGGACCAGATGTGAAACCAGACATTTTCACTCAATAAAACACATTGATTTATACTGAAGATAAGAAGTAAGATACTGTAACACTTTGTGAACAAAGCAGCATTATGTTACCTGATGTGCAACCAGACATTTTCACTCAATAAAACACACTGATTTATACTGAAGATAAGGAGTAAGATACTGTAACACTTTGTGAACAAAGCAGCATTATGTTACCTGATGTGCAACCAGATATTTTCAGTCACTAAAACACATTGATTTATACTGAAGATAAGCAGTGAAGTACTTTTCTTACCAAAACAGACAACAAGATAAAATTTCTTGTAGGAAAAGACAGAATAGTTACTGAAGCACATTGTTTTATACTTGTCATATGAAGTGAAGTAATTTTCTGATAAAAACAGACAGAAACGTTAACTTTGTGGTTGTAAAAGACAAAACAGTTGTTGAAGCTCACCGGTTCATTCTCATCATACGAAGTGAAATATTTTTCTTACCGAACAAGACAGTGACATCAAATTTGTAGTTGGAAAAGACAAAATAGTTACTCAAAGACATCAATTTATTCTGAACATGAGAAGAGAAGTCTTTTTCTTAGTAGAACATACAGTGACATTAAATTTAAGTGGGAAAAGACAAAATATTTATAGAAACACATTGCTTTATACTGATGATATGAAGCGAAGTACTTTTATTATCAAAACAGACAGCAACATTAAATTTACAGTGGGAAGTAACATTGCTTTATACTGATAATAAGAAGTAAGATACTGGAACACTTTGTGAACAAAGTAGCATTCTGTTACCTGATGTGCAACCAGATATTTTCAGTCTCTAAAACACACTGATTTATATTGAAGATAAGAAGTGAAGTACTCGTATTATCAAAACAGACAGCGACATCACATTTTTAGTAGCAAAAGAAGAAAAAATTGTTGATGCACATCGCTTCATTCTCATCATACGAAGTGAAGTATTTTTCTTACCAAAACAGACAGCACTGTTAAATTTGTGGTTAAAACAGACAGCAACATCAAATTTTTAACAGGAAAAGACAAAAAAAAAAACAATTTGAAGACATCGGTTCATTCTCATCATAAGAAGTGAAGTATTTTTCTTACCAAAACAAACAGCAACGTTAGATTTGTCGTTGGAAAAGACAAAACTGTTGTTGAAGCTCCCCGGTTTATTTTGATAATAAGAAGCGAAGTAATGTTTTTACCAAACAAGACAGTGACATTAAATTTCTAATTGGAAAAGACAAAATAGTTATTGAAGCATATTGCTTTATACTCATTATACAAAGTGAAGTACTTTTATTATCAAAACAGACACCGACATCAAATTTCTTGTTGGAAAAGACAAAACAGCTATTCAAACACATCGATTTATTCTGAACATGAGAAGAGAAGTCTTTTACTTAGAAAAACAGACAGCAACATTAAATTTAAGTGGGAAAAGACAAAATAGTTACTGAAGCAGATTGCTTTATACTGATGATATGAAGAGAAGTACTTTTATTATCAAAACAGACAGCAACATTAAATTTGTAGTGGAAAGTAACATTGCTTTATCCTGATAATAAGAAATAAAATACTGGAACACTTTGTTAGGAAAGTAACATAGTAGGACCAGATGTGAAACCAGACATTTTCACTCAATAAAACACATTGATTTATACTGAAGATAAGAAGTAAGATACTGTAATACTTTGTGAACAAAGCAGCATTATGTTACCTGATGTGCAAGCAGACATTTTCACTCAATAAAACACACTGATTTATACTGAAGATAAGAAGTAAGATACTGTAACACTTTGTGAACAAAGCAGCATTATGTTACCTGATGTGCAACCAGACATTTTCACTCACTAAAACACACTGATTTATACTGAAGATAAGAAGTAAGATACTGTAACACTTTGTGAACAAAGCAGCATTATGTTACCTGATGTGCAACCAGATATTTTCAGTCACTAAAACACATTGATTTATACTGAAGATAAGCAGTGAAGTACTTTTCTTACCAAAACAGACAACAAGATAAAATTTCTTGTAGGAAAAGACAGAATAGTTACTGAAGCACATTGTTTTATACTTGTCATATGAAGTGAAGTAATTTTCTTACAAAAACAAACAGCAACGTTAGATTTGTTGTTGGAAAAGACAAAACAGTTGTTGAAGCTCACCGGTTCATTCTCATCATACGAAGTGAAATATTTTTCTTACCAAACAAGACAGTGACATCAAATTTGTAGTTGGAAAAGACAAAATAGTTACTCAAAGACATCGATTTATTCTGAACATGAGAAGAGAAGTCGTTTTCTTAGAAAAACATACAGTGACATTAAATTTAAGTGGGAAAAGACAAAATATTTATAGAAACACATTGCTTTATACTGATGATATGAAGCGAAGTACTTTTATTATCAAAACAGACAGCAACATTAAATTTACAGTGGGAAGTAACATTGCTTTATACTGATAATAAGAAGTAAGATACTGGAACACTTTGTGAACAAACAGATATCAAAATACCTGATGTGAAACCTTACATTTTCACTAATAAAACACAGTGATTTATATTGATAAGAAGTAAGATACTGGAACACTTTGTGAACAAAGTAGCATTCTGTTACCTGATGTGCAAGCAGACATTTTCAGTCTCTAAAACACACTGATTTATATTGAAGATAAGAAGTGAAGTACTCGTATTATCAAAACAGACAGCATTCACAAAAAGAAGAAAAAGTTGTTGATGCACATCCAGATATTTTCATCATACAAAGTGAAGTATTTTTTATACCAAAACAGACAGCACTGTTAAATTTGTTTCTTACCAAAACAGACAGCGAAATCAAATTTTTAACAGGAAAAGATAAAAAAACAATTTGAAGCACATCGCTTCATTCTCATCATACAAAGTGAAGTATTTTTCTTACCAAAACAGACAGCACTGTTAAATTTGTGGTTAAAACAGACAGCGAAATCAAATTTTTAACAGGAAAAGATAAAAAAACAATTTGAAGCACATCGGTTCATTCTCATCATAAGAAGTGAAGTATTTTTCTTACCAAAACAGGCAACGTTAGATTTGTTGTTGGAAAAGAAGAAAACAGTTGTTCACGCTCATTGGTTAATTCTGATAATAGGAAGCGAAGTAATTTTGTTTACCAAACAAGACAGTGACATTAAATTTCTCGTTGGAAAAGACAAAATAGTTACTGAAGCAGATTGCTTTATACTCATTATACAAAGTAAAGTACTTTTATTATCAAAATAGACAGCAACATTAAATTTACAGTGGGAAGTAACATTGCTTTATACTGATAATATGAAGTAAGATACTGGAACACTTTGTGAACAATCAGACATTGTAATACCAGATGTGAAACCAGACATTTTCACTCAATAAAACACATTGATTCATACTGATAAGAAGTAAGATACTGGGACACTTTGTGAACAAAGTAGCATTCTGTTACCTGATGTGCAAGTAGACATTTTCAGTCTCTAAAACACATTGATTTATATTGAAGATAAGAAGTGAAGTACTCGTATTATCAAAACAGACAGCTACATCACATTTTTAGTACAAAAGAAGAAAAAGTTGTTGATGCACATCGCTTCATTCTCATCATAAGAAGTGAAGTATTTTTCTTACCAAAACAGACAGCACTGTTAAATTTGTGGTTAAAACAGACAGCGAAATCAAATTTTTAACAGGAAAAGACAAAAAAACTATTTGAAGCACATCGGTTCATTCTCATCATAAGAAGTGAAGTATTTTTCTTACCAAAACAGACAGCACTGTTAAATTTGTGGTTAAAACAGACAGCGAAATCAAATTTTTAACAGGAAAAGACAAAAAAACTATTTGAAGCACATCAGTTCATTCTCATCATAAGAAGTGAAGTATTTTTCTTACCAAAACAGGCAACGTTAGATTTGTTGTTGGAAAAGACAAAACTGTTGTTGAAGCTCCCCGGTTTATTTTGATAATAAGAAGCGAAGTAATGTTTTTACCAAACAAGACAGTGACATTAAATTTCTAATTGGAAAAGACAAAATAGTTATTGAAGCATATTGCTTTATACTCATTATACAAAGTAAAGTACTTTTATTATCCAAAAAGACACCGACATCAAATTTCTTGTTGGAAAAGACAAAACAGCTATTCAAACACATCGATTTATTCTGAACATGAGATGAGAAGTCTTTTACTTAGAAAAACAGACAGCAACATTAAATTTAAGTGGGAAAAGACAAAATAGTTACTGAAGCAGATTGCTTTATACTGATGATATGAAGAGAAGTACTTTTATTATCAAAACAGACAGCAACATTAAATTTGTAGTGGGAAGAAACATTCCTTTATACTGATAATAAGAAGTAAGATACTTGAACACTTTGTGAACAATCAGACATTAAAATACCGGATGTGAAACCAGACATTTGTTAAATTTGTGGTTAAAACAGACAATGAAATCAAATTTTTAACAGGAAAAGACAAAACGATTGTTGAAGCACATCGGTTCATTCTCATCATAAGAAGTGAAGTATTTTTCTTACCAAAACAGACAGCACTGTTAAATTTGTGTTTAAAACAGACAGCAACATCAAATTTTTAACAGGAAAAGACAAAAAAAACAATTTGAAGCACATCAGTTCATTCTCATCATAAGAAGTGAAGTATTTTTCTTACCAAAACAGACAGCACTGTTAAATTTGTGGTTAAAACAGACAGCGAAATCAAATTTTTAACAGGAAAAGATAAAAAAACAATTTGAAGACATCAGTTCATTCTCATCATAAGAAGTGAAGTATTTTTCTTACCAAAACAAACAGCAACGTTAGATTTGTCGTTGGAAAAGACAAAATGGTTGTTGAAGCTCACCGGTTTATTTTGATAATAAGAGACGAAGTAATTTTTTTTACCAAAAAAGACAGTGACATTAAATTTCTCGTTGGAAAAGACAAAATAGTTATTGAAGCATATTGCTTTATACTCATTATACAAAGCGAAGTACTTTTATTATCAAAAAAGACACCGACATCAAATATTTGGTTGGAAAAGACAAAACAGCTATTCAAACACATCGATTTATTCTGAACATGAGAAGAGAAGTCTTTTTCTTAGAAAAACAGACAGCGACATTAAATTTGTAGTGAGAAGAAACATTCCTTTATACTGATAATAAGAAGTAAGATACTGTAACACTTTGTGAACAAAGCAGCATTATGTTACCTGATGTGCAACCAGACATTTTCAGTCACTAAAACACATTGATTTATATTGATATTAAGAAGTAAGATACTGGAACACTTTGTGAACAATCTGACATTGTAATACCAGATGTGAAACCAGACATTATCACTAATAAAACACACTGATTCATATTGATATGAAGTAAGATACTGGAACACTTTGTGAACAAAGCAGCATTATGTTACCTGATGTGCAACCAGACATTTTCACTCAATAAAACACATTGATTTATCCTGAAGATAAGAAATAAGACACTGTAACACTTTGTGAACAAAGCAGCATTATGTTACCTGATGTGCAACCAGATATTTTCAGTCACTAAAACACATCGATTCATATTGAAGATAAGAAGAAAGATATTGGAACACTTTGAGAACAAACAGACATCAAAATACCTGATGTGAAACCAGACATTTTCACTAATAAAACACATTGATTTATATTGATAACAAGAACACTTTGTGAACAAACTAACACAGCAGTACTAGATGTTCAGGCAGATATTTTTACAGAATTTTAAAAATATCTTAAACACATGTATGTACACACATACATAAACTCAGAGAGAGAGAGAGAGAGAGAGAGAGAGAGAGAGAAGAAAAAAACCTGAGATTATCAGTAACAATACAAATATAAATATTATTAAAAAATCAATCATCCGAAATAGGATATAAAAACATATATCACTAAGTCCAAGCCAAAACAGTATTATGAATTCTTTCTTTTGTTTTCATCTAATTATATACTAATTATACACTAAGGATTATATACTAATTATATACTAATTATACAAAATATAAAAATAAAATAAAAAGGTGAGAATGAATTTTGAATGTTTTTAGATGAAAATATAATTATATTATTGATTTGGTTTTGTTAAAAATAAAATAAAACAGTATAATTTGCATACCCAGTTGAAAACAACCGAATACAAGTAAACAGTTGTAAATGTTTACAAAATTACAGAGAAAATTAAAAAAAAAAAAATGTACTATAAATTTTAGAATTTGCGTTTCTGATTTGATCTGTATAAATATATAAAAGTTTAAAAAGTATGAAACTATAATTGTTTCCTATCTTATTAAAATGGAAGTTAATTTTAATTAGAACATATGCAAAGAGTAATTCAAAAAATGTCTTTGATTTTGCTCATAAAATTATGAAGAATCCAAATATTGGAAATTATTTCAGTAAATCATACAACCTACATTTTCTTACCAAAGATAAAAAAAAAAAAAAAAAAAAACACACTATACCATTTTAACATAAGATTAAGTTAAAGCAGTATAACTATTAATATTATATATTAAATACACTGATAACAGTAATATTGCTATATACAGTATTGCACTATTCTATGTACAGTTTTATTTATTTATTTTCGGAATTTCAGATGTATATTTCTTGAATAATAATAATAATAATAATAATAATAATAATAATAATAATAATAATAATAATAAAAAAAAAATAAAAAAACTAAAGAATAAAAAAATTGCTGAATCAACTTTGAAAATTTGTATCTCCTATCACAAGCTCTGTAAAAAGTTAAAAAATTAAAAAAAATTATACACA
Organism: Chrysomallon squamiferum; assembly: GCA_012295275.1. NCBI lineage: Eukaryota > Metazoa > Mollusca > Gastropoda > Neomphalida > Peltospiridae > Chrysomallon > Chrysomallon squamiferum. The sequence goes on from CM022677.1 coordinate 20,106,630, forward strand.
AATAATAATAACAATAATTGAAATTAATAAACAGACAGTGGGGGGGGGGGGCAAAAAAAAAACACACACAAAAAAAAACAATACCTCTTCTCCAGTTCTAATAATAAAAAAAAAAACAGATCTGGGGAAATAATCTAATTCAGAACAGACAAAGAGATGACAATGTTTCTCTAGTTTTCATTCGAAACAGACAACAAAAAGGGAGGCAACCTTTTTTAAATTATTATTATTATTATTATGATTATCAATACTGCCTGTATTCAAAACTCCTCCTCACCTTGGTCTAGCATAGCTGTGGTCGGGAGGGTGTGGGGGGTATGCGTCCGGACCACGCCCCCCACCGTTGGCAGTGCGGTAGAGGTCCCTCGTCGAGCGGACGCGCTCCACCTCCCTGTGCTCCATGTAGACCTGGTTCGCGAATGCTTTGCCGCTGCTGCTGGAGGAGGGGTAGTCTCCCCTGAGCGGCGAGTCGTATGGGTCGGGCTCTGCCCGGATTCTGTCCAGGTGGTTGTCTGACCGGTGTCGGAGGTCCTGGGCAACGACGTGACTGCGGCTGTTGCTGTTGCTGTGGCTGTTGCTGTTGCTGCCAGCGAAGGCATGGCGGATTGCCACGTACTCGTAAGGGGGGTCGTGCTGCCCTTCTGCGGAGCTGTTGTGAAGGTGGTGTTCGGGCGGAACATCGGTGTGGCGACCGGAAGGTGACACGTGAATGTTGCTGTAGTTGTAACCTCTGAAAACACAGAAAGTGAATTAACAAAATGTCATCTTTGTGTGTGTGTGTGTGTGTGTGTGTGAGAGAGAGAGAGAGAGAGAGAGAGAGAGAGAGAGAGAGAGAGAGTTCTACCTGTTTGAGAAATTAGTCAGTTTTTCATTTTCTTGTTTGAGTTTTCAATGCTGCCTTTCTCATTTTTCTGATCATACAGTTTTTGCTGAAAGACTGTTTCTTCACCCCTGGCCCATCCTGAGAGAGGGGGCGAGAGAGAGAGAGAGTTTTTTGAGAGAGAGAGAAGAGAGAGAGAATTTGATTAATTTTGATGTTAAATAGTTTCTCATTTTTTTTGTCATAAAAGAAAAGTCTCAATGCTGCCTATTTATTTCAGTTTGTATCTTTTTTGCTGGTGCGGGGGAGGTTCTTTTTTTCTTCACCCCTAACAAATCCTGCCTGACCACAGGGCTGTCAACAAAAACAATGACAGGTTTTAATCTTCTTTCCTGAAGAAGTAAATTTGATTAATTTTGATGTTAAACAAGAAAGAAATTGTGGATTTTGTAAGTCAAAATAATTTTTTTTTTATCTTAATGATACACCCAAAAAAATTCAAATGTTACAAATTAAAATACAATTCATACTCTACTCAAACATATAAAAACAATAATTCCTCAGTTTAACACAAACAATATAAAAAGATACCAAATTTCGAAAACAACACAAACCTTAAAAAAAATAAAAAAATAAATAAAATAGAAAAAAAAAGTATGACACAAAAAATCAAAAACACACTGACTCCAAAACATTACTAATCTGAACATCCAATTTTATCTGATTTCAAAAAAACCACTTCACTAACCTGATTATCAAAAACAAAAACACTTCACTAACCTGATTACTCAAAAACAAAACCACTTCACTAACCTGATTATCAAAAACAAAAACACTTCACTAACCTGATTATCAAAAACAAAACCAGTTCACTAATCTGATTACTAAAAACAAAACCAATTCACTAATCTGAGTACTAAACACAAAACCACTACACTGATCTGATTACTAAAAACAAAACCACTACACTGATCTGATTACTAAAAACAAAACCACTTCACTAATCTGATTACTAAACACAAAACCACTTCACTAATCTGAGTACTAAACACAAAACCACTTCACTAATCTGATTACTAAACACAAAACCACTTCACTAATCTGATTACTAAAAACAAAACCACTTCACTAATCTGATTACTAAACACAAAACCAAAATCATCTTCACAAAACCACTTCACTAATCTGAGTACTAAACACAAAAAACACCACTTCTGACTAAACTGAAACCACTTACTAAAACACAAAACCACTTCACTAATCTGAGTACTAAACACAAAACCACTTCATTAATCTGAGTACTAAACACAAAACCACTTCACTAATCTGATTACTAAACACAAAACCACTTCACTAACCTGATTATCAAAACAAAACCACTTCACTAATGTGATTATCAAAAACTAAACCACTTCACTAATCTGATTATCAAAAACTAAACCACTTCACTAATCTGATTACTAAAAACTAAATACCTGAACTTGGCACTGAGGTCTGAGATCTTCGTCTTGTCGACGCGGTGGCCTGGCTCCACGGGCGTGGCCGTGCTGCGGGTGAAGCGGTAGGGGTCATGGCCGGGACTCCGCTCCCGCCCCGAGGACAGCCCCATCGCTCCGAACTTCTCGCGCAGCTTCGTGTCGTCGTGCTTGTTGGACGGGTGGCTGACGTACTTGCTGTACGAGTCGCTGCTGTGCGAGCTGGAGTCGTTGTGAGCCTGACATGAACAAGTAAACAAGTAAGTAAACAGACAGACAGACAGACAGACAGACACAGGTAGATAGGCAGGTAGATAGGTAGAACCTGTAAACAAGTAAGAAACAGACAGACAGATAGACAGGTATATAGACAGTCACTACTATATGAGGAGGACTCATTGTGAGCCTGACGTGAACAAGTAAACAAGTAAGTAAACAGACAGACAGACAGACAGACAGGTAGGTAGGTACATAGACAGTCACTACTATGTGAGGAGGAGTCATTGTGTGCCTGATGTAAACATGTAAATAAAAATAAAAATAGTAAACAGACAGACAGACAGACTGACAGACAGACAGAGACAGATAGATAGATATAGATAGGTAGGTAGCTGGGTGGTAGATATTTAATAAATTTAATGAGTAAATAAATAAATAAATACGTAAGTAAGTAAGCAAATAAGCAAACAAGAAAAATGTGAATCAAACCAATAAAAAAGTTAAAAAAAAAAAAAAAAAATAAAAAAGTTAGTTAAATTAATTAAAACAAAAATAAATAAATGAAATAAATAAATCTAACAAATCTGCAAACCACACACTCACAAGAACATACAGACACACACACTCACTGACAAGCACTCAACACGTTTGTACACGTACAAAAGACACACACACACACACACATACAAACGTTAACTGAAAACTTTGACTGTACAAACCCTGGGTTCGTTGGTGTGTACGGGTGGGGGGTGGCTGGGGGAGTTGTGGATGGTTGCGGTCTTGTTGGGGATGTAGTCAGCATGGTAGAGTTCCACTGAAGCAAACCTGTCTGGGTGGGAGTCTGCAGAGACTGAGGATAAGCTGGAAAATAATAAAGTAAGAAAATTTAAAAATTTAAAAATTAAATGTAATTAGATAAGTAAGGAAATTGTATTTTATCCCCAATAACAAAAAAAAAAAAAAAAAAAATAAAAAAAAAAAAAAAAAAAAAGAAGCTGAAGGAAAAAAAGAAAAAGAGAAATGAAAAATGCAGTGTAGCTTTCAAATCCATCAATAATATGTGTATCTTATAGTTGTGTACATGCATGTGTGTGTGCGACAAAGCTGATGAAAAACAATAAAATTTAAATTAATGAATGCTGGAAGTGATGATATTGCGTACAAGATAAACCAAATATATTTTAAAACTATTAAACAGGCACACAAACACATGGTGTGTGTGTAAATAATTAATAATTGATTATATCCAGAAAGATACACACACGGCACACTACATACCACACACATTAATAATAATAACAATGAGTAAAACAGTATTTACCCTCAGGCATTCTGGACCTAAGGCGCTCACTGGGGGTGATTGTAGCGTAGGGGTCTATGTTGGCTCGACTGTGAGAATACCGTGGCATACTGTCTCCGTAGTATGACGGGTAGTAGTGATCTTCTGGCCGTATCTCATTACCTGGGGTAAAATAAGTAAACATATAAATAAATAAATATATACTGGTGGGTCGTTGTAAATGTAATAAGTATATAACATTGTATAAAATAAAATAATAATTGTTACAAAAGAAGATGTAAATTAATTAATTAACAACCGATGGTCACACAATAATTTATTTATTTACAATAAAAATATCTCTCTCTTTTTTCTCTCTCTCTCTCTCTCTCTCTCTCTCTCTCTCTCTCTCTCTCTCTCTCTCTCTCTCTCTCTCTCTCTCTCTCTCTCTCTCTCTCTCTCTCTCTCTCTCTCTCTCTGATAATAATATAAAAAGAATATTTTTCTTACTGTCTTTTGTTCGTAGATGCTCGTCCTGTCTTGGCAGTCTCTCATGTGACGTCTGAAAAAGAAAACAAAAATTTATTTAGTTACAGTCGCAGTTAAACAGGATTGTAAATCACTAATGACAGGGAAATACCTGGAAAAAGTCCTTGTGTCTCAGACAGCAGTTTTTTTGTTGTTGTTGTTGTTACTTATTATTATTATTATCATCAACATCATCATCATCAACATCATTTTACTATTATTATTATTAATTATCATCATCATCAGCATCATTATTATTATTATTATTATTAATATTTTTTCCATTCAGTTTATTATTAATAGGTATAGATAATTTGGGACATGAAAATGTTTTCACCATAAAGAAACAGTAACTTGGGACATAGAAACATACCACATTGTAACTGGGTGGGGCTGGGTAGGGTGGAATCCCTGGGATCTTCTCCATGGTGTTGATGCTGGGGTCAGACGATGACCTAACCAGCCGTTTTTTCTGCATGGGTGACATGTCAAGGTCGTCGTGGGGTCGCGAGAGGTCAATGTCACTTTCGGGCGACCCTGCGAAACTGAGTCGATTTGGCATTGGAAAGAGAAAGTCATCACTGATGTCT
>CM022677.1:20114040-20184040 GCA_012295275.1 Chrysomallon squamiferum
GTGTTTGTGGGATCTTTTCTCATGTGTACATGTGTATGTCTCTGTGTGTGTATCTGTGTGTGTAAAGAAAGTCTACAAAATTATATTCTGTCACTCTAGCCATATGTATGAACAGACTAACATCCCATGCCTGGACATACCATGAACAACTACCAGTCATCTTATAACCATGCATTGTTACCTCAAAAATCACTACTCTTAACATGCAGACATTATAACAAAAACAATTTTTTTTTTTTTACCAGAATTTGATTAAAAATAAATATGCTGATACATAACTATAAGACAACTAAAATAAAACATAAAATAGACATAAAATCAAGCAAAAACTACAGACTGAAACAAGAAAAGTATGGTAAAAAAAGATTTTTTTTTTTTTAATGTTTATGGAATATTGAGAGATAGAAAGAAAGAGAGAGAGAGAGAGAGAGAGAGAGAGAGAGAGAGAGAGAGAGAGAGAGAGAGAGAGAGAGAGAGAGAGACATTGCAGTTATTTATTATATCTATAAATATCCAATACAGCAGGAATAAAAGGATGGCATCATTAATTTACAAATAAGGTCAAGCTCAGACAATCTGTTGTCATTAGCAACAGAGTAAGAAAGATAACATTATGTTATAACATTATTAATGTTAAAAAGGTTTTATATACTGAAGATTTGTTTGAATTTTGTTTAGTGTTCTAAACTTTAGTTCAGTAATACTGTTAATAGTTCAATCTTAAATAGAAATAAAAATTAAGAAATTAAAAAAATTAAAAAAATTAAAATTGAAGTGAAAATAAAAAAGTATTTTATTATGAAGCAGTATACTGGCTAAATAAGAAAGTATTTATTGCAGGTGAATAAATAGGTTTAATCAAGAAATATAGACATAAATAAGATATATTTCTGATAATGAAGCTTAATAACTAAAACTATTTAAAAAAGAAATAACTGAAAGAAAATAATCAATAATAAAACTATTAAAAAAAAGGTTCAATGAAAATAAAAAACTCAACAACAATAATGAAATATTAATAAAATAATTTAAGTAGTAAAATAAATTTTATTACCATTATTCTGATTAATAAATTTATAAGATAATAAAACTACTTTATAATTGAACATACTCTTTATACACTAATTTTAAAATAAATAAATAAAATAGAGTGACAAAAGCAAATTTGTAATCACTACATAATAATGCATGCTGTGTCCATTTTTTCTGTACTAAAGCATTTTACAAGGTGCAAAGTAAATATAATAAAATAAAATAAAATAAAATAAAATAAATATATAGTTATGAACTGTTATAATAAATTAATCTATAAATATAGTAAAAATAATAATAATAATATTAATGAAAATAATGAATATAATAACAGTATTAACAGAAATAAAAATAATATTAATAAAACTATAATAATAATAATAATAATAATAATAATAATAAGTAACACAATAATAAATAAATCAAATAAATACTGAAAAATAAATCAATAAATCAAATAAATAAATAGTTTAAAAAATAAAAATAAATAAATAAATATATGCAGTGTCTAGTGACAGTGACATCACATCTACTAAGTTGCACAGAACAAAGGCAAGGGAAGTAACTCAGCGTAGCCTAACTTACCACAAGATTGAGCTACAAGAAGAAACAAAAACACACATTGAAACAGAACTGCTGACTTAATTACACAGTGGTGAACAGTCAGTAAGTTTTGGACAGAGTGAAAGATATTTATTTAATTTAATAATAAATAATAATAATAATAATAATAATAACAATAATAATAATAATAATAATAATAATAATAATAATAATAATAATAACAACAATAACAATAATAATTTGTTTGTTAAGAAGAAAAAACAAATAATCAAATCACCAGTTTCCAAAAATAAAATATGTATTACTATTAGCATGAAGAAAAAGAACAAAATTATATGTTGCAACTTAAAAAAGAACAAAATTAAATAATAATAATAATAAATAAAAAAACAATGCCAACACCAAAAAAATCAACACAGAAACAAATTATTCAAAATAAAAACAATTACGCCATGATTAATGACGTCATATGTAATAATGGCAAGGGAGATAACTCTACTTACAGAAGACGACTTCCTCCCAGTGATCTTTCCCTAGTGACTTTGCTCTTCTGGCTGCCTTCCTCTTGAAGAGGCTGCCACGCCCTTTGGCAGGGAAGTTTTCTTTTTCACCAACATTTTGTTGCTGCGAAATAGCCAGCTGTTCAGCTCTGAAGTAGTAATAATAATAATAATAATAATAATAATAATAATAATAATGATAATAATAATAATAGTAATGATAATAACAGTAATAATAATAATAATAACAATAATAATAATAGTAATAATAATGATGTATATAATAATAACAACAATAATAGTAATGATAACAGAACAATACTAGTAATGATAACAGTAATAGTAATGATGATGTTGATAATTTTGATTGTAATAACTATAACAATAATCATGATAACAATGGTAATAATAATAATAATAATAATAATAATAATAATAATAACTATAAATATAACAATAACATATTTTTCTTTCTCTCTTTTTGAACTGTCAAGTATGTTTAACATCACATGCATGACATATATATAAACACACACAAAAACCAAACACACACACACACACACACACACACACAGAAATGATGTACAAGCAGCTGCTGTTGCAGTCATGCAAACACTTACTTGTGTCTGTTTGGAATGGTTCCTTTCTTCATCTCCTGGTTGCTAGGCGACAGCTTCACTGCCAGCCAGGACCCTCCTACCCCTCGAAACAGTGTGTCTTTTACATGAAAGATGTCGTTAACTGAAAATGAATGCTCCCCAGGCTCTGTGGCAACGAGGCTGAAGTGTGTTCTGTAAATGATAATAATAATGATAATAATAATGATGATGATGATGATGACACTGTTGATGATAATGACAATGATAAAGAAACAATAATAACACAATCAGTATACATAATTAATAATGATGAGGATGATGATAGTAACATTAACAGTGTAGTAGTAGCAGTAATGACAACAATGATAACAATAATAACAATAACAATAATAATAATGAAAATAACATTAGTAGGAATAACTATAACAGCTATAATAGTAATAATAATAATAAGAAGAAGAAGCAGAAAACAACAAAAATAACAACAGTGATAATAAAAATTTAAAAACTATTTAACTGGTTAATATTGTACATGATGAGCTGTACAGAGCATTGAACCTGCAAACTTTGAGTTGTCAAATGAAAACTTACTTGATGTAGAAGGAATCCCCAGCTTCCATGCTAGCCATTATTCTATCATATTCTGAAGAAGAAAAATAAGAATAAAATAAAATTTCAGAAAATAGAAATCAGATATATAAAAGTGATACAAAAGAATATTTTATTTTTAATTTGGTTTTTTTCGTATCATAATTTTTGTTATAATTATAAAATGTTTTATGATGAGTTTCCATACCTTCTTTTCTGTATTGCACGATTAGAGTTACCTGCCCTTCAAGGGAGGTAAGATGCGAAACTGCTTCCTCTCGAGTCAAACCCATCATCTCTCTCTCATTGGCCTGAAGAATAACAATAATAATAACAATAATAATAATAATAATAATAATAATAATAATAATAATAATAAGGAACAATAATAATAATAATAAAATAATAATAATAATAATAGTAGTAGTAGGTAACAAATAACAATAACAATAACAAAATAATAACAGCAGTAGTAACAGTTGCAGTGGTAGCAGCAGTAATAGTTGTAGTGATAGTAACAGTAGCAATAATAGAAGAAGTTATAGTAGTAACAGTAGTTGTAATAATAGTAATAATAATAATAATAATAAAACAATAAAAACAGGAATAATGATCATCATCATTAAAATTACACTCAGTTACAAGCAGACACCAATCTCCTTGAAAATACTGTAACAGAGAATCTGTATCAGAAACGATAAACAGAAAATATCGCAACCACTATTATCACGCATTACGTCGGTGCTCTTACAACTAGGGAGGAACTTACCACGACAATCTGGTCTCCCTCTATGAGGCCCTCGGCCTCTGCCGCACTTCCTGGCTGGACTGAGGCTATAAATATCCCAGTGGCGTTCCCTCCGGCGAGGCGCAGCCCCAGCCCCATCGTCTTGTCTTTGACGAACGACACGCGACGCGGGTCGGTTCTCATGTCCAGTCTGCTGCCCACGTACCTCCTGTTGTATTGACAGACACTTTAATATAGTCACACATACAGTCACATATACAGTCACATATATAGTCACATTATATAGTCACATGTAGTGTGTATATATAGACATATTCCACTGCTCTCCTGTTGCATTGACAAATATTTTAATGTTAATAGAATATATAGTCACATGTAAAATCACATGTAGTGTGTATATAGACACACCCCACTGCTCACTTACACTCAGGCCCTTTCTCTCTCACCTTTCTTTCAGTCTGTCTTTTTATCTATCTAGCTCTATTTCTGTCTCCTTTTATGTTTCTTTCTTCTTTTTGATCTCTTCTCTCTCTCTCTCTCTCTCTCTCTCTCTCTCTCTCTCTCTCTCTCTCTCTCTCTCTCTCTCTCTCTCTCTCTCTCTCTCTCTCTCTCTCTCTCTCTCTCTCTCTCTCTCTCTCTCTCTCTCTCTCTCTCTCTCTCACACACACACACACACACACACAATCTCTCTCTGTTAAAATGTATTCAACTCACTCTTCATGTCCGAACACTTCGTCTGGAACTGTTGAATCATCTCCGTCCAGTCTGGTTTCTTGGCCATGTTGAATCATTTCACGGTCGCCATAGTAACCGTCTTTGTTTTGGCTGTAGAACTCATCAGGTCTGTTGGGACTTGGAGGGCGGACTGGAATGTCTGACAAAAAGAATTAAAATGTTTAAACATTCGGTCCGGATTGGGATAAGCTGATTATTTAATACATTTCAACTCAGAGGAAGACGAGGGACATCTAGAAAATAAAATGTTCAAACATTCATTCCAGATTGGGAAAATGTAATTATTTAATACAGAGGAAACAGAAGGATGTTGACAAAATAAAATGTTCAATAATTCTAGTTAGAATGGAAAAACAAATGATTACCTAGTACAAATGTACATGTTACTTTTTTCGCTTTATTTAATTAGTAACCTGAAAACTGACAAACACATTTCTCTCTTTATCTCAGTTTTTTCCTTCCTTGCTCTAATTTCCTAATATATAATCTTAGCCATTCTTACCAAAGGGAGCATGAAAATGCTTCAGATATGTAAAATTAAAACATATATAAGAAAATAAAAATTTATCGTTAAAGCCTCTATTAAAAATATATAAATTTACCATCAGCTATTTAAAATAAACAGATTTACCATTAAAATCAGAACTATTTAAAACATATAAATTTACCATCAGCTGTTTAAAACATATAAAATTACCATCAGATATGTAAGATTATATAAATTTACCATCAGCTATTTAAGATGTATAAATTTACCATCAGCTATTTAAGATATATAAATTTACCACCAGCTATTTAAAGTATATAAATTTACCATCAGCTATGTAAGACATTTACCATTAAACCCGGAGGGCAGGGGAGGTCTGGGTGGAGCCTCGTTGTCATACACGTATCGTCCATCGTACTGGGCGTGGTCCGAGTTGGGGTAGGCACCAGGGGGGATGTTTGTGGGGAGGTTGCCTGGCTGGACGACGTCATCCTCAGACCTGACACTGGGACGGTAGATGTTAACATCTTTCCTGTCCTGTTGACGCCGCAGTGTATCATAGCCTGGTATGTAGTCTGTGAGAAAATTTTAGAAATATAAAAACAAAATCTTATCACTGATTTTTAAAAAGAAAATGTCACATTTATTCTTTACAACTCAAAACTTTCAAATCTTATCACAGGGCTGGTATGTATTCTGTGAGAAATTAAAATAAATAAATAGTTTTTTTTTTTAAATGTCACATTTATTCTGTACAACTCAAAACATTTATGGGGGCAGATTAAAAAAGATATATAATAATGTTACACTTATACTGAATAACTGGAAACTTTCAACCGGTGTATATATATATATTCTGTGGGCAATTTAAGAAATTGAATTATTTTAAAATTGTCACATTTATTTTGTGTAACTGGAAAATCTTATCATAGGGCTGGTATGAATTCTGTGGGACATTAAAAAAAAAAAAAAATTAATCTGTTATATTGTATAAGTGGTAATGTTCAATATCTTAAATTTAGCAACAAGGCTTAATATGTATTCTATGAGAAGAAAGATAAAAAAAATCATCATATTTATGTTTAAAACTTAAACACACACACACACACACACACAGTATAAACCTTTGTTATAGTACATTAATATTTTGTATATGCTTCTATTTTTAACTAAGTATTTTTAAAACTGCTAGGAATAATTTGTTTTTTCATTCTAAACAGAGTTTTGGTCTTGTTGACTTTAGAATCGAATCTCTACCTTCGCTAATCTGACTGTTTTGATGTTTGTGTTTGTCTTCCTGTTTCTTCTTAACAACAATCAGCTGAAGTTTGTCTTTTGTCTTCTCCAGAAGTTTTCTGGCTTCAACTAGTGACAGGTTGTCCACTGGGGTGTTGTTAATCTGAATAAAAATAGTAAGTATAAGTAAATAAATAAGTAAATAAGTAAGTAAGTAAGAATGCAAGTTACTTAGTAATTAGGTAAATTTATTAAGATTTATAGTGAGAAATTGTCAACAGGAGTGTTACCAATATGAATAAAAATAGTAAGTGTAAGTAAATAAATAAGTAAATAAGTATGTGAGAAAGTTAATATGTTAGTGAAGTAAGTAAGTTAGTAAATTTTCGAACTTTAACCAAGTAATAAACAAGTAGTAAGTATGTAAGTACATTAGTAAGAAAAGTAAATAATTTAGTATATTTTCTAACTTTAACCAAGTAATAAACAAGTAGTAAGTATGTAAGTACATTAGTAAGAAAAGTAAGCAAGTTAGTATATTTTCGAACTTTAACCAAGTAATAAACAAGTAGTAAGTATGTAAGTACATTAGTAAGAAAAATAAGTAAGTTTGCTAGCTTCAGCTAATGAGAAACTGTCAAATGGGGGAATCATTAATCTGAATAGAAAATAATATATATATATATATATATATATATACAATAACCCAAGTAAGATTTATTTAACTTGGTTTAACCAGTGAGAAACCATCAGAGAGAATACTGTTAACTAAAGAAACAAAATATTTGAAAATAAATTATAGCTTATTTTTTTAATCTGTTATTAAAACATTTTATAAATTATTTTACCTTGAGCACTGTGTCACCTTCTTTCAAGCTGCCGTCGTATGCTGCTAAGCTGTGACCTTGAACTTCACGAATGAAAAACTTGCAGCCAAGAACAATACCAAACTCTGATGTAAAGAAATATTGAAAATGTTTCCTTAAATATTTTTTTTTTACAGAAACCATATTTTCCAAAATAACTAAAAAAAAACCCTCTGTAATCTGTTACCTGTTACTATTATTATTACTATAGAATGCATTATGATATACATTGCCATTTCACAAAAAACAGAAGGATAAATATTACTTTTTATCCAAAAATAAAGGCATAAACTATGCTAAAACTTCCAAAAAATTTTGTTTGTTTTTGTCAGAAATATCAGAAAATATTATTTTGCTTATGACACTATGAACTGCTGACATACCATCTTTTTTGTTCTTTTTGTTAAGAGTAATTTTAAAGGGAGGTGACTCTGATTCACCATGGCTAGGAGTGACAACTCTTCGACGTATAATCTGGAAAGACAAATTAAGAATACTTAATTAAACATAAAGAAGAAATAAAAGTAATAAAATAAATAAATAAAAAAAGCATAAATAAATAAATAAATAAATTAAATTAAATAATAATAAAAAAAGGAAATAAAATAAATGGAAACGAAATAAAGTTAAAAAGGAGAAATTTAAAAAAATATTTAATATTAACTGGTTTCTTCAAATTTCATAAATTTTTTTGTTTTATAATTTCTGCCAATCTTCTCCTCCAAATATTCAAATAACCTTTTGTGTAAGTTTTCAATATGAAATCCCTATTCTTACAGTACAGTTTCTATCTCTGGATCTGTGTATATAAGTGTTTGATTAACAACAGGCCAAGATATGACTGTTTTGTTTTGTTAAACTCACCAAATGTACTTTGTTACCACAGTCTCTGAGAACAGATATCGCTGTTGCATGGTCAACATACTCCAGTGAAATGCTGTTGACACTGACGATGCGATCATTGACTCTGCAAATAATTATAATAATAATAACAATAATAATAATAATAATAATAACAATATATAAATAACAACAATAATATAATAAATAATAATAATAACAGAAATAATTGTAAGAACAATGATAACATTAACTGAGCATAACATACATAATAAACCATTCCACCTGTCCAAATCCTCATTCATATTCAAACACTCGCACACATACCTATAAACAAACACCTATACACATACACACCCATACAGACAGTAAAAAATAACTATTAAACAAGAAACTCATAGACTCTTATTAATTCATTTATTTACAGATTTATTTATTTATTTATTTATTTATTTATTTATTTATTTATTTACAGATTTATTTATTTATTTATTTATTTATTTATTTATTTACTTATTTATTTATTTATTTATTTATTTATTTATTTATTTATTTATTTACAGATTTATTTATTTATTTATTTATTTATTTATCAAGGTCAGACAACTCACTGTAATTTTCCTTCCGCGGGTCCAGCTCGCAGAACGTCGGAGATAGCAATGGACGGGTCTCCATTAGCAAAGTGTGGACTGTCTGTCCCCCCACTCACAGCGATTCCAAAACCAAACAGTGGAGCCTGTCACAGAGTGTAAAATGTTAATATATTGTTATATAAACCAGTGTGTAAGTGTGTAAAATGTTAATATATTGTTATATAAACCAGGTGTAAGTGTGTAAAATATAAATATATTGTTATATAAACCAGTGTGTAAAATGTTAATATATTATTATATAAACCAGTGTGTAAGTATGTAAAATATAGGAGAATGGAAGATATATTATTATAAGACAAAATGTAAGAATATTTATTTTTGTATCTCTTTCTAGTGTCAATGAGTTGTATGTATAACAAAAGACAATGTTAATAATAATAACAATAACAACAACAACAACAGTAACAATAATGATAGCAGTAAGTATAATAATAATGGTAATAATAACAATGGTAACTAATAAAAATAGTAATAATGGTAATACTACTACTACTACTACTAATAAAACAACAGCAACCTCAGTAATAATAACTAATATCCATTTGTTATCTATTTTTGTTGTGGTTCTGTCTAAAAACATCTTACAAAACAACGTCAGAGGCCCACAATCTTTTCATTATCATGGGTCATGTCTGAATAAATGTTTCCATGGACACCAGACTTTGGAAAATTTTCTGTCTACTCAAAAACGTTGATTCATTAACTAACTATTGACAGTTCCATCTCCTGATTCAAAGATTTATGTAACTAAATGAGCAATTAAAGATACCACAAATGGAGAAAATTTATTTTTATCGATCTTGTCATGACTAATTATACATTTTACACTGCAGTCTTGTGAAATTTTGAATTCAGCTCACAAACACCAGGAGTCCAGGGGTCACACATTGGGAAGAGCAGATTTCGGAACATCAACTTATAATATATATATATATATATATATATATAGATACTAAAAACAACCTGTCTACTGAATGACCTTGTACATCTGTCTGTCTGTGTTTCTGTCTGGAATTCCAGAGGAATGCAGAGGTGTATTAAATGTCAAAGTGTGTGTGTGTGTGTGTGTGTGTGTGTGTGTGTGTGGTGCAGAGAGAAATGTCAGGATTAAAGCAACACGGACATCAAACTCTCTTCTTTAACAGTGTGTGTGTGTGTGTGTGTGTGTGTGTGTGTGTGTGTGTGTGTGTGTGTGTGTGTGTGTGTCTGTGTGAGGATGTGGTGCAGACAGAAATGTCATTATTATATCTACACAGACATCAAACTGTTGTTTAAACTGTGTGTGTGTGTGTGTGTGTGTGTGTGTGTGTGTGTGTGTGTGTGTGTGTGTGTGTGTCTGTCTGTCAAGGAAACTGGAAGGGAGAAGTATGTGGTAAATTTATTTTATATGTTTTATTATTATATCTGTTATTATTGCATATGTGTGTGTGTGTGTGTGTGTGTGGCATCAAACTCATCTTTAGACAATATTCATATTGTCCTATTAATGACAACTATCTATCTGTTCTTCTGTTTGTATGTATGTGGTATGTATGTATCTGTGTTGGTTTGTGTATAGGTGTGTGTGTGTGTGTGTGTGTGTGTGTGTGTGTGTGTGTGTGTGTGATTCCAACATCAAGTAAAATTACAGTAAGAGTATTTCTTTAAGTAGACTGGTTTTCACAGACATTCCATGACAGACTACAAACAAATAACAGATGATAAGAAACAACAAAAGAAAGATCAACAGGTCTCAGTCTATTTTCTAACAATACCAGTCTATAGCATCAGGAGTCAATTTAAAACCAGTTTCACATCTTAAAGTCATTGTTGTTGATGTTGTTGCTGTAGCTGTTGCTGTTGCTATTATTATTATTATTATTAATATCACTGATATCTTTATCATCTGTAGAATCCATATTCAGTTTAAAGTTTTATTTTATTATTAGTATCTCTTGTCAGTATTACATTTATAGTCAAAATTTTAAAATTTTCCTGAGACCTTCTGGATCTTGTTTTGAAACATTATTTAAAAATTTTTACTGAATATGTTTTGTAAATCTTTTACCTTTGTGAGGACAACTTCTTTAGTTTCCCAGCGATAGTTATCTCCGTTCTGAAACAAACAAAACAGAAATTTTTATCACCAAAATAAAAATTAATAAGTATAAAATAATATAATTTTTTCTAGAAATAATAACCATAATTATGATAAATAGACAATGATGACAATTGTAACTACTACAGCAGCAATAACATAATGACATAATAAACAGTGTAACATTTTTAAGTGTAACCTGCTAAGTGTTTTCTGACATAACCAATGAAAACAACTCTCTTATCTTAATAAACCAATGAAAATATGTCTCTTATCTTAATACACCAATGAAAACATGCCTCTTATCTCAGTAAACCAATGAAAACATGTCTCTGATCTTAATACACCAATGAAAACATGCCTCTTATCTCAGTAAACCGGGTATAAAGCTATCAAAACATGACTTTCATTTCACTACAGAAAACAAGAAAATAATCCAGATTATCTACAAACACACCAGAGAAAACCAAAGATTTTTATCTGTGCTGTATAAACACACCAATGAACAGAAGTCTTTTATAACCAGCTGATAATGGCCACCAGTGAAAAGAAGGCTTCCACCAGCAACAAACAAAGCAGGAATGAAAGCAAAATTCTTATCTTATGTCAGCAAACAAACCAATGAAATAAAGGCTTATATCTCTCATCAGCAAACAAACCAATGAAATAAAGGCTTATATCTCTCATCAACAGACAAACCAAAGATGTAATAGCTTTTACAGTGCAGTGATGCAATGACTTTCATCTCTGGTCAACAAACAAACCAATCAAATAAAGGCTTATATCTTTCATCTACCAGTGATGTAATAAGCTTTCAGATCTCGTCAACAAGCAAAGCAATGGTAAACACACTTTCATCCTTATCTTCTGTTTAACCAAGGACAGACATGTGAACAATTAAGATTTCAAATTTAGATGTGGTATTTCTGTAACAGAGTTTTGTTTTTTTGATGTTTATCATTTGTTTTAAAGAGAGTTGAGCAAACTTATGCAACACACACCATGATAGTTTTTCTTGTTATTTTCATTTTTTTTATTTCTTTTTTTTCTGATTTGCATACTCTTTATTACTTTTTTTTTTTTAGAACCTTCAACTTTGAATAACCAGTCAGTACAGTACTGTTGAAAACAGGCACAAAAGGAAATCGGGGAAACTAACGAACTTAATGTGTGTCACATGATGCCTGGGGCCAATCAAAACTGTCTTCCTTTTAGCTACAAGTCATTACAAAACAAAACAAAAAAAAAAAACAAAAAATGTTTTCTTCTTCTTCTTCTCAAGACCCTATTAACCAGAATATTAAATCGATGGAAATCATAGAAATTTTTCTAACAGCCTGCTGACACAAACTGGACTAATCGATTTTAGAAAATTAGAGTTAACACAGAGAAAGGCGACACCCATTATTATGTCTGAGAGTTGTTCATCATCTTCAGCAGACACTTGAGATGCTGGTGGGAAGGAAACACTGTCACAGTTTGTCTAGCTTATAGAGGGTGACAACAGAGAACTTGACAAGAGTCTCAAATGCAGATCAGCATGGGGGAAAAAGAAAGAAATAATAAGAATTTTTAGAAAAATAAATAGAAAAAAAAAAAAAGAAGAAAGATGGAAGAGAATGAAAGTGACATTAAATATATATATAGGAAAAATAAAAGTAAAAAAATAAAATATAGTAACAATAGTGTTAGTAGTAGTACTTGCAGTAATATTAATATTACTAGTACTAGTAACAAATAATGATGATGATTATGTATACAACAACAATAATTTCTAGAGTTTTTGGGGGGTAATGTTAAAAAAAAAAAAAAAAAAAAATTCACCCTCCCACACCCACACTCAGTTCAGTAAGATTTTTAACTGGCAGTCCAAACAAACATGATACTAATGGCTTGGTTTTGTAACAAGCAGTTGGAGTGACAGGGAATTTATTTATAACAGAAACATTTAGTCAACAGTGAGAGTGAGGGTTGGGGTGATGTTTGGATAAGAAACAGCCAGGCTGGACAGATGGGTGTGGGTGTAGGCGTGGTCTGTAACCGAAATAAGTAGTTAATTCAACAAGGTGCGAGAGAGATAGGTCAGTGTGGTCAGGAATGGGTGGGGTGGGGTTGAGGGTGGTATTTGCATGGTAGACAGATGGCTAGCACACATCACAGCAGCTGGACACTGGTCAGCTATTGTCCAGCTGTAACACAGCATGCTGACCACCAAGTGACCATGACAGCAGTTAATAAATAGCCCTGACCAGCCATGTGGAGCTGTTTGAATGAATGAAGTAATGATGCATTCAGTGTTAGTGTTTTAAATTGTACACACTGCATTAAATGTGTCGTGCGTGTGTCTATGTATGTCAAAAAGACACAATGGACTAATCTTTATTATTTTATGCTTAGCTGTGTTTCAAAATTAACGTGTTTAAACAGCATATACTGCATTAATCATGCATGTAAAATAGCTTATAGAAATGCAGAGAGAGAAACGAGAGAGAGAGATTAAAAGATAAAAGAGTAAGTGAGAAAGATTAAATTACAGTTTGTTAACATTAATTAAAGAGAAGAAAGCAAATTGGTAATAATTACAATAATAATTTGTTCAATTAAATTAAATATTTAAATTCTATTTAAAAAAAAAAAAAAAAATAAATAACCAATCAATGTAATTTTTTTTTTTTTTTTTTTTTTTTAAATCAATATTAATCACAATAAATGCTACAAATAACTGAAACTGAGGTATAAATTATCAGGATGTATCATGCATTTCATGATTAGAAAATTATTTTGAAATATGAAAAAAAGCAACCATCCATCAAAATGACAGTTACAGAAGACTCTGAAAAACAATTTTCTACAACACTAATAACAGTGAAGACCCACAAACAGCTAAGAAATAATGACAGTTTGATTATAACCAATAATTACTGCGTTTTCTTTAATAATGATTTTTCATTTCTTAATTATTATTACTACAGTTATTACCTGTTATTATTATTACAGCTAATCCAAAATTAGTGACATTAATTACACCAATATGCCAATTTATGTTAAAATCGATGTGCTTTGAATTAATCAGGCATTATAAATGAGATACTTAATTCCTAGATTTCCATCAAAAATAATTAGAGGAAGTGACAGGAACAGGAAGCTTTGAAAAAATCTCTGACAGTAATCACAGGAAAGAACCGCAAACTACACACAATTACTGAAACAGCTGCAGCTGAAGCAATAATTAAATTCAACAATCAATGTAAAATGTTTCCTTCAAAATATATTAATTAGAAGCATGGACAGTCAGACATGCAGACAGACAAACTCCAGTTAACTACCCTAAGCTCATTTACACAGACTTCATCAAATGACTTCAATCAGAAATTTTGAAAATGGACGTGGTTTCATCTAATCACAGTTATGAGCGGCAAACCATCAACAAATGGTGTAAGAAATGGTTAGAATTAATTATACCAAATTAAACTAACACATAAAACTGCAGAAAATCAATAACAAAATATGAGATACTTAATTAAAAGTGAATCTGCAAGTGTGACAGATCACAGCAAAGAACCGCAAACTGTTAACAAGTACCTGTGACAGTAATCAGAGTATAACAGTTTCAAATATTTAATTATAGAGTTTTTCACCAAAGTGACAGTAATATCAAATTTCAAGAAAAATGTATGTAATTAATCACTGATCAGAACCGCAAACTACTGATAAGTACCAAAAATCAATAAATACCAAAGTTAATCAGAGCAACAGTATTCCACTATTTAACTGTAATGATTAGGCTAATTTCAGTTAATCTCTGCTAAGTACCGCAAACAACTAACATGTAGTAAAATCAATGCAGGCAATATTAATTAGTCCTGTATTTAACTGCAGTGATTTTTGACAAAATGGCAGTAAAAGAGAATTTGATGAAAATATTTCTACAATTAATCACAGCTAAGAACTGCAAAATACTAAAAAGTACCAGAATCAATGAATGCAGCATTAAGTATTTTAATGATGAATTTGAAGAAGAAATGTTTCTTCTATGTGAATCAGTTGCTGGCAAGTAACACAAAAAGCATGAAAACAGCAATAATGGTGAATTTCAAGAATTTTGGTTTTTTCTATGTTAACCAATCACCGCTAAGTACCACAAAGAGTCTAACAAGTGCAGGTGAATGGGACAGTTAATTACAGTGAATACACAAAAGTTATTCAGTTTTCTGTTCAAGGGAAATAATTTTTCTCTGATCTTTATGTTCAGGTGCATCAGATTTTCGTTAGTATTCTAATAAACAAAAAAGAAGAATAAATAAACTGCATTTATTTTATAGCTTAAACAGAATGACAATAATGATGATGATGATGATAATAATAATTATGATGATGGTAGTGATTATGATGATGATGCTAATAACAATAATAACAAAATGATAATGGTGATGATGGTAATGATGATATTAATGACAATAATGATGATAATGATAATGATGCTGATAATGAAAATACAAAATAGGACATTGATAATACAGATAAATAAAAATAATTACTAACTTTTATCTTTATATTTTACAGTTATTTTTTCATTACTACTACTACTACCATTACTGTTATCATCATTATCACCATCTTACCTGAACATTTAAAAATTTCTATGAAAGAACTGCTTTCATTTGTATAAAATAATAATAATAATAATAATAATAATAATAATAATAATAATAATAATAATAATAATAATAATAACTTGAAAATCAGAGATTCTGGATTGGTGGAATAACAGGCTATTGACCTCCAGTGTCAGATACACAATATATTCCACAGCCTCTGTCTGGTTAATATCGCAGACCACATGAGACACAGAGATAAAAACAATAATTAACACATGTATGTAATATATGAGCCATTCCAGTAAATAGTTAATTATATGCATATAGGAACAGATACAGCCACATGGCTTCCTTTCAAAGAGATGGGACAATCTGCAGTCTGTAATGTTGTGTAACTGATGTGGTAAATTGAAAACAGGGTTGTGACCACACGCATACATACAAATTGACAGATGTGTGTGTGTGTGTGTGTGTGTGTGTGTGTGTGTGTGTGTGTGTGTGTGTGTGATAAGATGAAGATATGCAAACTATGACATGCACAGACACACCAATCAAGACACATGAAATATTTAGAAATGTCAAGATACTTGTGTGATTATTTACATTATGATACACACACACACACAAACAGGCTAACTCAAACATAATTTTTAGAAATGTCAAGATACACAAAGGTACAGTGTTCTCTCTCTCTCTCTCTCTCTCTCTCTCTCTCTCTCTCTCTCTCTCTCTCTCTCTCTCTCTCTCTCTCTCTCTCTCTCTCTCTCTCTCTCTCTCTCTCTCTCTCTCTCTCCCTCTCCCTCTCCCTCTCCCTCTCCCTCTCCCTCACCCTCACCCTCATATACATATTGCCCAATTATCGATCTTTTAAAATTAAAACCCCATCAACAAATTTCAGTTTTTTTACTACGTTAAATTATAAATTTAATCATACAAAAACATCTGATTATCATTTTAAGTTTTCTTGCTACTGTGTACCTACCCATGAGTTACAAAAAATAAACTGTAACAATATATGATTATCCACAAGAGACTAAATAGTTTCCTAATGTCAAAATAGAATAATTTTAAAATAAAACTGCAACAACAAACAATTACTTTCAAATGAGATTAAATAATATTCTGAAGTAAATTTACCATAAAAACAATTAACCTGTTTTCCTAATGTCAGAACTGAATAATTACAAATTAAATGTAGCAAAAAGTAACAACAAACAATTATTTTCACAAGAGATTAAACAGTTTTCTAATATACATCTACAATAAGTTACAGAATTAATTAGCACCTATGAGTTTTTCACAAAGGAGATTAAGTAATATTTTTATGTCTAGAACAGAATAAATTACAATGGAAGTTAAAAGGTGGAGTGACATTTACACTGTCAAAAGTAAACATGTTTGTAAAACAGATTAACTGCAACACTTCATAAAACAGAAGCTTGTTATGGTCCAGTGGTTATAACATACATGCAACTGAAGTTTAAAACTGATCAATTTTGTTATAGGTGTACCATAATAATGATCTCATAATAATGATAATAATGATGATGATGGTGATGATGATATTAGTTTATGAATGCAAGGATACATATTTGGACCTCATTTTTGTAAAATATTTATGTATACTACTATTCTGCTTTTGATGATTACTGCTGTCAGTACTACTACTAATACTACTAATAGCACTACAAATAAAAGTAGTAACTGCAAGAAGCAAACTATAATAATTAAAACAAATTTAAAAAAATAAAATAAAAATACAATTAAAAACAATAAAAATGAATAAATAAAAAAATAATAATAAAAAAGAGGAAGATGAAATAAAAATAACATAAAATAATAAAGAAACAAAACTAAAAAAAATTACATGCAAAAAAAAATAAAAAATAATAATAATAAAAAATTAAAAAAATAAAAATAAAAATCTACTGGGTGTAAGTAACACTGTGATAAGACAAGGTTTCGCTCTTTCTCCTAATCTTTTCTGTTTGTTTGTTTTACGTGGTGCGGAGCTTAGTGTCACCACTTGTAACATGTAAACATGAGTCGTACCAAAGCAATTCCATCAACCCACTGAGAGGATTAATGTTAATCCCTGAAAGGTTTAAACATATGTTAATCTGAAAGATTAAAGATAATCTATCAAGCAGTTAACGTAATCGTGTTAACATATAAAAAAAATATATATATTTTTTGATTTTTGAATGTAAGGGTGAACATGTTTACTCATGGAACAATGTATGAAACTAAACTCCTGTCATATCAGAATATAATTTCTTTGTGTCTAAGTGCAAGGTTACATGTTATCTCACTCTTTTTTTATACCAGTTTCATACAAAATGTTTTAATAAAAAAATGTAGTTAATCTAAAGATCTTCTGGAAGTTGCAGTCAAGCAAAGCATTGTGTTATCTCCCTCTTTTTACATCATTTTCATAGAAAATTTAAAAAAAATTGTTTTTAATGAATTTAATCTAAAGAAAACTTGCCTATGATTTTCTTTTATCTCCAGTAGCAGCTCTTATGCAATGTTAGCTACTACCTCACTCTTTTTTAAAACAATTTTCATGAGAAGATAAGTTAATAAAAACATTTGTTGATCTGAAAGAAAACCTGCTTATCATTTTCTTATCTCTAAATATACTAGTAATGAAAGGTTATATATATATACCACCATTGTGTCACATGATTTTTAAAAAAATTATCTGAAGAATACCTATGGATGTAGTTATACAAGGTTAAACTACTAGGTTCTTTGTTTTACATCATTTTGATGAAAAGTGGGGTTAATCTAAAGAATACCTGTGTGTAAATCTTTGTCTCTGAACACAAGGATACACATAAGCTCCCTCAATTTTTTTTTTTACATCATTTTCCATTTATTTATATATTTTTGAGACTGATAAAAAAATTTTTTTAAGATCAACAGTGCTCTCTCTCTCTCTCTCTCTCTCTCTCTCTCTCTCTCTCTCTCTCTCTCTCTCTCTCTCTCTCTCTCTCTCTCTCTCTCTCTCTCACCATCTCCACTGAATACTGTGGTGAAATGGCTACAATTACACATTACAGTAATAGCTGATGGACAAAGAAAGTCTGAGGCGCTCTTACTGATGCTGAGCAGTACAAAAGACAATTAATCCATCTCTTTATTTCTCTCCTTCTGTCTCATCTTCCAGCCTGCCTGACTGACTGAAAGGAGCTGATCTCTGTGATCAATGGTAATCATGTTTTCAGACAAACTGCTGTCTGCTGGTGCTGTGAAAAGTGTCACCTGCTTGACAGTGCTGTCACCCTGTGTGATTATCACCCAAGTGAAAACTGTCTAACTGACTTGCTACACGCGTACAAAATGGTTTAGTCAATATTGATTTTCATTACCATCTTTGTTCTTATAAACCTCTCTGTGTCTGTCTCTGTCTTTCTCTCTCTCTCTGTCCCACTCCTCTCTTTTACCCTTATTTCTCTCTGTCTGTTTATTTCTCCATTTCTGTGTTTGTCTGTTCCTCAGTTTCTTTATCTATTTCTGTTTTTCTTTCTCTCATTGTCCGTTTCTTTATTTCCCTCTCTCTCTCTCTCTCTCTCTCTCTCTCTCTCTCTCTCACACACACACACACACACACACACACACACACACACACACATCAGACACACACATACATCCAAACAGCGGTAACATGACATAGGGTCTATAAATAACTGAAGGAACAGACATTTCACTTGTTGATGTTAGACATTTCACACACCGGGTTTCCCCACAACAAACAAGATAAAAATAGATCTTTTGCAACAACGTTTGACCTTTGTCTGACCCAACTATATCTGGAACAAAAATATCAGAGAAAAACCTAAATAACAACAATGAACCTAAACACAAATTCCATTTTTGAAGGAGTCCAAACAACAAGCCCAGGAAAAAAAAAAAATATATATATATACACATATATATAATTATTCTCTTTTTTCTCTGTCGTTTTTCTGTGTCATTTTCTTTTTTCTTTTCTTTTCTCTCACACTTTTCCTTCTATCTCTTTTTCTTTCTTTCTCTCTCTCTTACTTCCCCTTCCTTCTCTTTCTCTCTCTCTCTCTCATAAATCATAATCGCTACTAAAACAATAAACACCCATACTCAATGTACAATATCAAATTCTTCTTTATCTGAATAGCCACTTCATCACCAACACAAGCAAACACACACAACATTCCAGAGCCTGTTGCATATATTACAGAAAGTACAATAAAGAGTTGTTCCTCACCCCTCCCTCCCCCACGTTGCCTGCCCTCTCTCAAAGGTCAGAGGTATGAAATTCCTCTTCAAAAAAACCACGTCTGGTAACGTCTGCTAACTCAACACTTGAGAAAGACATTAACAGACCATTTATAAAACTCAGTATAGTATCTGTACATGACTAATACACATGATATCTCTCACTTATAAATGCAAACCGTTTTAAGCAAGGTTGCCCTTATAAGTCAAAAAAAAATATATATATATATATTGTTGTTTTTTTTTTTTTTGACTGGACTCTGGGATGTTATTAAATTTATGACTTCTACTTCAGATTAAAATAAAAAAAAAAAAAAATCCAGGAACCTTTTTTTTTTTAAAAACACTTCGTTATAAGGGCTTTTTTTTTTTTATATGTGAGATGGATGTGGGGTTTTTTCTGAAAAAGTGTAGAAATATAATATGTGAATGTTATATTTGATATCTTTTTGTTTTTTGTCTTTTGTCTTTTGCATGGGTGTGTGTGTGTGTGTGTGTGTGTTTTTTTATTATGTTTGTCTTTTATTTTGTTGTATGTTTATATAATGTAAATGAATGTATGTGTTTACATATTAGCATGAGATAAGGTTTCAATTCATATACACACTGAGAAAATCAGATTTATCTATTGACCTTCCATGTACATTTAAATACATATGCCCAAATAAACACACACACACACACACACTGAACACACTTTATATGAACACAAAAAAATCAATCATTTATTAATAATTAAATTGTTTAACAGGGGAGGGAATAAAAAAAAATTGTTATCTGTCAGTGGTAATACAAAACATCCACTGAAATTAACAACTGCAACCTTAATTAAGAAACATCTAAAAAAAAAAAATCAAAATTCAAAAAAGTGTATCAAATTACAGGTAGCTTAGGGTTTTCAACAATAAATACATAGGTATTAACACCTGCAAACATTAATTAACAAACCCTTAAATTTGTAAATGAGAGGAAAAAAAAAAAGGATATCCTTTTACAAGTAGCTTTAAAGTTCAACAAATGAACCCTAATTATTTGTACAGAAAACAAACAATACCTTTGTTACCTGTAATATTCAAATCACACCTGTGCATTGATTATCTATTGTATTTTTTATCAGTACAGGTGTGATTGCAGTAAAGTGTCCTGAATGTTTTCTAATTAAAGGTATATTGAGGTGAGATGAACCATTACATTCTATAATAGTAATAATAATAGCAACAATCACAATAACAATAATTAAAAAAAAAAACTACTGCTACTATTATTAACAATAAAAAATAACAATAATATTTAGCAATAATCTGTTACCTGTAATAATGACAGTAACGAAAATTGGTTAATAATTTTGAAATAATACAAAAATGGTACTATCCATTTCTCATTCTGTGTTTGTCTGTTTGTCTGTCTGTCTGTCCCTACTCTCAGTCCCCCCTCTCTCCTTTCTCTCTGCATATTTGCATGCTCACACTCACACCCACACCCACAAACACACATACTTTTAAACAGTCCAGTAGATAAAAAAAAGAAGCAAATACATATATAAACTGACTCATATTGTTTTATGTTTTAATTATCCTTCTCTGACTTTGTTTTGTCTTGTTCTCAGTAAATACAGACTAAAATGCCACATAAAATATAAAAGTGATTTCAATTTTTAGTAGAAAAGAAAAGACAGGTAACAAACACTACTGCATTAAGCCACATGATATTCAGAATATATGAACAA
Source organism: Chrysomallon squamiferum (assembly GCA_012295275.1). Lineage (NCBI taxonomy): Eukaryota > Metazoa > Mollusca > Gastropoda > Neomphalida > Peltospiridae > Chrysomallon > Chrysomallon squamiferum. The sequence goes on from CM022677.1 coordinate 20,135,550, forward strand.
GTGATGCATTAAATGAACAACCAACCATTTAATTATTTATACATCTATCATGTTTGCATATGAGCACACACACACTCACACAGACACACACATACAGCCTAGTTACTTGTGAATAAATGCTTCTGACGTATTACATTTGACATGTATAATACATCACACACACACACATACACACAGGAAGGAAGACATGTTGGAGACAGAGAGACACTGTCTTTTCTTTTGACATAATAAACTTGATATATAAAAAATGGATATATTACAAACAGACATACATATATGTTACACAGACACACACGACAGTCAGACAGACAGACAGAGAGACTCGTACAAAGACCAGTATTTGGTTTCACACACCACATGTCACATGCACAACAATGCACTGCGTACAGCCGATGTTTGCTTTTGTATTGAGAGATAACAAGTTTTTTAAAAATCAATACAGTTACACTGTATGTAAACAAGTTTTTTTTAAAAATCAATATAGTAACACTGTATGTAAACAGGTTTTATTTAAAAATCAATATAGTTATACTGCATGTTGTATTTTAATGACAAAGACATACATAAATTATTAAGTATCTGCATTAACAGACTATATATAAATATATAAAATAATAATATTAATGTTAATAATAATTAAATAGAATAAAGATCAGTTCAAATATGGTTTTACAACAAAATAAATAAGAGAAACAGTTTATGTAATTAAATGTCTGTTTAACATACACAAATATATAAATAAAAATTGTAAATATATGTACACATACATATATACACACACAATAATCATTTATTAAATAAATTTATATCTGTCAGCTTTTTAAATATCATCTATGAATCTCAAAATAACTGAAACTACAAATAATTAAATGAATTAGTAATACATTTTTTTAAAAACAACCCAATTATTTACAACCACATACACAAAATAAAAACAAACAAGAATAAAATAACTAAACAAAGTAAACAAACTTAAATATTCCATCACTTACCTCAAGATTATCAATAAATGGAATATTTTTTAACAGTCTCATGATGACATTTGTTAATCCAGTGTAGTTTGTTTTTAATATTCCATTTCACAATTTACACAATATTTTTTTTTTTTTTCACAGCCTTAGACAGTCACAGCAAAATATGCCCTCCTTAACACTGATCAACTCGAAATGAACTGAGGAAATGCTAGAATGAATGACATTCCAGACTCTCTTATCTCCGCCCACTTAAGCTCATTAATATAAATAGCAACAAATCTTTTAACCAATCGGCTACAAGCTTACAGACGTTAGCTGGTAAAGGACCAATCAAAACAGCCGAAATGAAACAACTCGCATTCCTGAACTCTGACCTGACTGTTGCTTCCACTTCCTGTCAGAACTTTTCTCACACTTTTCTTTATGACAATTTTTTTTCGAAGTATTATCAATTTCAGCTGCATATATGAAGGGTAGTTCTAGTTAGTGGTTGGGTGGTGCAAACAATAGACTGAGTGGGGGTAAGTGTTATGAAAACAAACTACCACTTATCGGGTCAAAGCTAAATCGTAACCCACCGATGTTTTAACAGCAATGAAACGGAAAAGGCTACTGTTATTTTTTTTTTTTTCTACATCAGAAACAATGTAATTGTACCTTTATTTATTTATCAAATATTTTATTTATGTATTTTGAAAGCAAATTTATTTTTACAAAGTGAACCTGCTTGAATAACTGCTAATTTTAAACTGTTTTCTTTCTTTCTTTTTCTATTTATTTTAAACTGTTTTCTTTAATTTTTTTTTTTTTTTTTTTTTTTTTTTATTCATTTATTTATTTATTATTATAATTATTTTTTTTTTTTGACACACAGTACATTTTTTATTTTTTATTTAAGATTTTTTAAACAAGAAAAATTATTATTATTCCAAAAAAAAAAATCTAACATTCCAACCTGGGAAAAAATAATAATAATTATAAATTATTATTTTTAAAATGGAGATCTAAAAAAAAAAGACCCTGCATATAAAACAGTGAAGAACAAATTCCTTTATTCATTTTATTTATTGATTTTTTTTTTTTTTTTTTTTTTTTTTTTTTTTTTATGAACTAATATTTTTTTAAAATGGAAAAAAAAAGACCCACACACACACACACACACACACACACACACACACACACAGGAGTAGTTTATCTTCCTAAGCAAAACATATATATGCTAAGATTTTTAAAAAATAATAATAAACAAGAAAAATCTAGCAAATATATTAATATGCATGTATATGTAAAAAAAAAAAAAAAAAAATCTAACATTCCAACCTGAAGGCAAAAAATGTCATCTTCATTATTTTTCAAATTTTTTTTAACTATGTTATCTTTTTTCATGATTATTATTATTATTATTATTTTTTTTGTTTCCACTAGCCAAGCTTGATGTAATATTTACCAAGCTTTATAAACAACAATCATGACAAAATTAACAGTAATTTCTCAGGCAGTGGTTCTTATTTAAGGCAGCCTAGCCTTACTTTGCTGTTACCAAGCTTTAAATATAATACTTGCAACACGACTGAAACAAAACTCCAGACTGTTCTAAGAAATTTTTAAATTAAGATTTAAACAGTTTGACATGGGAGGATGATAAGAAAAAGGAGCAGATTCTGGAGGGGGTAACTGTGGGGAGGGGGTGACTGGGGAGGGGGTGACTGTGGGGAAGGGTACATTACAGATACTGTCCTATGTTTTGTCTTTCGTCTATTTAATTTATTGTTGTTGTTGTTGTTGTTGATGATGTTTTGATAATATTCTAAAGCAGGAATCTGTTAGTTACGAAATGTCTGCGGATGTTATTTTTCATCAATAAAAATATTTTTCCTTTTTGACAGGATTACTGTAATTTTATAAAAATATATTCTTATGATTACTGTGTGTGTGTTTTTTATATATATATATATATATATATATAGTTGGGTTTTTTCTTCTTCATACATTCCTCATATTCTTTTGCACATTCACACAAATACAAAACATGCTCACATACATAATCAATATAAAGACCCACACACGTATATAAACACACACACACACACACACACACACACACACACACACACACACAGTCAGCTGATAAACCAAAGTGTGGGTGCAGTAACTTTATCAAACAACTTTCTACATCTGAACCAATCAAACCCAAACAATGCAAATTACATTCCAATACTCTACCACAGATTATCCCTCTGGATTAAAGTGCCTGCTAATCTACTCCGACGGATTAACCTATTTACCTGAACCCAGAGTGGGGATTATCTGCTTCTGTAGGTAGAAATAAAAACTGTTAGTAACAGTGGAGTTGAGGTGAGGTATGTAAGTAATGTATTAACTGACAACTTCTGAAGGTCGTGATATAGTTAACTATAATGTATTAAGTGATTTTGGATTCAGATATTTTTGGAGTTCACTGTTAACAGATAACTGGTATGTGAATGATTTCTGGATTCAAATCTCAGAAAGTGGATTGTAGTTAAATTATTAAATAGGGGCGGGGGAGGGTTTCATGTTTAAAAATTATAATTTTATGAGTTTTAAATTGCACATAATCTTTGGTGTATCAAAATCAGTGTATTTTGTTTTCTCTCTATAGAATGGAGTTTAGAAAAGTGTCACATTCTTGTTTGGTAATTTTAGAATTTGGAGTAGCAAGTGTGAGTTTCATGGACACACACACACACACACACACAGAGGTATTTAAAAAATACTCCAAGAACAAAATGTCTAACATCTGATGTTTCCTAACACCAAAGATCTACACCATTTCCTTTCTTTTTCTTTTTTTCCTAATATATATATATATATATATATATATATATATATATATATATATATTCATCTATAACCAATATGAGCATTTTAATAAATAACTTATAAATGAATAACAACAAAAATTACATCTGATGTTTGGTTACAAAGAAAAAAGGACTGTTCTATTATTAGCAACATCACTGAAACAAGAACACATCACCTGTTCTGTATTTCATACCTGTATTTCTAGTGAGATAACCTATTTGTCTTACCTATGTTTACTTACTAAGATAAACTTGTAGATTAAAAAGAAAGAGAAAACTGAAGTTATGTCTGGTATGTTTAAAGAATGAACCCTATTTCAGTTATTTAATACTTTATATATATATATATATATTTACTTATTTTATTTTTATTTATTTGTTAAATAGTTTTATTTATTTATTTTTGAAGAATGCAAATTAAATTGATACTGTCCCATATATATATATATATATATATATATTTTATGTTTTCTTTATAAGGAATTACATAAAACAAGGCATTTTATATTGAAGCCTAAAACCCTGAAAGTAATCCACAAAACAAAATGTATTGTATGTATGAACAAGTGAGAAAGATATTTATTTGTGTTGTTATATCTATAACTTACTATATAAAAATAAAAATAAAAATAACAATGAATAATAAAATTTAATTAATACTAATAGAAGAGACTCATTCTTTTTATTTTTTACTTTTTATTATTAGTATTATTATTAGTATTATTATTAGTATTATTATTATTATTATTGTTATTATTTGGGTAATCATACATTTAATGTATCTCTATGGTGGTTTGATTAAAATAATAAAAAAAAAAAATTAAAAAAAAGTAATAATAATAAAGAACCACAAGGAAGAAGAAGAAGAAGAAAACATAATTAACAAATTAAAAATAAAAAATGGGCAAAAAAAATAATAAAGTAATTAAGACCTTCAGGTGTTTTTTTAACGTGTGAACATCTACAGGCAAGGTGAAAAATTCTTTACCTTACATAACATCACCTTTGACCCTTTTCACAAAGGCAACAACAAATCCCACCCCATTAAAAACAAACAAAAAAAAACAACAAAAACTCTACCCCACCATAAAGAGAAAAAAAAAAAATGTAATTTACTTGTTGTATTGTATCAGATCTTTCATCGGGTCATTTAGATGTCTCTCTCAGATCAGTAGCTCATCTCTGCCACCCCCCAGGTGGGATAATCCAACATCAAAGGCTAGTGTTTTTAATCCCCATGCATACTTAATCCCACTTAAATGTGGGATGTATTAAGTTAGATGTGAGGGATATGCACTCACTTATCGTTAAGATTTTTTCTTTTTTTTTTTTTTTTTTTTTTTCTTGTTATTTTTTTATTTATATCTTCAGTCTGTTGTATCTTATTTAGTGTCCAGTGGTTAGAGCTGCAGCCTGAAGCGACAGGTCAGAGGATCAATGCCTCTCAGTGTAGCTGTGAGGTTTTTTTCCCAATCTAACATGTACTGCTTGATTAACATATTATATTCTTCAGTTTTTGTTTACAAATGAACTGTGTGTGTGTGTGTGTGAAGGAGAGAAAGAAATAATACTGATCACAAAAACAACAAAAAACATGAAATTTAAAAAAAAAAAAAAAAAAAAAATAAATAATACAACAAATCTACCCTCTTGATTCATAAAAACAAAAACAAAATTTACAAAATCACCCAGAAAACAAAACCTAATAATTAAAACTGTACACACACACACACACACACATGCACACACGCACACACACACACACACACACACTAATGATGATAATGATAATGATAATAATAAAAATATATATATATATATATATATATTACCAGATAAGACCCTCAACAACAGTTGCATAGTTTAGGAAGCCTCATTTCAACAAATCCACTGAGTCACACATTTAAAACAATAATAAAAACCTGTTTAACACATGGCCAATTCTTTTCAAATTTACCTCCTTAACTACCTACTTTTATTTCAAACGTTCTGTTTAAACGACCATAGCCTGGTTAGAAGACACTGCAACTTTTATTTCCATATTACAGCATCTTCATCTAATAGGCATTTCCCAGTAACGTAGCCTGAATAAATAACTTACATTTGTAGTGTCTTGAATAGCTGTTACAGTAGTTCAAGTAATAAAATGAATTTTTTTCTTCTCAGGCTATCTTTAATGTTAAATACTTTGGATGCCTGATATACTAGTATATTTTATGTATCTTTCTGGGAGGAGGGATGAATGAAGACCAGTGTTCGAATCTGATTGGTCAGTTTGAAAGAGATAATGTCTGTGATTGGCTGTTTTAAAGAAGATTCTTTTCTCTGTGATTCAGTGAAGATAAGAAAATTATTTGTATTGTTATTTATTTCTTTAATTTGAAATTAAACTAATTAAATCCATTCTTTTCTCCCTTCCCCACACCTTCCCCAAAAAATATAATTAGTTTAAAATTTATTCTTAATAAATAAATAAATAAATAAATAAATAAATAAAAGCAAAAATAAAACATTTATAAATGTTATTCTGGAGATATATATGTTTGTCTGCCTGTAAGTAAATTTGTGTGTGTGTTTATGTGTATGTATGTATGTATGTATGTATGTATGTATATATGTATGTATATGTGTATGTATGTATGTATGTATGTATGTACATATGTGTGAACTTGTGTTTTTGTGTGTATGTGTGTGTGATTATAATCAATGTTTACATTTAAACAAATTTACTGTTAATTGCCTTCAGACTTATGTTCTTTTATCCCATTCCGGCTTGCAAGTGGATTAACCGGAGATTAACCCACTGTTTTAGAGTCCCTCCTCAAATGACTTTAAAAACCCAACAACATTGAAAAACAAACTGAGATCAAACCAATTAGAACCAAAAATGAAATCAATTAACACGGTTTTCGTTTAACAACAAACAAACCAATACTGTTCTGTATGCAAAGTTCTGTTTTAAAAACAGTAAAACACCTCTCTGTATGTTAAACCAGATTAGCACCACCTTGTTAATTACCTGTATTTACTCTCACTGTTTACAGATGAACTCTAAAAGCCAGTTTAAATATTAAAAACAAATGTTTGAGACTTTGGTGGGTTTTTTTTTGTAATTAAGGAGAAAGAGAGATTTAGCTAAGAAAAGAATTGTTTTAGTTAATTAATATGTTATTATTATACTTGGAATGAGAGAGAGAGAGAGAGAGAGAGAGAGAGAGTTTGCTTGCCAGAGAAAAAAGAAATAGTATAAGAGAAATCTAGAGTTGAAAACACACACAAACACACACACACACAAACACACACAAGAGATAATAGAAAGAAACATATTTTTAAAATGTATACTGGACTATTAACTTAACAGTTACCTCCTGAACATACTGGACACAGTATCAGTGTCTTCACAGAGTGATCAGCTATTCAAAACAAATCCCACACAAGCCGTTTATCAAAAACACTGGTAGGTACTGTTCTGACTATAAAAACATCCTTTGCTATTAATCAGCAAGTACAGAAAACTAAATTATACAGAATAGTTTGTGTGTGTGTCTGTCTGTCTGTCTCTCTCTCTCTCTCTCTCTCTCTCTCTCCCTCCCTCTCTCTCTCTCTCTCTCCCTCTCCCTCCCTCCCTCCCTCTCTCTCTCTCTCTCTCTCTCTCTCTCTCTCTCTCTCTCTCTCTCTTTTTTTCTATCTTTCTCCCTGTCTCACTCATTCTAACTTTAACTCTCTCTCTCTGTCATATAATTATTATGCGAAAACAATGGTATAATTTGCAGTGTATGAAAATTAATTATATACAGACAAAAAGGTATTTTTAAACTTTGCCTAATAATAATAATACTAATAATAAAATAATAATAATAATAATAATAGACATCTAACAGAGTAGTAAAAGAATATATGTATAATCATAATAATGTATTTTTACTACTACAGTATGTTTAATTAATCTCTTAATAACAAGAAATTAGTCAAACATATTTGTAGTTCAAAAAAAAAAAAAAAAATAAAAAAAGGTTTATAATATCGATTCATGTAAATTGTTTTCTGCAGTTCTCATACTTATCTTTCTTACGTCCTCTGCATGTAAACAAAGTTGTGTTAATTCTTTAGCACCTGGATTAATTAATTAGTTAACACCTGTAATTTAATTACTAATCGTACCTAAATTAATTTATAAATAAATCTGTTTAACAGCGAGGATAAGTGGAAGTTTGAAGATTTTAACTGGTTTTTGTTTTGATTGCAATTCAGGTATTACAGGTGTTAGGTTAAACATCAAACTCTATTTTTATTTTACCTGTTAATATGCTCAGGTAACCCTGTGAAGCAAGTATCAGTATTGTTTTCATTTAAAAAACACAGGTTAAGCTAAATGTAGGTTGTAAACCACCTGTTCATTATATATGTAATTCTGTTAAGTACATTTTGTTAAGTATATTTGTTTTCAATGCAATTTAAATGCAACGTAAGTTAAGCTGAAATGTAAACTGCTTGTTCATTATATATGTGTAATTCTGTTAAGTAGACAAAGTTTAAAGTTCATTTATTTGTTCTGAATGAAATTTAGGAAAAAAATAAATTTCAGGTTTCGTTATAAGATGAAGTTGAAGCATATATAACACCAACACCAATAATTAAAAAAAAAAATTAATTAAAAAGAAGTAATTAAAATTACCTACTCATGTATGTAAGTAATTCTGTTAAATAAATGTATTTTAAAAAGCTTACTTATTTGTTCTGAATGCAATTTAAAAACCAGCACACTTTTCACTACTTTCACCTACTTTCACTATAGATTTGTTTTTATTGTGAAATGAGCATAATTAAGAAGATAATTGTTTTAAAAACAACATAACAACTTTCAGATAATGACTACTATTTTTTCTGACTTGAATTAATAAACCTACTTACAGGTAAGAAACAAGTATTTTTTAAAAGTATATTGTAAATTGTTTTAAAAACTATTTAACAACTTTTCTAAGTTAAATTAACAATCCTACTTATAAAACAAGTATTTTTTAAAAGTAAATTGTAAATTGTTTTAAAAACTATTTAACAACTTTTCTAAGTTAAATTAACAATCCTACTTATAAAACAAGTATTTAACAACTTTTCTAAGTTAAATTAACAATCCTACTTATAAAACAAGTATTTTTTAAAAGGGTATTATAAATTGTTTTGAAAGCAATTCAAACACTTTCAACACTAGAGTAATACTCAGCCTGTTTAGAGTTGTGTTTTGTATTTACTGTGTAAAAAAAAAAAAAAAAAGTATTTAAAAATTTAGTAAGTTCAGATCAAAAGTATTAAATTCTCTGAGTAAATTAAAATAAGCTTCCGTAAAAGTGTGTTGTAGTTTTGGTTGTGAAATGAATGTATTTAAAAACGTAACTGTTTTAAAAGCAATTAAAAGCCTTTCAATACCACAGAACTGTTTTACTTAATTATATAAATCTGTTTCTAGGTGTTGTGCAGCTTTTGCAGTAAAATAAGTAGTTTTAATTTTTTTTTTAGAAAGCTATTTAATGTCTTTCGATTAATATTAGAGTAATTTTTACTTAATTACAAAAATCTATTTACAGGTGTGATGTTGTTTTTGTTGTGAAAAGTGTATTTAAAAAACAAAAAATTGTAAGCAGTTTTAGGCCTTTCAATACTACAGTTCTTTTTGACTTAATTATATAAATGTATTTACAGCTATGAAATAAGTATATTTAGAAAAAATAGAAAGCTATTTAATGTCTTTTGATATCTGAGTGGTTTTTTTTGACTGAACTAAATGAACTTTTTATAGGTGTGGTGTATGAAGTAATTATAGTTTAAAATGTTTTTAAAAACTGTTTAGTGTCTTTCAATACTAAAGTAATTTTTACTGAATTATAATGTAATATAATATATATATAATTTATATAGATCTTTTTACAGGTATTGTGTTGTTTTTATTGTGGTAAGATTCATTAGTAGCAAAGAAACAGTCTAAACAATTCTTGTCAAATTTAACTGTATTCATGAAAACACCTTGTGAGTATTGTAAAATACTCATCTCCCTCTCTCTCTCTCTCTCTCTCTCTCTCTCTCACACACACACACACACACACACAAATACAGACCAAAAAGAGGTACCCATACATACAAATATTACTTATACATATATAAACACCCACTTGGAATACATACACATATACTTACACACAAACACACAGACATAAATATGTTTACACATATTTAATTTTTTTTTTTTTACATACAGCTAATTCAGACAATAAAAATTGTAAAAAAAATATTTCTGAAACAATTTTAGCAAATAATCTTTAGTATATTTTAGTAAACAAATAAACAAACACAGAGATAGATAGATAGATAGACAGACAGAGAGACAGACAGACAGATAAATAGATAAAGTCCCAGTATAAACATCTTTAGATGTAGTCAAGAATTATGAAAGCAAAATGTGCAAACAGACTGAGTCCCCGTATTCTCTGCTTTGTACTTCTAATAAATACCAGACAAAATCATGAAAGAGTGAGTCATCCCATATCTATCAGTTTGAAATGACAAATGAATAGACAGACAATTACACAGAATCAAATACATAAGGGTAGCTACATTAATGAACACACACACACACACACACACACACACACACACACACACACACACACACAATAAATCAGAATTAGAAATATTTTTTAAAAATTTGAAGATATTTCTATTTAAAAAAGTAATACTTTTGTACCTGAAGTTATTAAATTGCTTTTAAGTAAAATAAATAAATAAATAAATAAATAAATACATTTTTACACATACTAACATACAGTTGTTTTTCAAGCTTATTTTAATACAGCTTAATATAAACAGGTATTGCAAAATGAACTCAACGTGCACAGAGATATTTCGTTTTATATTTCATTGTAAATATATCTCTGACTATAACAGCTTAATATGATTTAAATAAATAGTCATTTCAAAATGAACACCACTTGGAAATAGAGATATATATGTAACTGTTTTAATATTTCAGTCTAAATACTACCTACATATGTAATAATCACGTATTTCAAGGTAAACAAAATTTTCAGGTGTTCTAAGGTAAATCTTCTTACCTGCTGTAGGTCAGACCAGCTGTTCCAGATATTTGTGTTTTTGAAATTATGTAGGTCATTCAGACTTCTAGTCCACCGAGGACTAGCATTTTGGTCCTTTGCATTCATTGTACTGTTAGTCCTCTCAGGAAAACACACACACGAATAAATCCACACACAAAAAATAAATAAATAAATAAATAAATAAATAAACAATCAATCTTTATCCGAACAGTTAAAAAAACTGAACTGTTTGTGGACAATGATAAGAAATTCTGTGAGTTATAAATTATTCTAATATTTTATCTTCTGAATAATAATATAAACACACCAAAAATTCCTCAGTTTAGGAAAAAACTGATTCCTTTTGATTCCAGCAATGGAGTTTTCAGTGTTATTAAAATATTTCTCAAATTTGATTCTGCAATATAACTGGCTCTGTCAGTTCAAGACATCCAAAATACTGAAGAACAAAAGACTTAATTAGTCTGAATTGAAGTGTAGTTGCATTCATATAAAGAAAAAATTCCAAGATGATGAAAATAAATCAAAATTTTTTCAGTCTTGTGATTCTAAGACTTCAAATTACTAAAGAAAATGAAAATGATGAAGTTTGGATCTTGCTTTTCGGTCTAAGAGAATTCCATTACAGTTTCCAGACACTTCAAGGCAAAAGTTACTTCCAGGTATTTCAAGGTAAATTCAGTTTCCACCTGTAACAAGATATCCAGGTATTTCAAGGTAATAATAATAATTTCCAGGTTATTCAAGGTAAATGCAAGTTTCAGGTATTTACTCACAACAGATTTTCTTCTTCTTTATATTAAGTCTTTCACATATAACAACGAAAATTCAACTTTTATTTATTATTATTATTATTATTTTCTTAATTTCTCTAAATGTTTATCAAATATACAAACACCAGACACTGTTTGTTACCCCACCTTGTCCAGGTAAAATAAAGGTAAAAGTTGATATGTACTGTTATATTTTCTGAACAGATTAATGATCCCTCAGACACACATAAACTGTCTGTAGGTGACAGGTGACAATAGTCTGACAGGTGGCCCACGTTTGTACTCCTGTCAGGTAAACGACATCCACATACCTGTCAGGTAAATCACCTGGAATCCTAATAACTCATTACGAAGACAGTTTTAACTGTAATTGTGTATTATAGCCTCTTGGCATGATAGTTTTTTTTTTTTTAAATGTTTTACCTAGGCGTACCTGTCAGGTTTTTAATGTTAGTGTATCTCTGACCTGTTATTTATTACATGTTTTTTCTTTTATTTACCTGTGCACGTCCAGGTTTACTGATAAATGTTCTGTTTTGCTTGTGTTTGTCCAGTTTATTATGAATGTCCAGTTCTATCCACATCTGTCCAGTACATTATGAATGTCCAGTTCTACCTGTATATGTCCACTTTTATCTATGAATGTCCAGTTGTACCTGTATCTGTCCACTTTTATCTATGAATGTCCAGTTGTACCTGTATCTGTCCACTTTTATCTATGAATGTCCAGCTTTACCTGTATATGTCCACTTTTATCTATGAATGTCCAGTTCTACCTGTATCTGTCCAGTTATAACTTCATTTAAAGGTTCTGTTTTATTTAATTTATTTATTTCTGTCTAGTAATATTCAGTTCTTCTGTCCATTACTTACCTATTCATATTGAATCAATGACTCTTAAATGACTTGCAAAACAGCTGAGAAAAATGCCAAGACTCGCCTGGATTTGCTTTGAAAGATATTAACAGATATGACTTAACCTTTGATGTGTTAATTCTTATATTACCTGGCTTTATGAGACAGGTAAACCTCCAGTGAATGTCAACTGCTATGAATTAACCTGCGACAAAGATATCAATGTTTAAGTGAATCACCTGTGCATAACCTGACAGATTCCGCTGATAATTTTACCTGTAATAAGTTACATAGCATTCAGGTAAAATACCAGTATATTCCATTACGTGTTTTTTTTTTTTTTTTTTTTTTTTTTAAAAAAAGTTTAATTGTAGGTCACTCCACAATTATGTATATCCAACAGGTATGTTAATGAATTTATTTACCTGTAAAAGATTTCAAAATGTTACAGCTGTTTTTAACAATAATATCATCACCTATAACATTCGAAATGATCTGCACATATCCAGAATGTTTTCTGATAACTTTACAGCCAACAGATTTCACACAAAGTTACCTGTTCATGGTGGACAGGTACTGTTTTTCCACCTGTAATAATATTATTAATGTTACCTGTATATACTAAAAAGGTATTATTTTTCTCCAACCACTTTAAATGTAAGAGTAATAACAGAAGTTACCTGTACATACAAGACAGGTATTTTACTCTAATCGCCACACCTGTGACATTATTTGTAATGTTACCTGGACAGGTATTTTTTTCTCAACTGACTTCACCTGTAACACTATTCGTAATGTTACCTGTGCATACCAGACAGGTATTATCCTCTGACGAGTTTACCTGTGATACTTTGCACAACTCTCAAAGTACGTTACCTGTGGTACAGGTATTTCAGTTATTTACCAATGAAATAATCTTAACATTCGTTACAACATACATAATTCCTAGGTAACACAGGTAAAAGTCCAAATTCAACGTTCTTCTTCGTCAATCTTCGGCATGCTTGATCGGTCAAGCAAATCCGACAAGTATCAAGAAGACAGCGTTTCTTGTCTCTAAATTTGGTATTTCCTTTGCGACGGACACATATCTGCAGGTACACGGCTTTCAAAGAGGCCCCGTTTGGGTTGTCCTGACCTAGATTTCTTTTTTTTTTTTTTTTTTTTTTTTTTTTTAAATTCCTTCTGGCATTTGACAAGAGTTATGAAACAGCACGTAAGGAATTTTTCAGTACGTGTTTAATTAACTTCAAAATTAGCAGACGGACTCTAAACTGATTTCAAACTGTTTGCACATGGCCTCTTGAAGTTGACATTCCCTCCCCCAAAAAAGTTAAATTTAAAAAATTAAAAAAAATATATATTTTAAAGCTTATTATATGTGTATAATGTTGGTGTGCTTGAGTGTTGTGAGTGTATGTGAATGTACAGATATGTATGCATACATCGATGGATGGATGGATGGATGGATGGATGGATGGATGTATGTACTTATATATGTATGTATGTTTATGCAGGCTTCGATATACCACTCCTGGTTTGCCATCATGCCATTCCATGTCAAATAAAAATGATAAAAACATACATGTCTTGACATTTTCATAAACTCATGTTCTGCATTATGATTTCCATGTCAAATAAAAATTATAAAAACACGTATTTCTTGACGTTGCCATAAATTTATGTTCTGCACCATGACTTCGATGTCAAATGAAAATTGTAAAAACATTCATGTCTTGACATTTTCATAATTTTATGTTCTGCATAATGATTTCTGTTGATGTGTGTGCACAGATATTTGCATGACTGCTGAACAGTGCATGAAATGAATTCAGTTATTATGTTAATTAGGTATCTCTGCCGTTTTAACTAGACATGAATTCAGTTATTATGTTAATTAGGTATCTCTACCGTTTTAACTAGACATGAATTCAGTTATTATGTTAATTAGATATCTCTACTGTTTTAACTAGACATGAATTCTGTTATTATGTTAATTAGGTATCTCTGCTGTTTTAACTAGAAATGAATTCAGTTATTATGTTAATTAGATATCTCTGCTGTTTTAACTAGAAATGAATTCGGTTATTATGTTAATTAGATATCTCTGCTGTTTTAACTAGACATGAATTCGGTTATTATGTTAATTAGGTATCTCTACTGTTTTAACTAGACATGAATTCAGTTATAATGTTAATTAGATATCTCTACTGTTTTAACTAGAAATGAATTCAGTTATTATGTTAATTAGATATCTCTACTGTTTTAACTAGACATGAATTCAGTTATTATGTTAATTAGGTATCTCTGCTGTTTTAACTAGACATGAATTCTGTTATTATGTTAATTAGGTATCTCTCCTGTTTTAACTAGACATGAATTCAGTTATTATGTTAATTAGATATCTCTACTGTTTTAACTAGACATGAATTCAGTTATTATGTTAATTAGATATCTCTACTGTTTTAACTAGAAATGAATTCAGTTATTATGTTAATTAGGTATCTCTGCTGTTTTAACTAGACATGATCTCTAGAAAAGTTTTTTCTCAGATTAAAAGTGATTCAAATAAATACAGTTCTGATTAGTTGTTGGTTCTGATGTAAGCTATGAGATGCTGTACTCTCAGTGATTTTTAAGACAACTTGATAAAAATTAAAACTGTCCTGACACTACATCATTCCTGATAAAACCTGAAACTTGCTGGGCCTCATTTTTTATTTTTTTAAATGCAATGTGTGCGTGCATGCATGTGTGTGTGTGTGTGTGTGTGTGTGTGTGTGTTGTGTGTGTGTGTGTTTGATTTGTATTTTGGAATATGTTTGTGTATGTTTATGCAGATTATTTATACACACACACACACACACACAAACACATGAAATTATACACACACACACATACATACATACATCTATATGACCTTTGTCCTTGTCAGCAGTGTACACAACAGTTCTATTCTCTGTGTGATAAATAAACACAAACACATCAGAGGCTCTTTTAAGGATAACAGAACTATTTTAATTAGTGTACATAACGGGAAAGAGTGGCATTCCGAACATGTATGCATTGTTTTCTAAATCTAGAAAATATTTCAAAAATGACAAAGAGTAATTATGTTAATTAGTCAGCATCAGAGTTTTGCTCTCAATATAGATATATATCTCAAAGAGAAACAAAAGAAAGCTGAGGAAGGAATGTCATGAATCTGATAACTGTGTTCTGACTAGGGACAAACATAATTTATTGTGTGTCCTAGTGACATATGCATTGTATCCACCACCTGTGTCTGTTATATGTGTGTGTATGTGTGCATGTGTATGAGTGTGCATGTGTATGAGTGTGCATGCACGTGTATATGTGTGTATGTGTGTGTGCATGTGTATAATTTTATGCATGTGTCTGTGTGCCTGTCTGTGTGTGCATATGTACATGTGTGTATGTGTGTGATTGCATGTGAATGTATGTGTGTGTGAGTATTTGTTAATGTGTGTGTGTGTGTGTTTATGTGAGTGGGGGTATGTCTATACTGTTATTTTTGTGCATGTCTGTAAAAAGTATAAATAACAACAACAACAACAACTACGACAACAACTGTTGCTACAGCCATAATAATTATTATAATTATCAGTATGAGCATCAACACAAGTTTGAAGATTTTGCTTCCAGTGAAATATTAACCTGATATAGAAAGAGAGACAAAGACAGAATAGCAGTTAAAGACATACAGAGAGAGAGAGAGAGAGAGAGAGAGAGAGAGAGAGAGAGAGAGGCAGGAACAAAATTAACATAAAAAAAATAACTAATAAATAATTAAATTTAAAAAAAAATCTCCAGATTCACTGAAACAAAAAACAAAATTACAACACACACTGCTAATTGTGCTAACTATGTGAGATGTTGACTGCGGGGTTAAAGGTCGTGTGTCGTGTTATTTGTGGGTGAGAGGTGACAATTGGCAACGATGTGAAAGCTGCAGTATGTCATGTGTTTTAAACAGTGAGCCATGAGAAACACTGAGTATGTCACATCCTTCGTATTGTCTTAAAACATTCCACAAGTAAATCTGTCTTAAAATTTTTTATTTTAAAATGTTAAAGTACTGACTTAAACACCCTTCATTATTATAATATTATTATTATTTATTGTTATTATTATTATTGCTGTTATTATTTACTTGTTTTTTTCTTTTTTTCTTTGTTTATTTATTTGTTACTTTTATTATTATTATTAAGATTATTATTATTATTACTAAGATTATTATTAGTAGTAGTTTTGTTAATATAGTAACAATATTTTTATTTATTTTTGATTAATTTAAATAATATTGAAGAAATAAGATATATCTGAATTTGTTAAAGCCTTGGGCAAAATATTATGACTAACAGAGAAATGAATGAATATATGTACACCCACATACACACACCCCCACAGACACACAGACACACACACACACACACACACACACAGTCACACAGATATTCTCATTTTAAATATACAGTTATAATATGAACACTCTCTGACACAAACATGCAGATGTGCATGTGCACATAGTCACACAGTCTCTCTCACACACAGTCACACACACACACACACACACACAGTCTATCTCTCACACACACACACACACACACACACTCTCTCACACACACACACACACAGTCACACACACACACACACACACACACACACACACACACACACACACACACACACACACACACACACACAGTAACACACACACACACACACACACACACACACAGTCACACACACACACATACACAGAGACAGGCTGTCTTTTAGTCCAGATAAAACAATCTTCACTCTTGTATCACAATTTCACACACAGTCTATCTCACACACACACACACACACAGACACACACACACACACACACACACACAGTCACACACACACACACACACACACACACACACACACACACACACACACACACACACACACACACACACACACACACACAGTAACACACACACACACACACACACACACACACACAGTCACACACACACACATACACAGAGACAGGCTGTCTTTCAGTCCAAATAAAACAATCTTCACTCTTATATCACAATTTCAGGGTCACAGTCAATGAAACATTATCAATAATGTACTGATAAATGAAACTCATGTACATACTGATACTTTTTATTGATAATTTAGAATCACTAACAGCTTTTATAAATTAAAAAAAAAACATTATTGAATTGTATGTAGTTAGAGCTTGGCACATTTTTCAGTGATGGTACACTCCCTGTCCTCAATAAAAAAAATATATAAAGAATAAAACAGATAACTTTTAAAATAATCCTGGGTGACCAAAACATACCAATAATCAGTGTAATACACACTATAATTTGCGAATACCAATCATAACATGACTGTCAAACTTCATTATTAGGAAAGTTTAGACCTTTAGCATAAATAAAATAACATTCAGGCCTTATGTTATATTATCAGAATAATTGTTATACTTTCTTATTTGAAAACATTTGCCAGTAGGGAAAATAAAAATGATACATCAGGCACATGAAATAACAGACAGGCAGAAATACACACACACACATTCACAAACATATATGAAATATATAAAAAGACACACCCACAAAAATACAAACTTAGTAATAATAACAATAACAACAATATAATAATAATAATAATAATAATAATAATAATAATAGTAATAAACAAAAAAAACTTACCATTATAAAAGCTGAGGTGCACCTAACAATTCTAAAAATTACCACATTCCTCTGTTGCCATGGTAACAGCAATTATTATTATTATTATTATTAATTTTTTTTTTTTTTTTTAATAATAACTTTTAATGAGTTTTGAGTAAGGTTTGAGCAGCAGCAGCAGCAGCAGAAAAAAGGAACTTTTACAAGACCCGACTTCGGGCTGAGTAGTTCTATAATCTGTGATGGTAAACACACACTGTGACCACACCCCACGAAAAGGCACGTAAGGTCAAAATATGGTCGAAATGGTTTTGTTGTGTACAAATTTTTCATAGAATGAATGGACTGCAGTCTTTTAGAAACTACACCTTTTATATAAATAAATAATAATAAAAAAAAAAATGATGATAATAATAAATAAAACTGCTAAAGAAACTTAATATATATACAATATTTGAATAAGAATAATGTGTTTTTTCCTCAACAGTGATTTTGAATTATGTCGAGTCTGAGTATTAAGTGCTGCACCGAGGCACCTTTTTGCTTGACGAGTCACAAATGGTTTCCACTGATTAGAAAGTGTCTAATTAAAAGAGTCACAGAAACAAGCATGAGGCTCCACATGGGTGGGTGGGTACAAGCTGTCCAGTATATGAATAAAATGTAAAAAAAAAATTGAAGTGAAGTTGGTAAAGAAATTGGTGAGGCTGGAAATGGATGGGAACTGTCTGTATTACAATATAATAATATATAAACTATATATATATTTATATGACAAAAAAAAAATAAAAAAATATGTGGGGCTTCTGAAAAATGGTAGTTACAGGTCTTGTGTAAGTAATAATTATAGGAAATATATCCAGAGAACAAAAAAAGAAGAGCTAAAAATATAAGGGTGAAATAAATTTGAAAAAAAAAAAACACCAACAAAAAAACACCCCAAAAATCTTGATGTGTTAAAAAAAGGTTTGCTGACAGAAAAATGTTGAAAAATAAATTGATGAGGCTCTAGTAGGGTGGGTTATGGTTGAGTAGTTGAGAAGAAATAACAGACAAATGTTATTAAGATTAATCCTATGGGTGGAGGAACTGTTTGTTAATAGTAGTTTGAAGAAGAAGAAGAAGAAGAAGAAGAAGGAAAAAGAAAATGAAAAAAAAAGAAAAAAAGCAGAGAAAAAGAAGAATGAAGAGAGAAAGAAAAGAAAACAAGAAAAAAGAAGCAATAAGAATTAGAAGAAAAGAAGAAGAAGAAGAAAGAAAAAGGATAAGGATTGTGATATGCTTGACAGATTATGTTAGGCGGCTATGCCTCACTGATTATCTACAGCAGGTGGGCGTTTGATACGCATGACTGGCTGTCTCAGGTGGAGGGGGGTCATCCTCATCTCTTTCTCCTTCCTTTCAGCCTAACACTTTTATTTACTTGTTTATTACTGGCAGAGTTTTTTGTATCTACATACACAGCAGATTCTTTTCATCAAACGTAAAACTGTGGGTTTTTTTTTTTATTATTATTGTGCTCTCACACACACAGACTCACAAAACTGTGGTATGTACTTAATGTGTACAGTATCATTTCAAAATAACTGACTCATGTACAAACCTTTCCCTGTTTCTTATCATTTATTTGTTCTCTCTCTCTCTCTCTCTCTCTCTCTCTCTCTCTCTCTCTGTAATTGTTCTTGCTGGGGTGTCATCACACATCCATTCATTCATTCTGTAATCTTTCTGTTTTCTGTAACTCATTTCTTTCATGAATGGAAAAATCTTAAGTACAGCAAATATTCACTAACACACTAAGAAAAAACAAAACAACGACAACAAATACTGATATTACTAAATGGTTATCTAAATTATATCTTTCTCTCTGGTTTAACAATCTATAATCTTTGTCTTTTCTGGCATTTTATTGATAAACTATTGTAAATATTGATACAATTTTACAAGTACAACAGAAAAACAATAATATTGATGTTACTGTAAATACTCAGTTTTGCTCTCTCTCTCTCTCTCTCTCTTATCTTAATCTGTAATCTTTCTGTTTTCTGTCAGTTTATTGACAAACAGCATTAAGCCTTGTAAATATTGATATGATTTTACAAAACAATAGTAAAAAAAAAGAACATAAACATTGATGCAACAGCACACAGTTGTACCAATATTTGACTTACTGTACAAACATAAATACAAATATTTAAACTAATCATTATCAGTACAAAACAAAATAAAGTCAATATGGCACTCATGAAAAGGTACCGGTATCAACATACAACATAAGATAAATATATAAACTAAATGTTGTTAGTAAAATGTGGATTAAATTAGACAACATTACACTACATGGAACTAACCATGAAATACCACTAAAACGTAAAATAAATATTTAAATTAGATGTTTCTGTGTGCTAGCAAAATGTAAATGAAAAAAGGCAACAGTGTGTTGTTACTGGTTTCTTCACTAACATATTATTTTGTGTCTGTTAAGTAAAATCTCCTTCTTTACTTGAATTGTTTATTTTATATTTTCATATGTTTAAGTACTGAGTAGGTCTTGATGAAGAAAATTAGAAAATCCTTTGCTGGATAAATGATAATGATGATATTAAAGGTAATAATAATAATAATAATAATAATAATAATAATAATAATAATAATAATAATAATAATAATAATAATAATAATAATAATAATAACAATAACAATAACAATAATAATAATTATAACAATATAAATATTTAAATTAAATGCAACCAGTACAAAGTGAATACAAAGGCAATATTCTATGAAACAGACTATATATTTTCAATAATATTAGATATTAATTTTTAGATATAAAGAAGAATATTATTAATTCTATAAACATATTCGACAACGTTCAAAAAAGAAATACTTAATATTTTTATTTATTGATGCTATGAAGCTAGACCCTATACAGCCTCAATAAAGTGTAACCTACACTATTCGATTTTTTATTTTTATTTATTTTTTGTATTTTATTTTTTTTCTTCAGGAGAAACAATCCATATATAGCTTCAAATAACATAGTATCAGTCTTTTTACCTGGTGAGTGCTAAAATGTTCCAGAGCCTCATTTAACAATTAAACAACAATGTTTTTCAGAACAGGATCTCCATATGGAACCTCACCTGACATCTAAAGACTAACCTTACTGTTTCACATCTGTATTGTTTGTCCATAAAGTATCAAATGACAGCAGAACTAACTGTATACTGAACAGGTCCATGTAGAGCCTGAAATGACAACACTGCACTAACGTTGTGACTTCTCCCATAAATGTTGAACCCATCAATCTAGAGCCTCAAATGACAAACTAGTGTAACATTATTGTTTCTGAGTGCTGAACCCGTCCATTTAGAGCCTCAGATGACAAGCGGGTCTAATGTCCATTGTTTTTCTTCACCAGACTGAGATAAGCTTTGTTCTCAGAGCAGCAACAGGATAGGATGAAGAAACAGAACACCAGAGAATGTTCAAACACTGATTGCACTGGCGTGCGTTTCTGATAACACCACATTTGTTAGTGTACACGAAGATACATGTGATTATTATACACACACAGGCATAAACCTGCACATACATGCACACAGTCACACACGTGTATTAATGAACAGAACAGGTAAACACACACGGAGAAATACACACACACATAGAAATACATATATATACACATATACACATACACACATAGATACATACATGTGTATGAATGTAAATATATCTATATGTGCACAAATACATGTATGGTAGTTATTTTTCATACCTTCTTTGTCTTTTTAAAAAAATAAAAAATAAAAAATAAAACACACAGTATTTCAAAGGTTGAAAATAACTTGTAACCAGTCTAGCACCTAACCTTTGACCTCAAGTCTATTTTCCACTTAAAAAAAAAAAAAGTGTAAGATAAATGTCATTAATTAGTAAGATGAAAATAACTATTTTATCTAAAAAAATGGGAGTGGTGTCTACATAGTTTCTACATAGTTTACACATTAGTTGTGTTTAACTATATCAAGATACATGGCAGGTCACAATACCCATCCTACTAACTCAGTGGATTATACTGGATAATATCCTGTTCCAAACTGGCTCCAGTAACTATTTTATTTTTTAAATCTGACACGCTAGGAGTATTAGCCTTACATAACTTATATTAAAATGCACTGTCATTAATTAAACTGTCATAAAACAGCAGCATCGTAAGATCAATTCAATACGGAGATACTTTGTGCCATAACCTGTTCTAACCTGGGTATCATAAATTCTTATCTCACAAGGTAAATTTCCACTCCTTGACCCATTAGATTATTTCCTGTTATAAACAGTGTCTCCTAACTTGAGTATCAAGTATTATGATAACATGCCTAGATGGATGTGGACAGGAAAGTACATGCAGAATATTATCCAGTAGCAATTAGACAATGTGCAAAGTCCATGCCACTGAACATACAAAAATGTATAGAGATAAAAAAAAAAAAAGAGAAATAATCCACCCCCATTAGTTTAATGACATCTGTTATCTGCAAATTAGTAAAATGCACTAATTAACTTACCATCGTCAACAGCTGAATATCAGACATGTTGTGTTTGCTGACAACATTAAAATAAATTAATTTTCAGTCAGTGGAGATACACCATCTGTTTAGTGATCTCGCTAGAAAATTATTACTCCTGATGAAACATCTTTTAATTAAAATCTCGGTATTGTTATAGTAAATAAAATCACAGAAACACAGTATATATATATATATATATATATATATATATCATATAGTCAATCTGCGTACAGTATAATAAATAAAATCACAGAAACACAGTATATATATATATCATAGTCAATCTGTGTACAGTACAGTAAATAAAATATTCATGAGCATCTAATGGTGTCATGTGATATTTCAATCAACAGCTGTATGGTCTGTATCATATAGGGATATATTACATACAAGCTTTATTTCACATGTGATTATGTATCACTTGTATGGTCTGTATCATATAGGGATATATTACATACAAGCTTTATTTCACATGTGATTATGTATCACTTGTATGGTCTGTATCATATAGGGATATATATTACATACAAGCTTTATTTCACATGTGATTATGTATCACTTGTATGGTCTGTATCATATAGGGATATATATTACATACAAGCTTTATTTCACATGTGATTATGTATCACTTGTATGGTCTATTACTTGTCAGACAGATTTAGGTGTATATATATATTTAGTATAAGTTTGTTTGCTTGTTTTTTTTTCTCTTCCTGTCTGTGTGTGTGTTTAATGGATCATTGGGCATTCTATGTCAAGTACTTACATAATAAAATACATGTTTGTTTACTTTTTCCACCCCTTCTCTTTCTCTTTCTCTCTCTCTCTCTCTCTCTCTCTCTCTCTCTCTCTCTCTACTTGTGTACATGTGTTTGTATTTACACACACTACATTCTGTAATAAGTAGATTTATACAGGTGTGCAATATGCACAAACACAGCTAATCTAAGTCAAACAAATTATGTAGAGTGTCACACAGACTGTAACCAGCGTAACACACACATACAGAAACCATAATCTGTAACATGTATACTGTAACCTACATCACAAAGTATACATAAATCTGTAACAAGAACCGCATACCCACAGACAATGTGACCAGCACCACAAACAGTAACCAACATCACACATATTGTAAACATAATCTGTAACACACACACACACACACACACACACACAATAACCAGTACATCTGTAACTACATCACACATGTACAATAACCAGTCTGTGACTATAGTCTGTACACACAGACACACAGACAGACAGACACACACACACACACTGTAACCACAATCAGTAATCAATTCAGAATATTTCATTTCTGACCATGTGTGTCACGCGTGAACATTATTTCTAAAGGACGCAAATAAACCAAGCCAAACCCAAACACAACAGAAACATTTAGTTAGTTCATCTCTATGGCAACAGTAACCACCCACCAATCACAGGTTAAGAAACCATCACCATGACAACACGAAGCTTACCTTCAAGCTTCTTTTTCTTCCGTGTCTGTGATTCTGTTAGTATAGAAATGTTTTTTGTGGTTTAAAATTTGTAATACCTTCTACCAGAAAACGAAGAGAGAGAAATAAATTCTGTAAACAGCTGAGATTTGAACTGACATCAATTTCAATGTTATTCTTACAGGGAGGCGTCTTACTGGTTACTCCTACGAATGTGTTATGCAGGTTACCCCATCTGACTTTTCAAAGGTTATTCCTAATAATATTACTGAAATTATACCTATATTCAAAAATTAATTAAATATTGTAATATGGGTTACTCCTACTGATATATTATAGGTTACTCCTACTGATATACTATAGGTTACTCCTACCTATATGCCCAACTTAATCCTCCTGACAATTCAACTGTTTGTAACATGGATTGCTCCTACCGACGTACTATAGGTTACTCTTACTGACATTATACAGGTCACTCCTACGTATTATTCCACAGTTAATCCTCCTGATAATACAAGTGATATAACATGTGTTACTCCTACTAAACTCTTACTGATACTGAATGGTCTACTCCTACCTACATCTTCCATATGCCATCTATTTAGGAATCATCCCATATTAACAAATAATATCAGGTAATTTAAAATCAATCCATCAGTAACAACAAGAAAAATAAAAGTTTAAGTCATGCCTACCATCCCATCACAGAGATTTGATCCTGGTAAGCACCAGACATCACACTGTCTTACGTAAACCTTTCACACCCACTGCACTAAAATGGTATAACCCACTGACCTCTATTACTAAGTCCTCCCTCTCCATGGTGACTGCAGAGCGGTGTTTTCTATTGGGTGAGGTTGACCTCTTTATTGTGCTTGGACTGGATTCGTGCCTGGATCTGAAAATGTTTTATTTTAAAAAATCAACAATAAATGAATCAATCAATCAATCAGTATATATATATAATTATGCAGATTAAGAAGATTTCAGGGAGGATAGAGAATTATGTTGGCTACTATACCATCTGGAAGTCACTTGTGGGAATGAGTAGGGAAAATGATATATATTTTATATGTGTGTGTGTGTGTGGCTGTGCATGCAATAATAAATTGATATCAAAATTTGAGATATTAATTAATTATTAAAGGATTTATGTAGTTTTGTATAGATTACAGATATAATTGTTTATCTGTATGATACTGATATGTCTACTGTGTGAATTTCATCATAACATTTGTCAATTCATATTATCGTGTGTTTAATTGATGCATTATGTATACTCACCTAATTGCGCACACAGACATAAACACATACATAAGCACACACATAAACACATATACACACAAATATTTATACATTCATAAATACATGTATATATATATATATATATATATATAAACAGATAATAGCTGTATATAAACATACATGTTCATCAAACAACTGATCTTTATAAATACAGACACACACACACACACACATTCTAGATACAGATGCTAAAACACATAAATATACTCAAAACCTCACCTCCCACAAACACAGACACACACACTTACTCACGACCTGAATGTAACATTAAAACTGTTTTAACCATATAAACATTCATCCATTACAGGCAAAAATTTCTTACACGTTTCCACTTTTTGGCAGCTTCCCAGCTAAATCTTCGAGACTGGCTATTGCGAGATCCCGTTCCGACTTGAGCTGATTCAGCTGTCTGAGTGCGACATCGCGTTCCTCGACAGCCTTCGACTTCTCTCGCAAAACTGCGTCGCGTTCCTTGAGAGCGAGTTCAAACCCTAACTGTAGCGCTTGTGTGGGTTTATCATCTCCTTCGGCATCTGCATAAATAAATAAACAAATAAATAAATAAATAAATAAACAAACAAACAAATAAATAAACAAATAAATAAACAAATAAATAAATAAATAAATAAAAAAATAAATAAATAAAATAAATAAACAAATAAATAAATAAATAAATAAACAAACAAAAAAAATAAATAAGTTAATTAAATAAGTAAGTAGACAGAATGACAGAAAGAAAAAAATGAAGTACAGAAAGAGAGAGAAACGGAGAGGCAGGAACAAAATTAACATAACAATTAACTAATAAATAATTAATTTTACAAAAAACCTCTGGTTTCACTGAAACAAAACAAAAAATGACAACACAAACTGCTAACTATGTGAGATGTTGACTGAGGGGTTAAAGGTCGTGTGTCGTGTTATTTGTGGGTGAGAGGTGACAATTGGCAGTGATGTAAATTAATATAAATAAATAAATAAACAAATAGGTAAATAAATAAATAAATAAACAAACAAAAAATAAATAAGTAAATTAATAAGTAAGTAGATGAAGCATTCACAAATTAATATAAATAAATAAATAAATATATAAACAAATAAATAAATAAAGTAATAAATAAAGTAATAAATGAATAAATGGTAAATAGATTTATTAATAGGTAAATAAGATACAAACAGATGAAGCAATAAATAAAAAATATAATGAAAAAAAATGCATTAATCGATAAACAACTTTTATGAGTAAATACAAGTAAATGTATAAATAACAAGAATGTTGGTAAATACAAAAAGTAATTAAGTATGTAAATAAATAACAAGTATGTGTATGTAATTAAATAAAAAGGTAAGTAACAAAGTAAATAAATAAATAGTTTAACTGTACTGGTAGCATTAATTAATAACAATTAATACAATATTCAAAACTAAATAAATAAATAAAATATGTATTTATGTATATATATGTATGTATGTGTTTGCATGATTCAAACATTTTCTATCAGAAATAAAGATATATTCTCAAAAAGTATATTTATTGAAAGTTTAATTTGTGTTTAATAAAATGGATCTTAAAAAGTATATTGCAGGATTCAAAACTGTACTTTTGTCATCAGGAATATAGATATATTTTCAACAAATATGTTTTACTGAAATTTGTATGATTAAAACATGGATTACTATATGAAACATACATATATTGTCAAAAAGTATATTGTATTGAAATGTCTAACACTTTAGTATCTAAAATACAGATACATTCTCAGAATATACACTTCACTGAAATTTGCATGATTAAAAAGTAGCTTTACCACCTGAAATACAGGTAATATATATTATAAATGTTTTTAACAATAAAGTATTTTTGAATTTGTTTAAGTGGCACTTGACAGGTATCAATCTAAATTCTGAGCACTGAATTCAATACACAAACATGGTAATTTGAAAAATAAACACATAATAGAACGATCTTTCTAAACGGAGTCAGTTTCAATCCTTAAACATGCGTGTTCATTTTGCTGCTCAAATAAAGAATGTTTTGTACCCGTCAAACAACCTGCTGACATGACACACTTCTCTTTTAAAACTTTTTTTATTACTAACAATAGCAGTATTACTATCACTACTTTTACTATCACTATTTTATCTGTTACTACTTTTGTTACAATTACCAGTTTTATTATTACAGTTATTACTTTTATTACTAGTATTATGTTTATTATTACTACCATTAGTAGTATTATTACTATTCCTTTTCTTATCACTATTACAATTAATGTCACCAATTTTATTACTATTACCATTTCTATCTTTGCACAGTTTTTTGCTATTATTACCACTATTAAGACTACTACTATTATAATTATTGCTTCTGCTTTCACTCTGGTACTATTTTCATGTTTTATTTCTATTATTACTGCTTATACGGCTAAAGGTAAATATTAATAATATATGCAGGTAAGTGAAACATTAATATAATAATATACAGGTAACTAATAAGGTATGCATAAATATAATAATATGCAAGAAAATAATAACAGAAAGATGAATAATAATAAGATACATTTTTAGGTAAATAATAATACTATTCATTCAGATAGGTAAAACTCTGAGCTATGTAAATTTAATCAAATGAAGGTGAATAATAATTTACTGCAGATATAATAAAATACAGGTAACTAATAAGGTATACATAAATATAATAATGTGCAGATAAGTGAAACAGCCTACTAATAATGAACGTGCAAATTTAATAACATAGAGGTGAATAATAATTTACCTGTAGACAATATAATATATACAGGTAGCTAATAATGTATACATAAGTATAATAATATGCAAGTAAATAGTAACAAAGGTAAATATTAATAAACACATATAGGTAAATATTAATAATACAGGTAAATTTACGACTGTCGCTCTCCTCCTGCTATTAACTCGTTGTTTACCTGTAAATATGTCACAAATCCTGTTTTCAGAAGAGGTCAACACAAACGCACTGCACTTAAATCTGTTTCACCGTTATTATTTCTAGTCAAACATTCAGAGAGAAAAAACACACACACACATCTAAACCAGTAACGTGAATATCAGCACTGAAAACTGCAATAAATAAACACAAGCTATAAAAAGGTACAGTATCCACCCCCCTAAAAAAAAAAAAAAAATCACAAGCACCTGTGTACGGTAGCTTACCCTCAGATAAGCTGTAAGCTCGTCTGTAGTAGGTTACCTTTCTTAACGACCCTACGCTTCGACGACCCAGATTTACCTGGGGGCTGGACCGTCCTCTGTCATTTGTTCTTGTTACGCGCTGCAGTTTGTCCAGGGCTGGATGGGGAGGGAGAACAGAGGAGGGGGGCATAAAAGTTCGAAATAAAGACTTTAGAAATCCGGTATTATGGTGTAATATGAGGTACTCTTAAAGTGGCCACAGTGAGGGATAATACTGTAGTATTGCATAGAGTCATTGTACGGCAGTTATTTGACACCCAGTAGGCCTAATACTGTTATATTTTACATTTTGTTTTATTCAGTAACACTGCAATATTACACAGCATTACACAGTAGTTATTGACAGCAGTAGGCCTGTTATATTTTACATTTGTTATTCAGTAACACTGCTGTGTTACATAGCGTTACACAGTAATTACTGACATCAGTAGGCCTAATAGTAATACTGTTATATTTTACATTTGTTATTCAGTAACACTGCTGTGTTACATAGCGTTACACAGTAGTTACTGACATCAGTAGGCCTAATAGTAATATTGTTATATTTTACAGAAGTATGCCTTATATTGTTACATTTAACAGATATTATTTGACAGAAATAGACCAAATACCATTATATTTTACAGTTGTTAAATCAGTAATACTGCAGTATTACCCAATGTTATACCGTAGTTATTTGACAGTAGGCCAATACACAACAGCAGAAGGCCTGATATCGTTACTACACAGAAATGATGTGATACAACAGCAGCAGGGTTTTTAAGCAAAGTGTATGAAATAAGAATGAATCCAGCACTGCTTCAGATGTAATTCTGAAATATTAAAATTAATTTTGTAAAATCCTTAGAAAAGCTGCAGCAATATTTCATTCATTTTTACAAACAGTTTGACAGCAAAATCTAAAAAAGTGCTCAGCAACATTTTAGAGATAAAAATCATTATCAGAAGTACTGTGGCAACATTTGTGAAATTTTACAATTCAGCAATACCTTAGCAATACTGAATTAACATTACAAATACTACAGTAACATTTTTGCAAAGATTCCGCACGTTTACAGAATTTTTACCAGTAGTTCAGCAACTTGATAGTAAGGATTCAGCAATATTAAAGAAATTTATGCAAATAATCCAGCAAGATTTTAATTAATATTCAGCAATATTTCAGAAATTTTACATATAAATAACAATTCAATCAAAATTTCTGAAATTCTGAATACAAATAACAATTCATCAAAATTTCTGAAATTTTAAATACAAATAAAAAATTCAGCAAATATTAAGAAATTTTATATACAAATTAGTTTTAATAACAATTCATCAAAATTTCAGAAACATTTTGGGTTCAATTCAGCAAAAGCGGAGGAATATTTCAGAGCAGTTCTGAAATTTCAGAAATAATATAGCACAAAAGCACTGCAAGGAATGAGCAACAGATTTGGCAATATATCAGCAGATGACAGAAGTGAGGAGTCAAGAAGGGATAATCTAGTCGCAATCTGGCAATATTTTGTCATTCACCTGTCTGCCTGTCACCTTCTTATTTTTATATCAGTCTGCAGGGGATTCTTCTTTTTTTTTAGGTTTGTCCATGAACAGCCCTACTTTACACCCCTTTAATAACAATGGCACAGCCAAAGTCATGTCAAGTGTAATGCAGATGGTCCAGTCTATGAGGTACATTAAGGGATGACAGGATAACAGACTAAATTAAAAAATGATTTGTGATTCGTAACGGAATAACAGAGAAAGGTAAAGATTTAAACAAAAGTCAGATTTATTTTAAGTTACAAAAAGAAAGTTTAAAAAAAAGAAAGAAAAATATGGGTAGAGAAAGAATTAAAAAGTGTTTACTGTTGTGCATTTGTATGTTTGCATCAGGATAACAAATATTTTCATTCTCTCTCTCTCTCTCACACACACACACATAACGACTCATATCACCTTAAACATAAACATATGCACAAATGCACTGAAACATACATACACTCTCTTTATGTCATTCATGCACACAAACACATGAACATTCATAAACACAAACATACAGGCCAACACATATACACAGATACATACAACTACCATAAACATAAATACACAAATTCTCCAAAAACACAACACACACTTTTTCTGTCATTCATGCATGCATGCACACACACACACACACAGGACACACTCTCCAGCAAATACATAAGCTCTCTCTTACTCTTACACACTCGAACTAGAGGTAACTGTCACATACGCATGCTACCTGTCACACATTTTAACCTAGATTCTGTGCACCTGTAACAGACACAGCCAGGTGAAAACTCGTGTATACATGTTGAGTCATCAGTTAGCACAACGGAACCAACCAACAAAAACTGACACCAACAATAACTGCATTGTGGCAAATAAACCATAATCATACATCCATCACCGTGGGAACCACAATAACTCCACAAAACAGAGAAGAAAAAGACAAAAAGAGAGAATTCTCTCTGTCACTCTTTCTTTTCAAAATAATATTTTTTTGATTTTTTTTTTTTTTTTTGATTTTGCTGAGCTGAGGTTTACAAAACACGTCTTATGCTATAAAGGTATGACTAAGCGTTACAAGTTGAGAAAAAAAAGAGTTTATTTTAGGTCATTTTTCAGTTTTGTTTGGATAGCCAGTGAAAAAGATAAAAGAAGAAAAAAGAAAAGAATGTTTTTAATGTAATAATTTTTATCTAAAGGCAACAAAAATTCAAATCTATATATACAAAAGTACAATAATATTTACAAACTAGGTCTTCGTTGGGATTTTTATTTTTTATTTTTTATGTCTTTCATAAAAAAATCATTCTTCAGATTTAAGCTACAAAATATAAAAGTGCAGATTTTATAACTTAAATTTATGGAAATGGCAGTTTTATTATGATTTGCCAGATGTGTATCTATGAACAGAAACTTGCCAGTGTTCACTGCATGCTCCAGTGACTTCAACCAGGGTGATACAGCAACTTTTTAAAGTCACACAGACACTGAGCATCATTTTGACAGCAACATTTGAGACAGATGTGTGCAAATTTTCTGTAACATCTTAACATACTACTTTGATATAGCTTGACACAGACCATCTTTTGCAGACATCCTTTATCTATCTATCTATCTATCTATCTGTCATTTAAAATTTACTACTAAAATTTATTCCTGTTATTAATTTCTGTAATTCTAGGTGGGTAATTACTAAAATTAGTATCAACAGGGAACTTTATTACATCTTTTTTCCCAAGTAAAATAATTTACTTCAGAGTAAGACATAATGAAAAGTTACAGTGGAAAGTCTACGTCCTAACCAAATAACGCAATAATATGTTAATAAAAATCATAAGCTTACTTAAATGGGCCTCTCAAGTGATGTCAATAGAGGGGAGATAACTTTCATTTTTTTTTCAAATTACAGGTGCTTGTTTACAAACTTACGAACAAACCAAATTTGTGTCAAATTATCAATTAAAACATTTATTATATTACAGAATTGTATTAAAAATCAATAAAATCTGTACTAACCAGATGTCTCCAGCAGAAACATTGTCAGAAGATGAGGTGCAAAATCTTCCAAAGCTGAACAATAAATTTGAAAAGCGTCCAACCCTTTCCGTGATAACATGTCCAAAAATGCATCCGTTCGCCTATGCGCACTAGAAATAGCGCAAAGTTCTGCTTCTTCAGACTTAGAAAATGCTCCATTACGGACTAACCGCGGTAAAATGCTTTCCACATCCAATTCTTTGATTAATTTTGCTCTGTGTCTCTCAATCAGACGACACACACCTGAATGACCCGCCATCTTTGAAACCTTTTTTTTTTTTTTTTTTCCCTTTACAGTAACATCACTGACTGTTGGTACGAAACCGTGGTTAAAAATGCGCGCTTTATTTGAATGACATGAGCATAAGCTGTTTTCGTATGTTTTTTTTTTTTTTTTGGAGTGTTGTGTTGTGCGGGTATAGAAACGATAATAATAATAATAATAATAATAATAATAATAATAATAATAATAATAAATAATTAATAATTAATAATATGAATAAATAAAATACTAATTCAGATCTCATCTAGATGAAATATATAAAAATTGATGTTGATATTTAATTATTAAGGAAAAAAAGATAAAGAAAAGAAGAACAAGAAACTGATGATAATATTTCATATTCCGTACTTATATTTAACTGGCTACTACTGAAATAATTAGTCTAGATATTATTGGCTATTTGTAAATAAATTAACGATGCATTTTATATCTGATTATTTTACTTAATGTACGTGTGTACATGATTGTTTGTAGTGTGCATGTGTTTGCATGTGTGTTTATATTTTTATGAATGTTTTTCAGTATTTATATATTTGTTTTAAGTGTAAATAGCCATTTGGGTTATTACTGAATTGTGACTGAAAGAGTTGTCGTTCCTTTTTATCATCTCTAAAATTAGTGCGTCTCTCTCTCTCTCTCTCTCTCTCTCTCTCTCTCTCTGTGTGTGTGTGTGTGTGTGTGTGTGTGTGTGTGTGTGTGTGTCTTTCTCTTATTATTATATATATATATATATATATATATATATATATATATATTAATGCTATGGATCTTAAGAAGATGGTGCTTGCTGTTTCATAAAACCGTGGTCCCGAAACCTATTATCAAAAGAATGCTACTATTTAAACACTTGTTTTATTTTCTGTATTAAAATTTAAAGATCTATGTTTTATGTTTTTTGAAGCGGAAGTATAATGTTTTAACAGCTGTTACGTCAATAATTAGATGACGTCATTCATAAAAGGACTTCGGTGGGTATATAAGCGCAGTGATTTGAACGTGCTTCAGAACAGCTTGCTCTGATTAGCACGTTAATTTTTTTCCATTCCCTTCCAACGTCAGACTCTCCGAAACCATGAAACACTACTTGTTTCACTGTCAAAATTTCGCCAAGGAAACACAAGCACTACGCAATACACTGGAGGAACTAAAAATCGAGTTCACGCTCCAACACATCTTGGCACCAAACACGAAAGACAGAGAGTTAGTCCTCGCTGCAGTAACAACATATAATTCTGAACACAAAGCACAAACTCTAGACTTTATTTTTATTTTTATTTTGTTTTTTGACTCAAAAACAAACAACAATTATATGAATTTATTGACTTACAGATTGGTTGGTTGGTTGAACAGGTGATTGATCTCCGGATGGAACGGCTGACTGACGGATCAATTTAAGCGGCCAATTAAATTAATAATTAAAAACAAAACTATACGTGCTGTACGCACCTACTTTCAGACCATACTAACCTGGGATTTTTTTAATTTTTTTTTTATGGTTTTTTTTTTCCCCTTCTCTTGTACATAATAAATGTAAATAAGTTCATGTTCTTATTCTTAGCTGCAAATATTTATAACATCTTTTAAATTAAAATAGAAAAACAAAATAAAATAAAATAAAATGTAAATAAGTTAACTACACTCATGTTATTCTTTTTAGTTACAGGTGTTCATAGCATCCTTTTAATCAATGAAAAGACCATTGGCAACAAAAAAAAAAAAGAAAGAAAAAAAGTTGGAATTGTTGGACCAGAAGGAAGCAGCCAAAAGAGAACAAAGAAACATCAGCACTAGCCGACAAGAGGACAAACAAACAGGACCCAACCAACTCGGACCCGGTGATGACTAGGAGAGCTTCAACAAGCCAGACAAGTACCTGAAACAACAAGGAGCGGATAAAGTCTACGAAACATCGGAACCGACTCGTTACGATCCGATATGTTGGACACTCCCTTGTGTAACCATAACGAGAACCCATTCTCTTACCTTACCCAAAACTCTTTTCTGCGACGGACACGCCCACTGACCTGTCGTAGACGTGCTTCACATCATCTAGCTCTGATTAGCACGTTAATTTTTTTTTTTTCATTCATTCATTCAACGTCAAATGGTTTTCAGCTTGATACTAAGATGGAAGATATCGTAAGAGATGAAAAATACTATTCTAAATGACGGGATATTGCATCTGACTAGAACTTCCAAACAATTCATATCGGAGAGTCTATAAGAACCAGTGTATGTCAGTCCTTTAATTCTATTATTTATTTATTTATTTATTTATTTATTTATTTATTAGTATCATCATCATTTATTTTTTTATTTTATATTATTATTATTTTTTCTTTCTTTCTTCTTTTTTTCTTTTTATATGAACCTTGAAATCGTGGAACCACTGAAGAGTTCCCTCCCCTGTCCAACATTTTACAAAGCATGTATAACAACCACACTGATACAGGACGTATCGCGATGTTGTTGTCGTTGTGTTTGTTGTTGTTGTTGTTCTGCTTCTTATTATCACTAAAGTCTTCTTGGTTACAGAATAATGCGAACGTTAGAGCCTCTTTCTCTGTCTGTCTGTCTGTCTGTGTGTATGTGTGTGTGTGTGTATATATATAAATAGACACGTATACACACTCATAAAGTACTAATTATTGAAGAAGCTGGGGAAAGAGAGAGAGTAAGTAATAATAAAAACAAAAAATAATAAAAAGAAATATAAACAAAAAGAATAAGACAGAAAAATACATCCAACCATACAGAACAAAAAGCAATAAAAAGAAAACTAATTTTATTATATTTTATTTATTTTTTTTTTTTTTTTTAATTAAATTCGTAACAATCTGTAATTTTCTGTTTCCTGAAATTATTGTATAAATACTAAAGTAGAATATATA
Source organism: Chrysomallon squamiferum (assembly GCA_012295275.1). Taxonomy (NCBI): domain Eukaryota; kingdom Metazoa; phylum Mollusca; class Gastropoda; order Neomphalida; family Peltospiridae; genus Chrysomallon; species Chrysomallon squamiferum. The sequence goes on from CM022677.1 coordinate 20,171,099, forward strand.
CAAATAAGAATCTTCTATAAAACGTGAAAAGCTGGTTTCTATATGTTTATATCTAATGTTTTTAATTATAAAAAAATGTTTTACATGTAATTTTAAACACTGACACACGAGACCACACACACGCACCTGCACACATACACAAAAAACTGTATCTACACATACCCACAAAATCACATACACATATACTCTAATATATCATCAGAGAGAGAAAGAAAGACAGACAATGAAAGAGTGAGAAAGGCAGAGACAGAGAGAGAGAGAGAGAGAGAGAGAGAGAGAGAGAGAGAGAGAGAGAGAGAGAGAGAGAGAGAGAGAGAGAGAGAGAGAGAGAGATTGACAGAGATAGAGTGAGAGAGAAAGCAGAGAAGGGAAAAACAGTGAGAAAGAAAGAGAAGGAATGAGAGAGAGAGCGAGAGAGGAGGAGAGAGAGAGAGAGAGAGAGAGAGAGAGAGAGAGAGAGAGAGAGAGAGAGAGAGAGAGAGAGAGAGAGAGAGAGAGAGAGAGAGAGAGAGAGAGAGAGAGAGAGAGAGAGAGAGAGGGAGGGAGAGAGAGAGATAAAAAAGAGAGAGAGAGAGGGAGAGAGATAAAGAGAGAGAGAGAGAGAGAGAGAGAGAGAGAGAGAGAGAGAGAGAGAGAGAGAGAGAGAGAGAGAGAGAGAGAATGAGAGAAGTGGGAAAAAGAATGATGCACTAAGTAATGCTCAGTTACTAGTAAATATTATTATTATTAATTACTGATAAATACTATTGACAAGTCTGTTTACTTTGATACTTAACCTTGCCCTCGCCAAAAAAAAAAAAAAAAAATGAAACCAAATATAATAATAATAATAATAATAATAATAATAATAATAATAATAATAATAGTAATAATAATAATAAGATAAGAAACAAAAAATAATGAGTGGTATGGACAGAAATAAATTCTATATTTTGTTTGTTTCTCTCGCGTTTTGCTGATTTTGACCAGCGACCAAATTTTCAAATCCGACATTTGTCTCTCCATTAGAGAGTTCACTTCCGTGCGCAGAGTGTCGTTTCACGTGCTTTATCCTGTAAATAAATAAACAAATAAATAAACAACTAACTAACTAAATAAATAAACAAACAACTAACTAAATAAATAAATAAATAAACAACTAACTAACCAACTAACTAAATAAACAACTAACTAACCAACTAACTAACTAACTAACTAACTAAATAAATAAATAAACAAACAACTAACTAACCAACTAACTAACTAACTAACTAACCAAATAAATAAATAAATAAACAACTAACTAACCAACTAACTAACTAAATAAATAAATAAACAACTAACTAACTAACCAACCAACTAACTAACTAACTAAATAAATAAATAAATAAATGAAGAAAGCAATAAACAAAATAATAAATAAATGCATGAATAGAACGAATGAATCAGTAAAATAAATAAATAAATAAATAAATAAATTATTGATTAAATATGGTGAACAAATGATGTTAATTTTTTTTTTTTAATTATATATACTCACACTCATATACTTGTGGATACACATATATGCACGAAATGTTTCGATTACTATTATTAACAGAATAACCATTATACCAGTTTAATCTTTTTAATAAAAGCAGAGAGGGATCTCTCTCTCTCTCTCTCTCTCTCTCTCTCTCTCTCTCTCTCTCTCTCTCTCTCTCTCTCTCTCTCTCTCTCTCTCACACACACACACACACACACACACACACACACACACCACACCCTTATCACGGACAGAATAGCACACAACACAATCTGTGTTAAACCAGTGGCGGAGCACTGGCTGGATCGAGAAAACAGCGCGACACGAACACCGTCGTGGATAGAACGTGCAGTTTTCTTACACGTAACAAAGAAAAGGTTTTAAAAGAAATATTTATTTACGTTATCGGAGAACCTTGAATTCTTTTTTCCCTCAACTCATTAACCTTATGCCTGAAAGAATGTTAATAATAATAATAATAATAATAATAATAATAATAATAATAATAATAACAACAATAATAATATTAATAGTATTAATATTAATAGTGATGATGATGATGTTAATAATAATAATAATTGATGATGATGATAATAATAATAATAATAATAATAATAGTTTTAATAATAGTGATAATAATAATAATAATAATAATAATAATAATAATAATATAATAATAGTAATAATATTAATAGTGATGATGATGATGTTAATAATAATAATAATAATGATGATGATAATAATAATAATGATGATGGTGATGATGATGATAATAATAATCATAATAATCATATCACCTGTAACAAAGGATATATATTACTGAAACCACAACAGTTATAACGATGATGCTAATGATGATGATGATGATGACGATGACGATGGTGATAAGAATAATAACATACCTGTAATAAACGAAGTAGAGAGTTGCACCAATGACGGTGACAGCAGCTGCTACAAAGAGGAGCATCAAATTTGTTTTGTCTGGAGATGATTCCTCCTTCTCGTCCTTGACATCCGTTGTCTCTCATGTAACAGTGAAAATACATAATAATGATTATGATGATGATGATAATGATGATGATGATGATAAAATAATAATGATAATAATAATGTCAATAGCGATACTAATAATAGTGATAATAATAATGATGAAGATAATAATGATAATGATAATAATGATGATGATAAAATAATGATAATAATAATGATGACAGCGATAATAATAATAGTGATAATAATAATGATGACAGCGATAATAATAATAGTGATAATAATAATGATGACAATGATGAAGATGAAATGAAAATAATAATGATGGAATAATGATGATGAACATAATGATGATAATAATAGTAATAGTAATAATGATGATAATGATGACGATAATAACAGTAATAGTTAATCCTAATAATAATAATAACAACAACAATAATATTAATAATGCTAATAATTAATAAAAATAAAAAATACTACTCTAATAATGATGATGATGAAAATAATAATGATAATAATAGTAATAATGATGATGATGATGACGATAATAATAATAATAATAGTATTTAATAATAAAAATACTAAAAATACTACAACTACTAATGATGATGATGTTGATACTACTACTACTACTACTACTACTACTACTACTATTACTACTACTAATAATAATAGCATTAATAATAATAATAATAATAACAATATGATGATGATGATGATGATGGTCATAATAAAACAAAAAGTCCAGAAAAAAATTCTATATTGATTAAAATTCAGAAACAAAAAAACAAAGAAGTAAAGAGATAAATAAATAAATAAATAAATAAATAAATAAATAAATAAATAAATAAATAAATAAATTAATAAATAAATAAATAAATAAATTAATAAATAAATAAATAAATAAATAAACAAATAAATTAATAAATAAACAAATAAATAAATTAATAAATAAATAAATTAATAAATAAATAAATAAATAAATAAACAAATAAATTAATAAATAAACAAATAAATAAATAAATAAATAAATAAATAAATAAATAAATAAATAAATAAATAAACGAGTTGAAAACTGGACATTATTTAATAAATAAATGGTTTGATATTTACAGTGCTTTTTTTATCGGATGTCGTCGACGTTGTCGTAGTAGTTGTGGAAGCTTTTAGTGTGGTAGTTGTCGTAGTAGTTGTTGTTGTTGTAGATGTCGTAGTTGTAGGAGTTGTAGTGGTTGTTGTAGTAGAAGTCGTAGTTGTAGGAGCTGTAGTGGTTGTTGTAGTAGATGTCGTAGTTGTAGGAGTTGTAGTGGTTGTTGTAGTAGATGTCGTAGTTGTAGGAGTCGTAGTAGTCGTCGTAGTTGAAGGAGTGGTAGTAGTCGTCGTAGTTGAAGGAGTGGTGGTGGTGGTCGTTGTAGACGTTGTAGTGGGCTTTCTTAACGTCACTGTAGTTACTGAAGTCGACGGCTTTCGTTCGCATTCAGTTCGGAGCAGTCTCGTCGTTCGGCTGCCTTTCACGTAATAGCGGTTGCCATCTTTGAATCGACAGTTACCAAACATGATAATATTAGGAGCGTAGCGAACGACCGCGTACAGTGTGCAGTCGCAGTTGAGCCGAGTGCCGTACAGGGACAGGCCGAGAAAGGTCGACCTGGCGTAATGCAGAACAAAGCTGATGTCGGTTACGAGCGTCTGGTCCAGGTTAATGACGAGGCCCGAGTACAGACCGACGAACGACCCTGCTTCGACTGTTGTCAGAGGATTTCCTTTCAGAGAGAGGTCCGTGGCCGGGATGCTGTCAAAGGCGTTGAACGACAAGACTTTTATTTCGTTGAAGTTGAGCTTCAGTTTTGTGACCGCTTTCAAAGGTTTTAGAGCCTCCGTCGGCACTGACGTCAGGCCCCTTCTGTTGATGTGCACCTCCTGAGGCACCCGCCCTGCTGCTTGAACACGCCCGCGTCCAGGGTGAAGTTGGTGGCGCTGATGTCGATGAATCGCAGACAGTAATCTCCGTCCACGTTGACAAGTCTTTTCAGCGGGTTGTCGCGGATCGTCAGGTGTGTCAGCTTCTTTAGGCTTCTGAACGCGGCGGGAAAATCGTCCAGTCCGCATTCGCTGAACTGAATCTTCGTCAGCGAATCCTGAACTCCGTCGAAAGCGCCGTCTTCGACCGAGATCCCACGATTGTCTCCGATGTTTAAATACTTCAGGTTCGGCAGACCGGCGAACGTGCCTTTCCGTAACGCCAGAATCCGGTTCCGATTGAGATTTAAGTTTTGCAGGTTACGTAACCGCCGCATGGCTCCGCGAGGCAACGTCGTCAAGAGGTTGTGGTGCAAGTCGAGAGTCACGACGTTTTCTACGCCCCGAAAGGCGTCGTCTTCCACGACCGCGATGTCGCAGTCCTTGAATCGGATCTGGTTCAACGACGTCAGGCCGCGATTGCTGAAAACTCCGTTCCGCAGAGTCTTCGTTCGCTGCGGGTTCCCGTCGAGCATCAGCAGCGACAGCTTCCCCAGCCCTCTCAGAAACTCGAAGTTGTCGAACCGAAGGCTGGTGGAAGAGAGGTCGAGGATTTCCAGCGAGTCGGCGACGTTGGCGAAAGCCGAGTTGTCGATCACCAGCGGGTTCGACCTCAGAATCAGCATTTTCACGCGCAGCCTCGCCTGGAAATTGTCGCGTGTCACGTTACGTATTCGGTTGACCTCGAACGCGAGCAGAAGTTGTCCCCTCACGTTTTGCAGCGCGTTTAAGTCCGGGATGGAGGTCAGTCCTTTTTCTTTGCAGGTCACCGAGTACTGAGAGTTCTTCAGCCATTCACAGTTACACCTCGGCAAACAAGGGTCTTTCGTAGTTACTGCGTGAAGCAAATGAATAAAGATCACAGATGACGTCAGTAAGAAATCCATTGTTTAAGCGAGGTAGCCTGTTCATAGAAAAATCTGAAAGATAAAGATTCTGGTAGTTAGCCTGAGTTATACACGTTGTTATCATCACACACGCACGCACGTACATTATCATCACACACAGATACACAGACACACACATTATACATACATATAAACACACACACACATACACACACACATACACACACACACACACACATATATATATGTTTATATCTCATGCTACCACTGTAGTATGATGACTAGATAAAAACCATTCTAACTTTCGCAGCATAAGGCTGGTATCTTAAATAACCAGTTATGCCATCCACACACACACACACTCACACACACACTCACACTCACACACTCACACTCACACTCGCACACACATACACACACCTATATAGACACACATACATACAGATGTATACATAATTTTTTATTTCAATTAATTATCTAATTACTTGCATGTTTTTGCCCGTTCCAGCCAGTGCGTTATCAAAGGTAATGGTATATAATCACTAGGAAAAGAAATATAAAACTGACAAGAGTAGCACAGTTTTTTCTTACATAATAATTATTATATAAAATAATAAAGCTGATGATAAAAAATAGAGTATACTTCCACTTAGCATTAAGGTTTAATATTTAGGTACCTTCACGTGAACAGTAAAATACATAGCATGGATAAACCAAAGACTGGAACCGGAAAATGAGTTCATAAAAACTACAAAAAGTGATAACAACAACTATAACAGCAGCAGCAGCAACAACAACAACAACAATAATAGCAAAACAATAATAATATCAACTATAACAACAACAATAAAAGCAACGACAATATCAGTTTATAAAGACACAACAATATAAATAGTAGTAACTGTTTTAAAAGTGATTAATATTAATATTTATGAATAATTATATACATATATATATGTTTATATTATTGTCGTATAGAACTAAGAGACAAAACAAATAAATAAATAAACGATAGTCTGACATTTATGTTATAAATAGCTTGTCACTTACCTGTCAACATGTCTGACGTCAGTTTATTTATTTGTATTACGTCATCAATATTCGCGGTAGGTTTATTTATAACCAAATATTTATAAGATGTTATAAATAGAATAATATATATATGTAGACACACACACAGACGCACACACAGACACACACAGACACACACACACACACATACACAATGGTGGGTGTTAATGAATTACTGAACAGTCACCAGATGTCACTTTATCCGTGTCTGTTTTGTTCAGCCAATCAAATACTTGCATTTTCAGCGTTTTAATAAATAACATGAGTTGTGTGAAAAGTCAGTTCAGTAATCGGTTGAATTAAGTAACAACATGAATAAATATTCTTGTCACTTGACTGGAGGGTGTTGTTATGTTTTTCGCGAACGATCGCTTCCCATTTCTCTCACCTCTTACAACTAAATATCGAGAGAGAGAGAGACAGAGAGAGAGAGAGAGAGAGAGAGAGAGAGAGAGAGAGAGAGAGAGAGAGAGAGAGAGAGAGAGAGAGAGAGAGAGAGAACAAAACTGAGAATGATAAAAATTTATAAATACAATTTATTCGTTAAATTTTGATAAATGCCAATCGGCTATATATAACAAATAACATGACCTGCATCTAAGACTTTTTTAAAAACTCATTTTCCACGATTTTCCACGATTTTCCAAGATTTCAAAAATCCATGAATGATTTACAGAATTTCATATATCCGGTTACAAATACTGGGATCCATTAATTAATATTCCAAGATCCACGTACTGACATTTTGAGATCATTTACAAAATGGATGAATCCAGTTTTCCCCACTGCGAAATCCAATTACAGATACTACTACTATTATTAACATTATTGTTATTGTAATTATTATTATTATTATTATTATTATTATTATTATTATTATTATTATTATTATTTCTAAAGTCTGGTCGCTTGTGACGTATTTTCCGAATCGTTAGGTTGGTAATCTACAGAAGGATTACCAATGGACTGGTCCATCTGAACTGAAGGGGTGTCAAATCCTACGTTGGTTTCACCCGATTCTAAGTTGTCGCTTTTCCGTCTGTGCACGCGCTCTATCCTAGATGACAAAAGTTAAACGAATTATTATTATTATTATTATTATTATTATTATTATTATTATTATTATCATTATTATTATTATTATCATTATTATCATTAGTATTAATGTTGAAATGTTGTAAATGTTGTAAATGTTTTGAAATGTTGTAAAACATTTACTTACGTTGCTCTGATTCGTCTTTCTCTCTCGGCTGCCAAACGCTTCACCTGCCACCTGCAATGTAATAGTTGTACTTTAATAATCTCTGTCTGTCCGTCCGTTTGTCTCTCTGTCTGTTTGTCAGTCTGTCTTTGTATCTACCCGTCTGTCTGTCTAACTCTCTATCTGCCTTGTCTGTCTTGCTATCTATCTATCTATCTGACTGCCTGTTTATCGATCTCTCTCTGTCAGTTTATCTCTCTCTCTCTCTCTCTCTCTCTCTCTCTCTCTCTCTCTCTCTCTCTCTCTCTCTCTGTATCTGTCTCTCTCTCTCAAGTATTCTATATATACAAAATGGTTGGATTCATGGATGGTTGGATGGATAAATAGATACATATATATATTTATCCATCCAACCATCCATGAATCCATGAAACCATCAATGAATATATATATATATATAGATATATATATCTATTTATCCATCCAACCATCCATGAATCCATATATCTATCTGTATATATGTATATGTAGGTATATATTTGTGGATATATATATATGTATTATGTATATATGATTATATGTCTAACTATATGTATGTCTGTCTGTCTGTTTCTCTATCCATCTAACTGCCTACCTTCTACCTACCTACCTACCTACCTACCTACTTATATATCAGTCTGTCTGTATGTCCATCTGTCTATCGGTATATTTATCTTCTGTTTAGCCTCACTATCTGATAGATACATTATTATGATTATGATTATTATGATTATTATTATTGTTGTTGTTGTTGTTGTTATTGTTATTATTGTTATTATTATTATTACTGATATTGTTATTATTATTATTATTATTGATATTATTATTATAGATGTTATTATTATTATTATTATTATTATTATTATTGATACTGTCATTATTATTATTATTATTGTTATTATCAGTCGTGTAATACAGCAGACAGTTAACTGTGTGAGTTGTACGTGTAGATATTCTATCACCTGTAATACGAGATATATAACACAGATCCTATGATAATCAGAATAAAAGCTATGATCAGGATGAGAATGTTCTGAGCACTGAATTCGGAGTCTGTCTTTTCAGACGGAGGCTCACTGTCGTCAAGCTCGAAACCATAGTCATCTGTTAAAAGAACAAAAAGGATAACAGCAACAACAGCAGCAGCAACAACAACAACAACATCAACAACAACAACAACAACAATAATATCGTGAAAATAATAATAATAATGATGATGAAGATTATGATGATGGTTATAGTAATAATAATGATGATGGTAATAATAACAAAGATAATGATGATAATGCTGATTATAAGAAAAATACTGTGTATGTAGTGTGTGCGTGTATATAAAATAAAATGAAACGAATACGAACAACGGCAGCAGCAGCCACTATAATAATAACAACAGTGATATTAACATAAGTAACAACAACAACAACATCAGTATTAACAACAACAACAACAGCAATAATATATACTACTACTACTGATAATAATTAGAAGAACAATAATAATATAGCAAATACAACGAAGTAGAAGTAATGGTAGAGGTAGCGGTTTTAGTAGTAGTGGTGGTAGTTGTAGACGCAGTAGTAGTAGTAGTGGTGGTGGTGATGGTAGTAGTTGCAGTAGTAGTAGACATAGTAGTAGTAGTAGACGTAGTAGTAGTAGTAGTAGTAGCAGTAATAGCGGTGGTAGTAGTAGCAGTAGTAGTAAACGTTGAAGTAGTACCAGTAGTAGTAGTAGTCGTGGCAGCAGCAACAACAAGAGTAAACGACGATGGGAAAAAAAATAAAAAAATAAATAAATAAATAATATAAATAATGAAAAATAAAAAATAAAAACAAAGAGAAACAACAACAACAACAACGACACAAATCTAGTAGTTGTTTCCATGCATTATGAGAGCAGTGGGTTGTCGTGGATGTAATTTTCATCGTCAAATAAGTGTCTTTATAACAAAACAACAACAACAACAACCAAAATGTAAAAAAAAAAAAAGAGATAAATTTATAAATAAATTTAAACGAAAAATAATAACAATAATAAAATAAATATAAAAAAAAAAACACTAACAAAAAGAGAAAAACAACAACAAACGAACAAAAGAATCAGAAGAGACACCAAAACAACAACAACAACAACAACAACAATCCATTGCAAAGCAGCAAATGGTAACCATGGTGATTTCTGTTTAACCTGCCAAGATGGGAGGCACGCCCACGATGTAATAATCTTCTGCTGTCGTCATTTCTTCCGCGCTGCCAACTTCTGTTGTTTCAGACATCGTCACCTCTGTCGGTTCAGCAGTGATAGAAGTCGCTGCGGGCGTAGCCGTTGTCGTTGTAGCAGTTATGTTAGTTGCCGTAGTTGTAGGAGTTGTGGTTGCAGTTGTTGACGTTGGTGCTGTGGTAGGCTTAGGAGTTGTAGCCGTCGCTGTAATAGTAGTAGTAGGAGTTGTAGCTTTGGAAGTAGTTGCAGTCGTTGTAGTAATATTAGGAGTTGTAGTAGTAGGAGTTATAGTAAGTTTAGAAGTAGCAGTAATCGTTGTAGTAGGTTTAGTAGTAGTCGTTGATGTAGTAGTAGGTTTAGGAGTAGTAGTAGGAGTTGTAGTAGTCGTAGTTGTAGTAGGAGTTGTATTAGGTTTAGAAGTAGTAGTACTCGTTGTAGTAGGTTTATAAGTAGTAGTAGGAGTTATAGTAGGTTTAGAAGTAGTAGTACTCGTAGTAGGTTTAGAAGTAGTAGTAGGAGTTATAGTAGGTTTCGAAGTAGTAGTACTCGTTGTAGTAGGTTTAAAAGTAGTAGTAGGAGTTATAGTAGGTTTAGAAGTAGTAGTGCTCGTTGTAGTAGTAGTAGTACTCGTAGTAGGTTTAGAAGTAGTAGTACTCGTTTTAGTAGGTTTCGAAGTAGTAGTACTCGTAGTAGGTTTAGAAGTAGTAGTACTCGTTGTAGTAGTAGCAGGAGTTGTAGTAGGTTTCGAAGTAGTGGTACTCGTTGTAGTAGTAGCAGGAGTTGTAGTAGGTTTAGAAGTAGTAGTAGTCGTTGTAGTAGGTTTAGGAGTTGTAGTTGTTGTGGTTGTAGTACTCGTCGTCGTCGTCGTAGTAGTAGTTGTTGTAGCAGTAGCAGGAGTTGTCCACTGTCGTGTAGGCCACGGCGTTCTAACAGTTGGCGTCGTTTTTCTAGTCGTAGGCATCCGTAGCGAGGCGGACCCTCCCGGAGGTTTCCGAACTTTCGAACAGTCTCGCTTCATGAAGATCCTGTACTTGCCCCCCTCGAGGTACAGCTTCTCCCCGTCGGGCGCGTCGCACGTGCCCCGTATGTACTTGGGCCTCATGAACAGCACCGCTTTGAAGAGTTCGCACGTGCACACGAGTCGCGCACTGTAGAACGACATCTCTTCAAACGTGCCCCACTTGTACTGCATGATGAAATCCAGCGTGGTCATGTGGGTGGTGTCGAATATGACCGTGAGGCCCGAGTACAGGCCGACGAACGCGCCCTGGTCCACCCTGGCGAGCGGGTTCGAAGACAGAGCTATCTTTTTCACCGGGATGTTGCCGAAAGCGCCGTACTGCAGAACGGTTATGAGGTTCTCTTTCAGGTGAAGCTCTTCGACGACCTTCAAGAAGCTGAGGCAGTAGGTGGGCACGGCGGTGAACTGCCGCTTGTTGATGATCACCGTTTTCAGGCACTTGCCCTGGGAGTAGAAAGTGTAGTCGGAGATTTTGTAAGAAGAGTAACTCACGTCGACGTATTCGAGGCAGAACTGTCCGTTGAGCGAGTACATCTTGTTCAAGTCGTTTCCCTTGAGCAGTAGCTTCTTCAGGTTCTTCAGCTCCTCGAAAGCTCTGGGGAAGTCGTCCATCTGGCAGTCGTTCATCGACAAGATTTCCAGGGAGTCCGTGATGCCGTCGACGGACCCGTCGGTGACGCTGATGTTGGCGTTGTAGTCCATGTCGAGCATCTTCAGTCTGGTGAGCGCGGAGAAGGCGCCTGTGGGAATGGACGCGATTTTGTTGCTCTTGAGAATCAGCGTGTCCAGTTTTGTCAGACGCTTCAGCGCGGGCGGCACGCGACTCAGGTGATTGTCGCTCAGTTCCAACCTCATCAGGTTTTCCAGACCGTCGAAAGCGCCGTCCTGGACGTCGTCGAGGTTGCAGTCCTTCAGACGAAGGTCGTTGAGCTTGGACAGGCCGAAGCTGGCGAACATCCCGGACCTGAGCGCGGTCACTTTCTGCTGGTTGCCCGTCAGCATCAGCATCGAGAGTTCGTTGAGACCCTCGAGGAACTGCAGGTCGGTGAACTGGGACTCCGTGTAGGAGAGGTCGAGGATTTCCAGCGTGCTGGCGATGTTCGCGAACGCCGTGCTGCTGATGTTGACGGGGTTGTGGCGGAGGTTGAGCATTTTGACGCGCAGCCCGGACGGCAGGTTGACGCTCGTGACCTGTCGGATGTAGTTGAAGTCGAACTGGACCAGGAGCTTTTCTTTCACCGTCTTCAGCGCGTTCAGACTGGGAACGCTTCTCAGCTTCTTTCTGCTGCAGATCACGTTGTAGTGCGGGTAGTGGCTGTAGCACTGGCAGCCGGCGGCGCACGGGGCGTCAGCCGAACCTACGACGACGACGACGACGACCACCACCACGGCGGCTGAGAAGAGCGATAAGGAAAAGAACGTGGAAGAAACATGCATCGTTCAGACACCGCTCCCTGCTTGTCGTTCTGCAAGACAAAAACCAGAGAGAGAGAGAGAGAGAGATTAGGTGAGAATGAATGAATGAATAAGTAAGTAGATGGACGAATGAATAAGTAAATGTACAGATGAATGAATGAATGAATGAAAGGGTGAATGAATAACGAAATAAGTGAATGAATAAATAGATAAAAATGAATAAATGAAAAGATGAATGAAAGATTGAATAAAGAATGAATAAATAAGCGAATGAATAAAGACATGAATAAATAATTAGATGAATGAATGAATACATTAATTAGTAAATAGGTAAATGAATGAATTAATGAATGAATAAATAAATAAATAAATAAATTAACAAATGAATCAATGAAAATAAATAAATAAATAAATAAATGCATGAACGAATGAATAAAATTACCATTAAATTTAGTAGGTGCATTATCTTTTCTAATCACCGATAAAAAAAAAAAAAAAAAAAAAAAAATAATATTAATAATAATAATAATAATAATAATAATAATAATAATAATAATAATAATAAAAATAATAAAAAAATAATTAAATAATAAAAAATTAAAAATAATAAAAC
>CM022677.1:20189040-20224040 GCA_012295275.1 Chrysomallon squamiferum
GCGCCCTCGTTGAGGAAGCCGCCGCTGACCCGCCCGCTGCTCTGCGAGTTCGAGCCGAGAATCAGCTTCTGGATGTTGTAGAGACCCTTGAGGTAGGTGTGCGGGCTGTCGAACTGCAGGCCGTTGTACGAGAGGTCGAGCGTGTGCAGGACCGGGGCTATGTTGACGAAGGCAGAGTCCTCGAGGCGGATCCCGTAGTTGCGTTTCAGCACGATCACCTTCAGCCTGAGTCCCGCGGGGAAGTCGGACTTGCGCACGAGCTGAATGTTGTTGTGCTCGAGGTCGAGGAGGAAGTCCTCCTCAAGCTGCGAGAACGGCGTCAGGTCCGGGAGTGCCGTCAAGCGGCTGTTCTTGCAGAAGACGATGTAGGCCTCCCCTAAGTACGTGGACATCGTCGTCCGGCAAATGCAGGGCGTCGTGCACGGACCTTCGTCGTCCTCAGCCCCAGAAACCGCGAGTGGAGTCGACAGCAGCAGAAGCAGAAGCGTTGTAGCAACAACGTCCATGATTAACCGGTTAATTCAGTCTGAAGTGCAAAATAGTGAATAAAAATGATTTATTTTATTTTATTTTATTTTTTATTTATTAATTTTTTTTTCGTCTTGTTCTGCAGTTTGGAATATTTAGAGTGAATGAATGAATAGAATTTCATACTTTATGTTCCGGAGTTTGAAATATTCAGAGTGAATGAATGAATAGAATTTCATACTTTATGTTCCGGAGTTTGAAATATTCAGAGTGAATGAATGAATAGAATTTCATACTTTATTTTCTGGAAGATAACGCTATGCGAACAATTACGACATAACGCGATGTTTACAGATGGCGTTGTCTAGTGATGACTACAGAATAACATGATTGTTAAGATTTTGATATCTGTAGAAGAATTTTTGATTTTATCATATTTACTTTGTAAAATAATATAAATAAAAATAATAATAAATTAGACAGCTATATTTAAAAAAACAAAAACATTACATTGTTTTTTTTTTTTTAAAGCATCAGGTTAGCTGAAGAAAGTGAAAACACTTATTTCCATTGTGAACAATTACGGAATAACATATTTTTTTTATATAGATGGCGCTATCTACTGATGATATCGAACAATTACGGAATAAAACGATTTTTATAAATGGCGCCATCTAATGATGAATCCGAACAATTACGAAATAACACGATTTTTATAGATGGCGCTATCTATTGATGATACGAAATAACTAATGTATAAATGTTTTATGATATTTGTTGGTGATAACGATCAACTATAGATAACTATAGATGGCGCTGTCGAACAATAACTGTATAATATCTGTTGGTGGCACATTGTAATGGAATTTTTACAGCTGGAAGATTTTGGCCAGCTTTCGAAATGCGTTACACCAGACATGCATAGAAATTATGCAGTTGCTGAATTTCAAGCCTCGCTGCAGTCCGCCATTTTAACCTTCGTAGGATAAATCTGCTATCCTAGGATAGTAACTAGTTGGTCCCTATACAAATATTTTTTGCAAAATCAAAATATATAAATACTTAATTAACAAGATCAGTACTAGTACGTAACGAATATTCTGTCCAAATTTAGTTTAAATAATAATAATAATAATAATAATAATAATAATAATAATAATAATAATAATAATAATAATAAATAATAATAAGGAGAAATAAATAAAAATAATTTAAAAAAAAAACATTTAAAAAAAATAAAGTCTTTTAAATATCAGACTAAACAAGTAATTTCTGATTAAAATATCTTTTTTTTTGAAAAGTGCGTTATCAGTTAACCATTCACGTTTGCAGAAGTCGATCACGTGACACAACTGATACAGTTCGAAGTGTATAACGGTCCCGAACAAAACAAAAACTGATGTCGCTTACAACCTACGAAACAAATCCAACATCAATATTAATTTTATCTAAGTTAGCAATCAATGTAAAGGCGTTTTAATTTTCAAAGAAGCGTTTATCTTGTGCATCGCTTCCATATTTCGCGTCAAATTTGTTATCATTATATATTCAAAAATCAGCAACAAAGTTCCGTGTATTTTTCTGTATTTAAAACTAGATGAAAGATGCATGGGCTAGATAGATCATTGCACTTTTAAACTCACCTTTTCCACTAAGTCCCGACTGCACCCGCGAAGACTGGACACAGGTCAGTACGATTAATATTTATTACCATGCGGCAGACACGCAGGTTTTGCAAATTTACGAGTATACCAAATTTAGAATGTGTAGATGTTTGTTTGTTTTTGTTTTTTTGTTTTTTTATATATATATATTTTTTTTAGAAATACCGGACTTGGTAATGCTTAGAACTACTTAATTTGTTTAAATTATATTGGTAAATTTGTAGACAAGGCAGGATTTAACGCGATCATTTAAAAGAAGAATGCAAAGAAAGAAAGAAACAAACAAACAAGCCTAAGTTATATTTTTAAGCATAAATTTCTGTCGATATTGAAGAAATAAAGTCTGTAAAGAATTCCATAATTTAGGGCCTTACTATAACTTAAGTTGCCACTTTGGTAAGTATGTTATTGGCTAATTGTAGTAAATAGCTATTACCTTTCCAGTCTGTATAAAAACAAAGTAAGAGAAAATAATAATAAAGATGCATAATAAAATAAGACGAAAAAACACATAAACAGAACAGAAACATCAAAAATTAAAGGTAACGATTAATTATTAATTTTTGAAAAATCGGATTTCAATTGTAGAGTAGTAATAAAATTAGTATAATGTCATAAACTAGATAACCTTGCTTGGTACTCACGCGTTCATTCACCTAGTCAAACTGGACGTCATTTTATTTTATTACGTCATCAGTTTTGGCGCAAAATGTATTTCCGCTCTTTCGGAAATCATTGTAAACATTCGTAAAATGATGATATTAATGTAAGGAATAAATGCTAACTTCAGTTTTGATTATTATTATCAAATTGTAATAGTAAACAGTCTGAAATAACACACACACACACACACACGCACACGCACACTCTGGTATAGACGTAAACACACACATACGCGTACACAAATAGCTACTACATTCAGGACCTGTCCACGTTCACTGATTAAAAAATAGAACTCTTTCTAAACTACTGTTTCTTTTCGTTTTCGGTTTGACATTTGTGGAAGATTGTATACTTGTTCCAATACTAGTCTATGCATTTCATCAAGACAATGATCTATTATATTCAGACTGAGTAGGCTCAGTTCACGAGGGCTTTCTGACTGGTTATCCGAATGTCGTTAAATCTGTTACTTAAATATCACTTTTCATTTGTATTCGTGATGTAAGGTAAATTTTACTTTCATTATTATGTACAAGATTTCTAAGTGATATTTAAACTTTATAGTTTCATTATTACGTTCAAGGTTTCTAAGTGAAATTTAAACTTTTTAGTTCATTATTACCTCAAGGTTTCTAAGTGAAATTTAAACTTTTTGGTTTCATTTTTACGTTCGTTTCTAAGTGAAATTTAAACTTTTTAGTTTCATTATTATGTTCAAGGTTTCTAAGTGAAATGTAAACTTAAGTTTGATTACGTGGGGGTAAAAAGGAATTAAATGCAATTTATAAACTTTAATTTCATTATTAGGATCAGGGATTTTGAATAAAATTTAAAATTTATCTATGCGCGGGTTGGTAAACGAATTTTAGTTTCATTATTTCCGAAATGATTACTTAGTGAAATTTAAAAATCAGTTTCGTGTTATTTTCATTATTATTATAAAGGCTATTCAAAGAAATTTAATTTTTAGGTTCATTAATATGTGCAGGATTATCTGAACTAAATTAAATTTTGGTTTCATTAATATGTCCATGATTTCTGAAATAAATTTAAATTTTATTTTTTATTACGGGCTGGGTTCTGAATTAAATTTAAACTTTAGTTTCATTTCTACATATATGAGTACAGAACTATATTTAAACTTTAAATGTACAGAGACATTAAAAGTGATTCATTTATTTGAAATGAATTATACTGATAGGTAAAAGATTTAATACACACAGATTTTAAGCTTTAGTTTCATTAGTATGTACAGATTATAAACTTTAGTTTCGTTAGTATGTACAAGTTCAATGAACGCATTTTAAACTTTAGTTTCGTATGTACAGGTTTAATGAAAGAATTTTAAACTTTAGTTTCGTTAGCATGTACAGGTTCAATGAAAGAGTTTTAAACTTTAGTTTCGTTAGTATGTACAGGTTCAATGAAAGAGTTTTAAACTTTAGTTTCGTTAGTATGTATAGGTTCGATGAAAGAGTTTTAAACTTTAGTTTCGTTAGTATGTACAGGTTCAATGAAAGAATTTTAAACTTCTCTATCATTAGTATGTACAGGTTTAATGAAATAATTTTAAACTTTAGTTTCGTTAGTATGTACAGGTACATTGAAAGAGTTTTAAACTTTAGTTTCGTTAGTATGTACAGGTTCAATGAAAGAATTTTAAACTTTAGTTTCGTATGTACAGGTTTAATGAAATAATTTTAAACTTTAGTTTGATCGAGCTCTGTAGGATTACTGAATGCGACGTTCGCTTGACCTTCCACCGTCGTCTTTTCTTTTTTCTTCTTTGGCAGCACGCGATCCATAATTTTATTAAACTTTTCGTTTTTCGTCCTCCGCAGATATCTGTAATTTTAGTAGTAGTGGTAACAACAACAACAACAACAACGACAACATCAGTGACAACAACAACAACAAGTGACAACAACAAAACAGCAGGAAAAATAACAACAACGACGACAGTAATACGAACAAACTAAAGAACTGTAGAAACAAAAAATATAACAACAATTACACAGATTCAACCACTGTATCGACTATTACTACTACTACTACTACTACAAGTACCATCCCTGCTATTAGTTCTGTAACAGATATTAAACAAAAATAATTACATCTACAATTACAACTACGACACGTATGTGTGTGTGCGTGTTAATATATATACATATATTATGTATTGAAAAGCGTTCATCCACGTTTTGAATCTCTCTCTCTCTCTCTCTCTCTCTCTCTCTCTCTCTCTCTCTCTCTCTCTCTCTCTCTCTCTCTCTCTCTCTCTCTCTCTCTCTCTCACTCACTCTCTCTCTCTCTCTCTCTCTCTCTAAATATATATGCTATAAAAATAATTTTCACCCGAAATAGAAGCCAGCGCCGCCGCCCAGGAGAACCAGCAACACAACGACTACGGCAACAATGACGCCAGTGTCATCAGAAGATTCTGAGGAGTCATGTGGTTTGTCTTGAAAAAAGAAAAAAAAAAAAAAAAAAAAAAGATAAAAGAATACATGTCAGGTGGTTTCTAGGAGACATTCTCTAGAACTAGTAATAAATTCCTGTTGTATTCCGTTAAGCAGTTGACTCTAAAAGACTGTGGCATGTGCTGTCCTGCTCGCTGGCTATTTTATCGGCAGTGGCAACCCATGGGATGTCGAGTGTGGGTAATGGCTGTAGTAGAATCACGATTCATGAAAATGAATAAATGTTAGTTATAATGTGTGTTAATAGCCTTTCATTATCTATTTAAATACATAATATATCTATCTATCTATCTATCTATATATATATATATAAGAGAAAGAGAGAGAGAGAGAGAGAGAGAGAGAGAGAGAGAGAGAGAGAGAGAGAGAGAGAGAGAGAGAGAGAGAGAGAGAGAGAGAGATTAATTTCATGAACATTTCTCACTGGTTGGTGTTGCTGCTGTAAACTTATCCACCTTCTCTGTCGTCGTGGTAGGCTCTAGCGTAGTTGTAAGATCTTCGTCCGTGCAGCTGTCGGGAAGGCGTCGCATCGTTTCGGGAATGTTGAGGGACATCTGATTCCAGCCGTTGTAGCAGTCTCCCTGAAACGTCGTCGAGGTCGACCACGACAGCACCTTGTACATGGTGCAGTCGCACTGGAGTACGAGGTTCTGCACCGAAATGCGCTGGAATTTGTCCTTGGGGTACTCGAGGACGAAGGACAAGTTGGTCATCTGGGTCCCGTCCAGGTCCAACAGAACTCTGGACCCGAAGTTGGCGAAAGCCCCCTTGCGAATCTCTCTCAGCGGGTTTCCTTTCAGAATCAGGGTCGTGATTGCGATCTGCTCGAAGGCGGACGCAGGTATCACCTCTATTTTGTTGTCTATCAGGGAGATGTGGATGAGACGCTTCAGCGGTCGTATCGCGTCCGTCGGTATCGAAGTGACGCCAACGCTGTCGAGGATGACGAGCTTCAGGCAGTCCTGCTGCGCCTGGAAGATGCTGGAGGAGAGAGGGATCTGCGAGTAGCTGAGGTTGATGAAGTTGAGGCAGTACGTCCCGTCCAGGCTGGACAGCTGGGTGAGCGGGTTGTGCGCCAGTTGCAAGTACTTGAGCTGCGACAGGGAGTCGAAGCCGGGAGACAGGTCGACGAGGTTGCAGCTGCGCGCCGAAATGAGCGCGATGGTTTTGCTGACGTCGTTGAAGGCGTTGGGGTGAATGGAGAGGTTGGCGTTGCCGTCTACGTTCAAAACCGCCAGCTTGGCCAGACCGGAGAGGTCGTCCTTTCGCAAGTTCGCGATGCGGTTGTGAGCGAACTGCAGCTCCTGGATGTTCGTGAGGTTCTTGATGGCCCTCGGCAGGCGCGTCAACGAATTGTTCGACAGGTCCAGCGTCTTCAACTCCTCCACGCCCCGGAAGGCGTCGCCGTCGATGGTTTGAATCGAGCAGTTGTCGAGCTTGAGAAACTTCAAAGAAGGCGCGCCAACGTCGAGGAAGCCGCCGCTGACCCGCCCGCTGCTCTGCGAATTCGAGCCGAGAATCAGCTTCTGGATGTTGTCGAGTCCCTTGAGGTAGGTGAGCGGGCTATCGAACTGCAAGCCGTTGTACGAGAGGTCGAGCGTGTGCAGGACCGGGGCTATTTTGGCGAAGGCCGAGTCCTCGAGGCGGATCCCGTAGTTTCGTTTCAGATTGATCACCTTCAGCCTGAGTCCCGGGGTGAAGTCGGAGGTGCGCACGAGCTGAATGTTGTTGTGCTCGAGGTCGAGGAGGAAGTCCCCCTCAAGCTGGGAGAACGGCCTCAGGTCCGGGACTGTCGTCAAGCGGCTGTTCTTGCAGAAGACGATGTAGCCCTTCCCTAAGTACCTGGAGATTCCCGTCCGGCAAGAGCAGGGCGTGGTACACGGACCTTCGTCGTCCTCAGCCCCAGAAACCGCGAGTGGAGTCGACAGCAGCAGAAGCAGAAGCGTTGTAGCAACAACGTCCATGATTAACCGGTTAATTCAGTCTGAAGTGCAAAATAGTGAATAAAAATGAATGTTTTTTTTTTAAAAATTTAAATTTTTTTTTTCTTTACCTCATGTTCTGGAGTTTGGAATATTTAGATTGAATGAATGAATAATATTTCATACTTTATGTTCCGGATTTGAAATATTCAGAGTGAATGAATGAATAGAATTTCATACTTTATGTTCCGGAGTTTGAAATATTCAGAGTGAATGAATGAATAGAATTTCATACTTTATTTTCTGGAAGATAACGCTATGCGAACAATTACGACATAACGCGATGTTTACAGATGGCGTTGTCTAGTGATGACTACAGAATAACATGATTGTTAAGATTTTGATATGTGTAGAAGAATTTTTGATTTTATCACATTTACTTTGTAAAATAATATAAATAAAAGTAATAATAAATTAGACAGCTATATTAAAAAAACAGAAACATTAATTTTTTTTTTTTTTTTAAATGCATCAGGATAGCTGAAGAAAGTGAAAACACTTATTTCCATTGTGAACAATTACGGAATAACATATTTTTTTTTTATAGATGGCGCTATCTACTGATGATATCGAACAGTTACGGAATAAAACGATTTTTATAGATGGGGCTATCACTTGATGAACAATTACGGAATAAACCGATTTTTATAGATGGCGCTATCTATTGATGATACGAAATAACTAATGCATAAACATTTTATGATATTTGTTGGTGATAACGATCAACTATAGATAACTATAGATGGTGCTGTCGAACAATAACTGTATAATATGTCGCTGTCTGTTGGTAGCACATTGTAATGGAATTTTTACAGCTGGAAGATTTTGGCCAGCTTTCGAAATGCGTTACACCAGACATGCATAGAAATTATGCAGTTGCTGAATTAGACAGCTAATCCCTATATAAATATTTTGCAATACTTAATTAACAAGATCAGTACTAGCACGTAACGAATATTCTGTCCAAATGGCATACAATAATTAAATTTAGTTTAAATAATAATAATAATAATAATAATAATAATAATAATAATAATAATAATAAATAATAATGAGAAATAAATAAAAATAATTAAAAAAAAGAACATTTAAAAAAATAAAGTCTTTTAAATATCAGATTAAAAAAGTAATTTCTGATTAAAATATCTTTTTTTGAAAAGTGCGTTATTTATCAGTTAACCATTTACCTTTGCAGAAGTCGATCACGTGACACAACTGATACAGTTCGAAGTGTAGGACGGTCCCGAAGAAAACAAAAACTGATGTCGCTTACAACCTACGAAACGAATCCAACATCAGTATTAATTTTATCTAAGTTACCAATCAATGTAAAGGCGTTTTAGTTTTCAAAGAAGCGTTTATCTTGTGCATCGCTTCCCTATTTCGCGTCAAATTTGTTATCATTATATATTCAAAAATCAGCAGCAAAGTTCCGTGTATTTTTCTATATTTAAAACTAGATGAACGATGCATGGGCTAGATAGATCATTGCACTTTTAAACTCACCTTTTCCACTGAGTCCCGACTGCACCGGCGAAAACTGGACACAGGTCAGTACGATTAATGTTTATTACCATGCGGCAGACACGCAGGTTTTGCAAATTTACGAGTATACCAAATTTAGAATGTGTAGATGTTTGTTTGTTTTTGTTTTTTTGTTTTTTTATAAATATATATTATTTAAAAATACCGGACTTGGTAATGCTTAGAACTACTTAATTTGTTTAAATTATATTGGTAAATTTGTAGACAAGGCAGGATTTAACGCGATCATTTAAAAGAAGAATGTAAACAAAGAAAGAAACAAACAAACAAGCCTAAGTTATATTTTTAAGCATAAATTTCTGTCGATATTGAAGAAATAAAGTCTGTAAAGAATTCCATAATTTAGGGCCTTACTATAACTTAAGTTGCCACTTTGGTAAGTATGTTCTTGGCTAATTGTAGTAAATAGCTATTACCTTTCCAGTCTGTATAAAAACAAAGTAAGAGAAAATAATAATAAAGATGCATAATAAAATAAGACGAAAAAACACATAAACAGAACACAAACATCAAAAATTAAAGGTAACGATTAATTATTAATTTTTGAAAAATCGGATTTCAATTATAGAGTAGTAATAAAATTAGTATAATGTCATAAACTAGATAACCTTGCTTGGTACTCACGCGTTCATTCACCTAGTCAAACTGGACGTCATTTTATTTTATTACGTCATATGTTTTGGCGTAAAATGTATTTCCGCTCTTTCGGAAATCATTGTAAACATTCGTAAAATGATGATATTAATGTAAGGAATAAATGCTAACTTCAGTTTTGATTATTATTATCAAATTGTAATAGTAAACAGTCTGAAATAACACACACACACACACACACACGCACACGCACACTCTGGTATAGACGTAAACACACACATACGCGTACACAAATAGCTACTACATTCAGGACCTCTCCACGTTCACTGATTAAAAAATAGAACTCTTTCTAAACTACTGTTTCTTTTTGTTTTCGGTTTGACATTTGTGGAAGATTGTATACTTGTTCCAATACTAGTCTATGCATTTCATCAAGACAATGATCCATTATATTCAGACTGAGTAGGCTCAGTTCACGAGGGCTTTCTGACTGGTTATCCGAATGTCGTTAAATCTGTTACTTAAATATCACTTTTCATTTGTATTCGTGATGTAAGGTAAATTTTACTTTCATTATTATGTACAAGATTTCTAAGTGATATTTAAACTTTATAGTTTCATTATTACGTTCAAGGTTTCTAAGTGAAATTTAAACTTTTTAGTTTCATTATTACCTCAAGGTTTCTAAGTGAAATTTAAACTTTTTGGTTTCATTTTTACGTTCGTTTCTAAGTGAAATTTAAACTTTTTAGTTTCATTATTATGTTCAAGGTTTCTAAGTGAAATTTAAACTTTTTAGTTTCATTATTATGTTCAAGGTTTCTAAGTGAAATGTAAACTTAAGTTTGATTACGTGGGTGTAAAAAGGAATTAAATGCAATTTATAAACTTTAATTTCATTATTAGGATCAGGGATTTTGAATAAAATTTAAAATTTATCTATGCGCGGGTTGGTAAACGAATTTTAGTTTCATTATTTCCGAAATGATTACTTAGTGAAATTTAAAAATCAGTTTCGTGTTATTTTCATTATTATTATAAAGGTTATTCAAAGAAATTTAATTTTTAGGTTCATTAATATGTGCAGGATTATCTGAACTAAATTAAAATTTTGGTTTCATTAATATGTCCATGATTTCTGAAATAAATTTAAATTTTATTTTTTATTACGGGCTGGGTTCTGAATTAAATTTAAACTTTAGTTTCATTTCTACATATATGAGTACAGAACTATATCTAAACTTTAAATGTACAGAGACATTAAAAGTGATTCATTTATTTGAAATGAATTATACTGATATGTAAAAGATTTAATACGCACAGATTTTAAGCTTTAGTTTCCTTAGTATGTACAGATTATAAACTTTAGTTTCGTTAGTATGTACAAGTTCAATGAACGCATTTTAAACTTTAGTTTCGTATGTACAGGTTTAATGAAAGAATTTTAAACTTTAGTTTCGTTAGCATGTACAGGTTCAATGAAAGAGTTTTAAACTTTAGTTTCGTTAGTATGTACAGGTTCAATGAAAGAGTTTTAAACTTTAGTTTCGTTAGTATGTATAGGTTCGATGAAAGAGTTTTAAACTTTAGTTTCGTTAGTATGTACAGGTTCAATGAAAGAATTTTAAACTTCTCTATCATTAGTATGTACAGGTTTAATGAAATAATTTTAAACTTTAGTTTCGTTAGTATGTACAGGTACAATGAAAGAGTTTTAAACTTTAGTTTCGTTAGTATGTACAGGTTCAATGAAAGAATTTTAAACTTTAGTTTCGTATGTACAGGTTTAATGAAATAATTTTAAACTTTAGTTTGATCGAGCTCTGTAGGATTACTGAATGCGACGTTCGCTTGACCTTCCACCGTCGTCTTTTCTTTTTTCTTCTTTGGCAGCACGCGATCCATAATTTTATTAAACTTTTCGTTTTTCGTCCTCCGCAGATATCTGTAATTTTAGTAGTAGTGGTAACAACAACAACAACAACAACGACAACATCAGTGACAACAACAACAACAAGTGACAACAACAAAACAGCAGGAAAAATAACAACAACGACGACAGTAATACGAACAAACTAAAGAACTGTAGAAACAAAAAATATAACAACAATTACACAGATTCAACCACTGTATCGACTATTACTACTACTACTACTACTACAAGTACCATCCCTGCTATTAGTTCTGTAACAGATATTAAACAAAAATAATTACATCTACAATTACAACTACGACACGTATGTGTGTGTGCGTGTTAATATATATACATATATTATGTATTGAAAAGCGTTCATCCACGTTTTGAATCTCTCTCTCTCTCTCTCTCTCTCTCTCTCTCTCTCTCTCTCTCTCTCTCTCTCTCTCTCTCTCTCTCTCTCTCTCTCTCTCTCTCTCTCTCTCTCTCTCTCTCTCTCTCTCTCTCTCTAAAATATATATGCTATAAAAATAATTTTCACCCGAAATAGAAGCCAGCGCCGCCGCCCAGGAGAACCAGCAACACAACGACTACGGCAACAATGACGCCAGTGTCATCAGAAGATTCTGAGGAGTCATGTGGTTTGTCTTGAAAAAAGAAAAAAAAAAAAAAAAAAAGATAAAAGAATACATGTCAGGTGGTTTCTAGGAGACATTCTCTAGAACTAGTAATAAATTCCTGTTGTATTCCGTTAAGCAGTTGACTCTAAAAGACTGTGGCATGTGCTGTCCTGCTCGCTGGCTATTTTTCGGCAGTGGCAACCCATGGGATGTCGAGTGTGGGTAATGGCTGTAGTAGAATCACGATTCATGAAAATGAATAAATGTTAGTTATAATGTGTGTTAATAGCCTTTCATTATCTATTTAAATACATAATATATCTATCTATCTATCTATCTATATATATATATAAGAAAGAAAGAAAGAGAGAGAGAGAGAGAGAGAGAGAGAGAGAGAGAGAGAGAGAGAGAGAGAGAGAGAGATTAATTTCATGAACATTTCTCACTGGTTGGTGCTGCTGCTGTCTTCGTGTAGGCAGTTGTAAACTTATCTACCTCCTCTGTCGTCGTGGTAGTCTCATCTACCTCCTCTGTCGTCGTGGTAGTCTCATCCACCTCCTCTATCGCCGTGTCAGTCTCATCCACCTCCTCCATCGTCGTGGTAGGCTCAAGCGTAGTTGTAAGATCTTCGTCCGTGCAGTTATCGCGACAGCGTTGTATCGTTTCGGGAAGGCTGAGGGATATCTGTTTCCAGCCGCTGTAGCATTCTCCCTGAAACGTCGTCGAGGTCGACCACGACAGCACCTTGTACATGGTGCAGTCGCACTGGAGTACGAGGTTCTGCACCGAAATGCGCTGGAACTTGTCCTTGGGGTACTCGAGGACGAAGGACAAGTGGGTCATCTGGGTCCCGTCCAGGTCCAACAGAACTCCGGACCCGAAGTTGGCGAAAGCCCCCTTGCGAATCGCTCTCAGGGGGTTTCCTTTCAGAATCAGGGTAGTGATTGCGATCTGCTCGAAGGCGGACGCAGGTATCACCTCTATTTTGTTGTCTTTCAGGGAGATGTGGATGAGACGCTTCAGCGGTCGTATCGCGTCCGTCGGTATCGAAGTGACGCCAACGCTGTCGAGGATGACGAACTTCAGGCAGTCCTGCTGCGCCTGGAAGATGCTGGAGGAGAGAGGGATCTGCGAGTGGCTGAGGTCGATGAAGTTGAGGCAGTAGGTCCCGTCCAGGCTGGACAGCTGGGTGAGCGGGTTGTGCTCCAGTTGCAAGTGCTTGAGCTGCGGTAGGGAGTCGAAGCCGGGAGACAGGTCGACGAGGTTGCAGTTGCGCGCCGAAATGAGCGCGATGGTTTTGTTGACGTCGTTGAAGGCGTTGGGGTGAATGGAGAGGTTGGCGTTGCCGTCTACGTCCAAAACCGCCAGCTTGGCCAGACCGGAGAGGTCGTCCTTTCGCAAGTTCGCGATGCGGTTGTGAGCGAAGTGCAGCTCCTGGATGTTCGTGAGGTTCTTGATGGCCCTCGGCAGGCGCGTCAACGAATTGTTCGACAGGTCCAGCATCTTCAACTCCTCCACGCCCCGGAAGGCGTCGCCGTCGATGCTTTGAATCGAGCAGCTGTCGAGCTCGAGAAACTTCAGAGAAGGCGCGCCAACGTCGAGGAAGCCGCCGCTGACCCGCCCGCTGCTCTGCGAATTCGAGCCGAGAATCAGCTTCTGGATGTTGTCGAGTCCCTTGAGGTAGGTGAGCGGGCTATCGAACTGCAAGCCGTTGTACGAGAGGTCGAGCGTGTGCAGGACCGGGGCTATTTTGGCGAAGGCCGAGTCCTCGAGGCGGATCCCGTAGTTTCGTTTCAGATTGATCACCTTCAGCCTGAGTCCCGGGGTGAAGTCGGAGGTGCGCACGAGCTGAATGTTGTTGTGCTCGAGGTCGAGGATGAAGTCCTCCTCAAGCTGGGAGAACGGCCTCAGGTCCGGGACTGTCGTCAAGCGGCTGTTCTTGCAGAAGACGAGGTAGCCCTTCCCTAAGTACCTGGAGAATCCCGTCCGGCAAGAGCAGGGCGTGGTACACGGACCTTCGTCGTCCTCAGCCCCAGAAACCGCGAGTGGAGTCGACAGCAGCAGAAGCAGAAGCGTTGTAGCAACAACGTCCATGATTAACCGGTTAATTCAGTCTGAAGTGCAAAATAGTGAATAAAAATGAATGTTTTGTTTTTAAAAATTTAAATTTTTTTTTTCTTTACCTCATGTTCTGGAGTTTGGAATATTTAGATTGAATGAATGAATAATATTTCATACTTTATGTTCCGGATTTGAAATATTCAGAGTGAATGAATGAATAGAATTTCATACTTTATGTTCCGGAGTTTGAAATATTCAGAGTGAATGAATGAATAGAATTTCATACTTTATTTTCTGGAAGATAACGCTATGCGAACAATTACGACATAACGCGATGTTTACAGATGGCGTTGTCTAGTGATGACTACAGAATAACATGATTGTTAAGATTTTGATATGTGTAGAAGAATTTTTGATTTTATCACATTTACTTTGTAAAATAATATAAATAAAAGTAATAATAAATTAGACAGCTATATTAAAAAAACAGAAACATTAATTTTTTTTTTTTTTTTTTAAATGCATCAGGATAGCTGAAGAAAGTGAAAACACTTATTTCCATTGTGAACAATTACGGAATAACATATTTTTTTTTTATAGATGGCGCTATCTACTGATGATATCGAACAGTTACGGAATAAAACGATTTTTATAGATGGGGCTATCACTTGATGAACAATTACGGAATAAACCGATTTTTATAGATGGCGCTATCTATTGATGATACGAAATAACTAATGCATAAACATTTTATGATATTTGTTGGTGATAACGATCAACTATAGATAACTATAGATGGTTCTGTCGAACAATAACTGTATAATATGTCGCTGTCTGTTGGTAGCACATTGTAATGGAATTTTTACAGCTGGAAGATTTTGGCCAGCTTTCGAAATGCGTTACACCAGACATGCATAGAAATTATGCAGTTGCTGAATTAGACAGCTAATCCCTATATAAATATTTTGCAATACTTAATTAACAAGATCAGTACTAGCACGTAACGAATATTCTGTCCAAATGGCATACAATAATTAAATTTAGTTTAAATAATAATAATAATAATAATAATAATAATAATAATAATATTAACAATAATAATGAGAAATAAATAAAAATAATTAAAAAAAAAGAACATTTAAAAAAATAAAGTCTTTTAAATATCAGATTAAAAAAGTAATTTCTGATTAAAATATCTTTTTTTGAAAAGTGCGTTATTTATCAGTTAACCATTTACGTTTGCAGAAGTCGATCACGTGACACAACTGATACAGTTCGAAGTGTAGGACGGTCCCGAAGAAAACAAAAACTGATGTCGCTTACAACCTACGAAACGAATCCATCAATATTAATTTTATCTAAGTTACCAATCAATGTAAAGGCGTTTTAGTTTTCAAAGAAGCGTTTATCTTGTGCATCGCTTCCCTATTTCGCGTCAAATTTGTTATCATTATATATTCAAAAATCAGCAACAAAGTTCCGTGTATTTTTCTGTATTTAAAACTAGATGAACGATGCATGGGCTAGATAGATCATTGCACTTTTAAACTCACCATTTCAGGTCCTCTTCGCATAAAAAGAGAACAAAAATATTTTTTTTTTTTTTTTTTTTTTTTTAGTGTTGTTGTATTTTGATATATTACGTCATCACTTCAAAGAACTGGCGTTACATATTTGGGGCCGTTCTTATAGTATATTATGTATATGTGCGTGTCTGTGTGAGTGCGTGTGTGTGTGAGTACGTGCGGACAGATTTCAGATTCTGACAGTCAATAAAGAAAGGAAAACAACACTATATATATATATATAGTGTTGTTTTCGGTATCACATTATATATACTAAAAACAACATGAACCAATGACACGTACGTATCACGTGATATAAGACACTATTTACTTCCGCCGTTTTTGTATAAATCTATTACGATTCTTTTGTGTTACAGGATGATCCGACGTGTTTGTGTGTGCGCGTGCATTTATGTTTTTGTGTTGGTTTATATGTGTATATATGTGCTTATAACAATCATAATATAATAATAAGTTATAATAATAATAATAATAACAATATTAATAATAACAACCACAATAATGATAAAAAAATTAATAATAATAATAATAATAACAATAATAGTAATGATGATGATAGTTTTAGTAGTAATAAATAATAATGGTTGTAATGATGATAATAATAATTATAATAACAACAGTAACATTGTTACTCTTTTTCTAAGTCAAAAACAACAGACAAAACAAACTCATTTTGATGTACGCATTGTATATTTGTGTATTTCAATGAGATAAAGACAACATGAAAATAAATGATGGTAAACACTTTCCAGTTTTAAAAATGTTTAATGATAATACAAGAATCTACAACTAAATACACACACCAATTTTATTATTTTCATCTTCCATTTATTTTGAATTCCACCGATTCAAATAAATATATAAAATAATTTGTACTCTTTTCAGAAACATGAACATTTGTGTTCAAAGACCTTTTGGCAATTCATATGAGATCATAATTTAAATTTGAATTAAACTCGTATATCGTATATGAAAAAAAAAAAAAAAAAAAAAAAAAAAATCCATTATGCATTACTGAATTGGAATATTTTGTTCACCTTTCATTTATTTTGTTTGTGATTTCCAAACCATTTTCTGTTTCTCTTTGTTAATTATTTATAAATATATTTTATTATTATTTTAAAACGTTTCAAAATACAGTTCATTTGTGTCTAGTAAATGAAATAAAAAAGAAAAGGAAATACACACACAATGTACACACATACACTTTCTCAGACACACACACACACACACACACACACACATACACTGTCTCACTCTCTCTCTCTCCACATACAAGTGTGCTGTTTCGGAAAACTTTCTGAAAATCAGTTTTAACCACCAAAAATCAAATACTGAAATGTACTCTTTACTTAAACATGTGTTTTTAATCAACACTGAATGACATGAAATCAAACTGTACCTGATTTGTTTTTTTTTTTCTTTCTTATTTTCTCTGGCAAATGGTTAATTTACTTTCCCAAGAAAAGTTTTTAAAGTTACAGAAATACGCTTATTCCATCCCAAGCCTGTTGAAATAATGATTTAAAATATGAGAAAATGGTGTTACACAAAGTCAATATTAGATCAACAGGATTTTTAGTTTTTGTTTGAATTTCTAAAAAAAACAAATGTTTATAACAAATTCCGAATCTTCCTGAAATTTACAGAAATACGCTTACGCCATTTCGCACATGTTGAAATAACAATTTTAATACTGAAGATAATGTCACACAGTCTGATTATTCGGTAAACATGATTTTAGGAAATTCCAAGTTTTGTAATAATTTAAATGTAACAGACAGAGTCACGCAATTTTCATATCAGGTTAACAGGAATTTTTTCTTCCTTGAAAATTCTAAGAATTTTTGTGAGAAATTCCAAGTTTTATTGAAATTACAGAAATATCAACACTCCATCAAAAATGCGTCTACTGATTCAAACGGAGAAAACATCATCACACAATTATCATATATCAGACCGTAACTGCATTTTATTTTGTTTTGAAATTCTAAGAACTTTTGTAAGAAATTCCAAATCTTCCTGAAATTTCCTGAAATATACCATCGTTCCTTCTTGTGGATAATTGATTTAAACAAAAAAACGAGGGTGTCGCAGAATTTCACATTTGTAAGAAATTCCAAATCTTCCTGAAATTTCCTGAAATATACCATCGTTCCTTCTTGTGGATAATTGATTTAAACAAAAAAACGAGGGTGTCGCAGAATTTCACGTTTAATAAACATCGCTGCCGACGTGCTCCAACTTGGCCTGCAGCTCTTTGTAACACTGAACGAGTTTTTTGACGTTGTGGTTGGTGGCGCTCATAGCCTGCAACTCCACCAAGTAACTGGACACAGCATCCAGACATCTCATTGCAAATTTTCTCCTTAAAAATTAAAATAAAATAAATTTATAAAAAATTAAATGAAAATAAATGTTTCCTGAAATAGACAAAGAAAAAAAAAAAAAAAAAAAAAAAAAGAAAAGAAAAATGAAAATAAAAAAAATAAGGACAATATAAAGCAAAACAAAACTAATTCACCCCCCCTCCCCCCAAAATTTTTTTTTTAGAAAATAACAAAAATTATAAAACACAGTCATACAAGTATGGGGTAAATTAATTTTAAAAACAAATCAAAAAGTAAATTTTAAAAATAAAAAAAAAAAAAAAAAAAAAAAAAAAGAAAGAAAAGAAAACAAAAGAAAAAAAACATGAAAACAAGGAAAATTAAACACAAATAATCATTCAAGAATACTAAAATAATTTACCAAAAAAAACCCCAAAAAAATAAAAATAAAATAAAATTCAACTTCAGTCAAATTTCGTGGGTAAACTAATATTTAACTTCAGTATTAGTGCGGTCATGGACACTTTCAAGTTTACTAAGTTTTAGTCAACTAAGATTTAGTGAAGAGTCCATTTCTGCAGGGAGTTGTTCTTTAGTCAGTGTGCACGTTTTAGAGGTTTTACTGTGTGTAGAAAATGAGTTTTTACCTCTGAGTGATGAGTTTAGGCTCCTCAGCGACGTGAGAGAGAAACCCGTGCAGAACTGTGAGCAGGTGTAGAGGTTTGCGCAGTAACTGCCAGTTAGGATCCTCAAAGATAATAATAACAACAATAATAATAACAATAACAACAACAGTAGTAGTAGTAGTAATAATAATAACAATAATAATAACAATAACAACAACAACAGTAGTAGTAGTAATAATAATAACAATAATAATAGTAATAAGGGTAATAATAATAACAACAATAATAATAATAGTAACAATAACAATAATAATAATAATAATAATAATAACAACAATAATAGTAATAATAATAATAATAGTAATAATAATAATAGTAATAGTAATAATAATAGTAATAATAATAACAGTAGCAGTAATAATAATAATAATAATGATGATGGTGATGATAATGGCAATAATAAAATAATAATAATAATAATAATAAGAAGAAGAAGAAGAAGAAAGAGAGATGGATGTATTAATAGTAACAGATAAATAGACAGCTACACAATGAGATTGATAGACGCAGTAACAAACTAACATGCTTACCTTTGATTCAAACATTGTGTTGTATATTAGACAGATTGAGATAGATACAGTAACAACATTTTGTCGTGTATTAAATAGACAAAGACAGACAGACACACAGACAAAAGTAGTACAAGGTAAGCTGCCTACCTTTGATTTAAACATTGTGTTGTATATTAGACAGATTGAGATAGATACAGTAACAACATTTTGTCGTGTATTAAATAGACAAAGACAGACAGACACACAGACAAAAGTAGTACAAGGTAAGCTGCCTACCTTTGATTCAAACATTGTGTTGTATATTAGACAGATTGAGATAGATACAGTAACAACATTTTGTCGTGTATTAAACAGACGAAGACAGACAGAAGTAGTAACAAGATATGCTGCCTACCTTTGATTTAAACATTTTGTGACAGGTTATACACACAGACAGACAGACAGACAGACACTCACAGAAACAAGACAAGCTGCCTACCTTTGATTTAAACATTCTGTCGTATATTTCCAGCAGTTGTTCAGCATGGACTCCTACTTCCAGGAGGACCTGGAAAACCCAGTTAGGATCAAAATCCAGGACACAGCTCCTCTGTTCCAAATACTTGACAATGAACGCTGAAAACAAAATAACAAATTATTTATTTTATTACTTTATGAATGTGTGTGTGTGTGTGTGTGTGAAAATTAACATTCTTTTCTTGTAGTTGAAAATAAATAAATAATAATAAAAATTACTACTACTACTACTAAATTAATAAATAACAAAGAAAAAAAAAAAAAAAAAAAAAAAAAAAAAAAAAAAAAAAAAAACAGACCAAATGAGAAAGAAAAAAGTTCTGCTTTGTCTCTAGAAAATTCTTCTTATTATTAAACACCATTTAAATATATTTTTTTAAATAGTAACACTAATAATAATAATAATAATAGTAGTAAAAAAAAAAAGTAAGAATGAGAAATGTCCTACGTTGCTAGGAAACACAAGAAAACACTCACGAACTGGAAAGTATCTCTCATTGTTTGCATACTGCTTGGCGACGTCCACTAGTCGGTCACTTAGAATGGTCAGCTGGGTCTGTGGACTGGACTTGGCAACTGAACATATCTCTGCAGACGTAACAAAACATTTGTATCAGAGTTTTATAATCACAAAACATTTATGTCTGAGTTTTATAATCACAAAACATTTGTATCAGAGTTTTATAATCACAAAACATTTGTATCAGAGTTTTATAATCACAAAACATTTATGTCCGAGTTTTATAATCACAAAACATTTGTATCAGAGTTATATAATCACAAAACATTTGTATCAGAGTTTTATAATCACAAAACATTTATGTCCGAGTTTTATAATCACAAAACATTTGTATCAGTTTTAAAATCACAAAACATTTTGATCAGTTTTATAATCACAAAACATTTGTATCAGAGTTTTATAATCACAAAACATTTCTATCAGTTTTATAATCACAAAACATTTCTATCAGAGTTTTATAATCACAAAACATTTCTATCAGTTTTATAATCACAAAATTTCCCTGAAAAACAGTTCTGACACTGAGACAACTGTAAACAATATTTTATTTTCAAAAGTATGTTAAAATTTATTATTATTATCATTACTATTATTGTTACTGTTATTATTATTATTATTATTATTATTACTACTACTACCATTATTATTAATATTATTACTACTATTATTATTATTACTATTGATATCTATTATCATTATTACTATTACTATTATTATTATTATTATTACTATTATTATTACTAACTGCCAGATATAGCAACTATTGTAAAACTATCATGTATCAAAAAAAAAAGCCTGTTATTTAAAATACTTAAATATCTTATATATATATATATATAAATATACACACAGAAACACACACATATATACACACATTAATAATAATAATAAAAAGAAATACAACCCACAACAGGACACATATTTTTGTTGTTGTATTTTTGAAGAGAGGACACTCTATTCACCTTTGTCTATTATAGCTTTCCACAGCTTTTCAATCAGCGAGCTGTCACAGAGACCAGCACAGTGGACGATGGCCAGCTGACATGCAGGCAGGTCAAACTTGTCAGCAAACTCTTCATACAGCTGAAAACAAACAAAAAAATGACCGTTTTTCTCTATAATTATAAACAGGGTAGATCCATTGTACTGAAGATATATATATATATGTGTGTGTGTGTGTGTGTGTGTGTGTGTGTGTGTGTGTGTATACATACTCAGAGATGTCATAAATCCAGCTACATCAGGAATAACTCTATAACAGTAATCCTGTGAAGGTGAGAATGCCGAAGGCAACGAGCCTCTGCCGAGTCGCATTTACCATTCTAATGTTTCTAAACGTAAGATATTTCATTTTATAAACCGTATCTCTTGGATCTGGTTGTGGAACTGGGAGACTTTAACACTAATGTGAACTTAGAGGACATTTTACAACCATTCATTCTTATCTGCAGTAGGTAAGAAAACCCTTCGGTTTGTTTGGACAGAGACCGCCACATCTCTGAAACCAAACTTAATACAGGCACGATTGTGGTTGTCCAAACCAAGCTTCAGGATATCTGAAGCAAGCTAAAATGTGACTTGAGACTTGTTTTGTTGGTGGTGGGTCACGTATTTAAGACAGCTACTCACTGTCATGATGTCGACAAGCTCAGAGTTCAGTCTGCTCAACGCTTCGTCAATGTCGTGAGTCCTCGACATCTTCATCATCGCCTGTCTCACCTGCAACTGCAGCTGAGCAACCTGCAACGACAACAACGCAGCAAACGTGAGTGATAAATTACTGTAAACATTACACCAAATAATAACGTATTGGTATTGAAACACAGAATACATAAACATTACAACACAAAATATATCAACATTACAACACAGAATACATCAATATCACAACATAAAATGCATTAACATTACAACATAAAATACATCAACATTACAACACAAGATTCTACAGAAACAACAGCCTTCCCCAATGAAAATTAAAAATTATAAAATAAAAAAAAGATGAAAAGGTAAAAATCATATCACACAAATATATATATAAAAAAAGAAGAAAAATAAGTAATCAGAATACTCTCTCTCCCTCTCCTCTCACCTCCATTTTCTCCTCCAGCTCATGAAGAAATTCTCCGTCAGTGTTGGAGCTGATTCCTGACGTTGTACACCTCGCGCAGACAATCGCCCTCGACAGATACTCAACTCTTTTGTCCAGTGGAACATCCAAGCTGTAAAAACATGAGTTGAATATTTAACACTCAGATATTTAAAAAAAAAAAAAAAAAACATTTATAAATGTTTATAAACACACATTCGCATATTTTTGTAAAAACATGAGTCAAATATCACTCAAATATTTAAAAAAAACTATTTATAAATGTTTACACACACACACACATTCACATATTTCTGTAAAAACATGAGTCAAATATCACTAAGGTATTTAAAATGTATAAAAAAAAACCATTTAGATATGTTTATACACGCACACTCATATTTTTTGTAAAAACTAAAATTTAAATTATTTATTTACTAAGATTTGTTGTAACAAAATCTTTAAACATCTTTAATAAAATACAAAAAAATCTTTAAACATCTCTAAAAAAAAAACAAAAAAAAACACACACAAAAATAAAATACAAAAAGAATAACATCTAACAAAACTAACAAATCTTTAAACTTCTTTAATAAAAAGAAAAAAATCTTTAAACATCTCTAAAAAATAAAAAACATACACATAACAATTGTTTTTTTTCAAAATTATAACATCTAACAAAACTAACCAGATCTTTAAACATCTTTAATAAAAAAAAAATCTTTGATCATCCCTAAAACAAAAAAATAAAACACATAAATTTTTTTTTTTTTTTTTTTTTGAAATTATAACATCTAACAAAACTAACAAAATCTTTAAACTTCTTTAATAAAAAAAAAAAAACAATCTTTAAATATCTGTGAAAAAATTTAAATTCTTTAAACATCTCTCAAAAAAATTTAAAAATAAAAACTTACCCGTATCTGTCAGCCAGGCTAGAGAGAATCTTCGCAGCTGCTGGAAAGTTTTCTATCTTTTCGTAATGTTTCCACAGCATGTCGAGCACGTCAACGTTGTCGGCCTTCATCAACGCCTTCCTCTTCAGATACGCCTCAATGTAGGGCGTTTCCAGCTGTGAAGTAGTGAATTTAATGTTTTTATTCAAGTGTATCTGTGAAGTAGTGAGTTTAATGTTTTTATTCAAGTGTATCTGTGAAGTAGTGAGTTTAATGAAATGTTTTTATTCAAGTGTATCTGTGAAGTAGTGAGTTTAATGTTTTTATTCAAGTGTATCTGTGAAGTAGTGAGTTTAATGTTTTTATTCAAGTGTATCTGTGAAGTAGTGAGTTTAATGTTTTTATTCAAGTGTATCTGTGAAGTAGTGAGTTTAATGTTTTTATTCAAGTGTATCTGTGAAGTAGTGAGTTTAATGTTTTTATTCAAGTGTATTTGTGAAGTAGTGAGTTTAATGAAATGTTTTTTTTTTTTTAAGTGTATCTGTGAAGTAGTGTGTTTAATGAAAAGTTTTTTTTTAAGTGTAGATTTTTAAATATTTGTATGTAGGGTGTTTCCAGTTGTGAAGTAGTGAGTTTAATGAAATGTTTTTTTTAAGTGTATTTGTGAAGTAGTTTGTTTAATGAAAAGTTTTTTTAAGTGTATTTGTGAAGTAGTGAGTTTAATGAAATGTTCTTTTTAAGTGTAAAATGTTTATATTTTTACTTAGGGTTATTCTAGCTGTCAACTAGTTTGTTTAGTGAAATGTTTGGAAACATTTTGTAAGTTTTCAACTTTAAAGACACATTTTTTGTAAGTGTAAAAAAATTGGCTAAAATCATGAAGTTCAATATGTAGAATTTCCTTATTAGATTTTGTGTTAAAATAATGTACATTATAAAACACTTTTATATTAGACTCTTTGTTAAAATAAAATAGAAATACTCCTATAAATAAAAGCGAGGAGCAATACGATACTCTATGTAATAGACATTAGCTTCAAAAAAATCAATAAAAAACAATTGTTTACCTCTAGAATTTTCTGCAGTTTGCTTGTAGCAAACAGCCAGTCATAGAGAGCAGAATGAAACAAAGGATCGTCTGACTTCAACCCCAGATCCAGCATCTTGTTTTTCTGAAACAAAAACACACTCATTTCAAAATCTCAGGAGAAGAGGCTCAAATCTCACGAACCTTCTGAAAATATTTAATTTTTCTGTAATTAAAAAAAAAAAAAAAAAAAGCATGTATTTCAAAATCTCAGTGGATTAGATTCGTGAATTAGTTGAAAATAATTCTGAACAAAACATCATCAGACGTCAGTCTTAATGTTTTAATTATTTGTTTTTTTCTTCTGGTCAACAAGCAATAATACGAGACTCGTGAAATAGGTAAGAACATTTTCAAGGTGTCTGAGGTCAATATCAGTCTTATTTA
Organism: Chrysomallon squamiferum; assembly: GCA_012295275.1. Lineage (NCBI taxonomy): Eukaryota > Metazoa > Mollusca > Gastropoda > Neomphalida > Peltospiridae > Chrysomallon > Chrysomallon squamiferum. The sequence continues at coordinate 20,213,642 of CM022677.1, forward strand.
TGTTTTTTTCTGTAATAAAAAGTCACAGATTTCAAAAACCACGATAGATAAGATTCATTAGAGAACAGCCAGAAATTTTATTGGTTCCAATTATACTTTAATGGCAGTGATTAAAAAAAAAAACCCAAAAAACTGAAATTTTGTTCAGAAATGTCAGTAATAACTATTCCTTTATGAAAAAAAAAAAAAAAAATTCTTCTATTACAAAAAAATAATTCATACAATTGTAATTGTTAACAAAAAAAAAAATTCTTTAATTAAAAACAACTCTTCTATAATAAATCCAAAATAAATAACACTTCCACTGGTAAAAAATAACTCTTTAACAAAAAAAAAAAAAAAAAAAAAAAAAAAAAAAAACCATCTTCTGTTAGGAAAAATAATTCTATTACAAAAAAAAAAAACTAAAAATGATCTTCTATTATCAAAACGCATTACTTGTTCCTCTGCCTCGTCTGCAGTTAGTCCAGTATGGTCAGGCGCAGGTGCAGGTGCTAGTCCTGGTTGCTTGGCAACCTGCTGATTGTGTGAGCTCACTGACCAGAGGTAAGCAAGAGTGTTTGTGTAGCAGCTGTAGCAGTCTTTTCTGTGAACAAAACAAATCTCTTTACTAACTCACAGCAAGATTTCTTTTATCTGCTTCTGCTTCTATGACAGAGATATGAGACTGGGACACCACTATATTTTATTAACTCACAGCAAGATTTCTTTTATCTGTTTTTGTTAACTGACAGAGATAGGAGACTGGGATACCACTATATTTTATTAACTCACAGCAAGATTTCTTTTATCTGTTTTTGTTTCTATGACAGAGATATTAGACTGGGATACCCCTATATTTTATTAACTCACAGCAAGATTTCTTTTATCTGTTTTTGTTAACTGACAGAGATAGGAGACTGGGATACCACTATATTTTATTAACTCACAGCAAGATTTCTTTTATCTGTTTTTGTTAACTGACAGAGATAGGAGACTGGGATACCACTATTTTTTATTATCCCACAGCAAGATTTCTTTTATTTGTTTTTCTTAACTGACAGATATGAGACTGGGATACCACTATATTTTATTGACCAAAAGCTAGGTCGATTTTATTTTATATATTTATTTTCTTAAATAAAAGTGTTGACAGCCTGGGATTCTCCATTATTTCATTGGTTAACAGCAAGGTTTATTTTATTTATATTTTTATTTCATTAAATATGATATGAGAGAGGGATACTACAATATTTTATTGATGGACAGCAAGGTTTACTTTTATAAAGACCTTCCCACGAACAGTGGTAAGCAGACAGGAGATAGTGATTGGAATGGGAATGAAATGAAACAAATAAAACATGGAAGTACGTGCAATAAAGTTAGATCATTTCTTCATATAATCAGAGATATACACTAAGACTGATTAGAAATAAAAGAAAAATTTAAAAAAAAAAAAAAAAAAAAAAAAACACAATAAATAAAAATGTTAAATTAAATAATAATTTTGAAATTTTACAGAATGTATTTAGACTATTTCTTTATACTGTACAGTTTAATTATGACCGATCTGTTAAAACAACAAATAAAACATTCTCTGGATGTTTACAGAATATACTCAAGACTTCTGCTATCCTAGCACCAAGGACTCTCACCATGAACAACAATATATTTTTAAATCTAATTTGGTTAATGTTAATTTTATTGTGTGTTTTTTTTTTCCCCCATATTTTCTGGCAAACTCCCCACTCAAGTGTTAATATTATGTTGTTCTTTCAGGTTATTATTCTTTTTTTTTTTTTTAAATCTGTATCAAAACGTTATTTTTTTTCTCTCTCTCTCTCTCTCTCTCTCTCTCTCTCTCTCTCTCTCTCTCTCTCTCTCTCTCTCTCTCTCTCTCTCTCGTGTTTTTACCTCTGTAAGAACATCTGCATGCCCTGCATGTCATCTGGGGGTTCCCCTTTCTGGTAGTAGTGCAGGGCGAGGTTGTACGGGTCACACCTCTTGGCCACCTCCAGGGTAAGCTCGACGATGCCCTCGAAGAAGCCGACGTCTACGAACTGTTTGCAAATTGACGGGAGGTGCATCGGCGCTGTGACTTCTGTTAACAACTGAATAACATCAAATTAGTGTTTTAGTTAAGTATCAGTAATATAGCACACACACAGACAGACAGACATACAGAGAGACAGACAGACATATATAGTAACATATACAGTTAAATATAGCACACAGTAACACACACACACACAGACTGACAGACAGACATATTAACAGTTAAATATAACACACACACTCAGACTGAGACATATTAAGTTAAATATAACACACACACACACACACACACACACACACTGACAGACATATTAACAGTTAAATATTACACACACACACACACACACTGACAGACATATTAACAGTTAAATATAACACACACACACACACACACTGACAGACATATTAACAGTTAAATATAACACACACACACACACACACTGACAGACATATTAACAGTTAAATATCAGAATCTGAAATATTACACACACACACACAGACTGACAGACATATATTAACAGTTAAATATAGCACACACACACACACACACACACTGACAGACATATTAACAGTTAAATATCAGTATCTGAAATATTACACACACACACACACAGACTGACAGACATATATTAACAGTTAAATATCAGTATCTGAAATATCACACACACACAGACTGACAGACATATTAACAGTTAAATATCAGTATCTGAAATATTATACACACACACAGACAGAGAGACAGACAGACATACATGTTATTAGTTAAATATCAGTATCTGAAATATTACACACACACACACACAGACTGACAGAGAGACAGACAAAGACAAATGTATTATTAGTTAAATATCAGTACCTGAAATATTTTACACGCACACGCACACACACACACACACACACTCACACACATACAACACATACAGGAGTTGTATCCAAAATTAATAATTCTACTTCAGAAGCTACTGGTTGGAGAGCTTGCAGAGAAATGAGAGAGAGAGAGAGAGAGAGAGAGAGAGAGAGAGAGAGAGAGAGAGAGAGAGAGAGAGAGAGAGAGAGAGAGAGATGAAAACCTTCAGAGCTTCTTGTAATTTCTCTTTCTTCTCCTCATCGGAACTGAATTGTGCTGCATGAAGAAGCTCATTGGACTGAAAATAACAAAAATAACAAAAATAACAAAACAACAAAATGAATATAACAAAACAAAAACAACAAAATGAATATAACAAAACAAAAACAACAAAACAAATATAAAACCGTTCTTTCTGCACTCATCTCATTACCTATGAAAATGAGATGACAAGGAGAAGAAATACAACATAATGGGGAAGTTTGCAGAATACACTTAAATTATTTCTTTGTATTGCCAAAAAAAAAAAAACATGTCTAAATTAAAAAAATTATTTAGTAATTTCACATTATATATATATATATATATAAAATCTTTATTTAAAAACAGTGCTATATATTTCTTGCATTTCAGCTCTAGATATATATACGTTACAGACTAAGAAAAAAAACACAAAAAAAACAACAACAATTCAACAAATCCAAAACACAAACAAGTATTCATTTTTAAGCCAAACACAAAAGTCTACCTGTGAAACAACACAAATAATGACCACTGTTTCTACTTCCATCTTACTACTCCATTTGTTTCTTAAGGCCAGATTCACACAGTGACACAACAACTCAACACATTTCTATCAAACATTTTCACGGATGTTGCCAGTTTTGCTCTACTTTGAAGTTGTAGTAGTCAGCTCGGTTACTTACCTTGGAAAAGACTGCGTCGTTGTAGCTGTAGAGAGAGGGACACGTCTGCCTCAACTTCGTGCTGATGGCTTCTGTCGGAGTGCTGTTGTCGAGGTAGCGTTTTACCAGCGAGGAAATGAGAGAGCTGCAGATCTGTAGTAATGTGAAATAATGTCTGAAGTAACATCTAGTGTCTGTGTTGTTATATAAATATGTCTGAAGTAACATCTAGTGTCTGTGTTATTATATAAATATGTCTGAAGTAACATCTAGTGTCTGTGTTATTATATAAATATGTCTGAAGTAACATCTAGTGTCTATGTTATTATATAAATATATCTGATGTAACATCTAGTGTCTGTGTTATTATATAAATATGTCTGAAGTAACATCAAGTGTCTGTGTTATTATATAAATATGTCTGAAGTAACATCTAGTGTCTGTGTTATTATATAAATATGTCTGAAGTAACATCTAGTGTCTATGTTATTATATAAATATGTCTGATGTAACATCTAGTGTCTGTGTTATTATATAAATATGTCTGAAGTAACATCTAGTGTCTATGTTATTATATAAATATGTCTGATGTAACATCTAGTGTCTGTGTTATTATATAAATATGTCTGAAGTAACATCTAGTGTCTGTGTTATTATATAAATATGTCTGAAGTAACATCTAGTGTCTGTGTTATTATATAAATATGTCTGAAGTAACATCTAGTGTCTGTGTTATTATACAAATATCTCTGAAGTAACATCTAGTGTCTGTGTTATTATACAAATATCTCTGAAGTAACATCTAGTGTCTGTGTTATTATACAAATATGTCTGAAGTAACATCTAGTGTCTGTGTTATTATATAAATATATCTGATGTAACATCTAGTGTCTGTGTTATTATATAAATATGTCTGAAGTAACGTCTAGTGTCTGTGTTATTATATAAATATATCTGATGTAACATCAAGTGTCTATGTTATTATATAAATATGTCTGAAGTAACACCTAGTGTCTATGTTATTATATAAATATATCTGATGTAACATCAAGTGTCTGTGTCATTATTTAAATATAAGTGGAATTATATCTGACACAACATCAAGTGTCTATGTTATTATTTAGATATATCTGACACAACATCAAGTGTCTATGTCATCATTTAGATATATCTGACACCACATCAAGTGTCTATGTTATTCTTTAAATATAAGTGGAATTATATCTGACACATCTAGTGTCTATGTTATTAAATATATGTGACACATCAAATGTCTATGTTATATAAATATATCTGACACAACATCAAGTGTCTATGTTATTATTTAAATATAAGTGGAATTATATCTGACACATCTAGTGTCTATGTCATTATTTAGATATATCTGACACATCTAGTGTCTAGGTCATTATTTAAATATATCTAACACAACATCTAGTGTCTATGTTATTATTTAAATATATCTGACACAACATCTAGTGTCTGTGTTATTATTTAAATATACCTGATACAACATCTAGTGTCTATGTTATTATTTAAATATATCTGACACAACATCTAGTGTCTATGTTATTATTTAAATATATCTGACACAACATCTAGTGTCTAGGTCATTATTTAAATATATCTGACACAACATCTAGTGTCTGTTATTATTTAAGTATATCTGACACAACATCTAGTGTCTGTGTTATTATTTAAATATATCTGACACAACATCTAGTGTCTGTGTTATTATTTAAATATCAGTGGAATTATATCTGACAACAACAGCAAGTGTCACAGGCCACTTGTTAACAACTAAGTAACTGTAAGAAGAAGTAGAACAGAAGTGGACATCTTTGTAAAAGCTGAATAAACGCTCGGACAATATTTATAACAGAACTCCAATTATGTGTACTTACATGTAGACAGTATTTATAAGAGAACTCCAAGTATGTGTACTTACATGTAGACAATATTTATAAGAGAACTCCAAGTATGTGTACTTACATGTAGACAGTATTTATAACAGAACTCCAAAGTATGTGTACTTACATGTAGACAATATTTATAACAGAACTCCAAGTATGTGTACTTACATGTAGACAATATTTATAACAGAACTCCAAGTATGTGTACTTACATGTAGACAATATTTATAAGAGAACTCCAAGTATGTGTACTTACATGTGGACAGTATTTATAACAGAACTCTAAGGTATGTGTACTTACATGTAGACAATATTTATAACAGAACTCTAAGGTATGTGTACTTACATGTAGACAATATTTATAACAGAACTCCAAGGTATGTGTACTTACATGTAGACAATATTTATAACAGAACTCTAAGGTATGTGTACTTACATGTAGACAATATTTATAACAGAACTCCAAGGTATGTGTACTTACATGTAGACAATATTTATAACAGAACTCCAAGGTATGTGTACTTACATGTAGACAATATTTATAACAGAACTCCAAGGTATGTGTACTTACATGTAGACAATATTTATAACAGAACTCTCAAGGTATGTGTACTTACATGTAGACAATATTTATAACAGAACTCCAAGGTATGTGTACTTACATGTAGACAATATTTATAACAGAACTCTAAAGTATGTGTACTTACATGTAGACAATATTTATAACAGAACTCCAAGGTATGTGTACTTACATGTAGACAATATTTATAACAGAACTCTAAGGTATGTGTACTTACATGTAGACAATATTTATAACAGAACTCCAAGGTATGTGTACTTACATGTAGACAATATTTATAACAGAACTCTAAGGTATGTGTACTTACATGTAGACAATATTTATAACAGAACTCCAAGGTATGTGTACTTACATGTGGACAATATTTATAACAGAACTCTAAGGTATGTGTACTTACATGTAGACAATATTTATAACAGAACTCCAAGGTATGTGTACTTACATGTAGACAATATTTATAACAGAACTCCAAGTATGTGTACTTACATGTAGACAGTATTTATAACAGAACTCCAAGTATGTGTACTTATATGTGGACAGTATTGACATTTAAATACGACATCCTACAACCCTGACACTTTCCCATACATGTGTACACATTTCTGCATGGGTTAGTTAAATAAATAAATACATTTTTTACCTCTTTTCCGTTGACAACAAGATGTTTGAATGAAATCGTTCTCAGCTGGTTTTGTTGTTCCTACAAAAACAAAATAAAACACTGAATAATATCAGAATGTGAAGACGAGACTAAATTGCATGTGATCTCGCAGGTTTTTCATTTTTATTTTTAATTTAATTTTATATATACATATATATATATATATACATATTTTATTTTTATGATTTTATTATTAATTATTATTATTATTTTTTTTTTCAAACAATAATAAAATCCTACTGTAATAACAGGTTGTATTTTTAACTGCAAGATTTTCGGAACGTAATGTAAAAAAAAATAAAATTAAAAAAAAAAAAAAAGAAAAGTAACTTAATATTTTTAACAGCAAGAAGATCAAAATATAACAATATAACATAAATAACACAAAATAACATAAAATAACATGACTTGGGTTGTTATTTTCACCTTTGTCAGTGTTTCCACTATCGCATGAAACTGGTGATCAGCGAGGATTTTCCACAAGCCAAGGATTTCCTCCACTCTCTGCATGAGCTCCTTAATGTGCTGCAGAGAAATCTTCTCAATTTTCTGTGCCTCAGCTGAAAACAGAAACATTACAGAAAATAAATAGTAGATTTTATAGTAGAACATAACGATAATGGCTCTATTTTTCTATCATATGTGTTCGTGTTGTTGTTTTTTGTTGTTTTTTTAAAGCGATATCTTCTTGATTTTTCTGTGCCTCAGCTAAAAATAGAAATATTAAAGAATATAAATAGTAGATTCTACAGAACATAGCGGCTTCATTTGTCTATTGTATGTGTTGATGTTGTTGTGAGTTTTTTTTAAAAGAGAATTCTTCTCAATTTTCTGAGCCTCAGCTAAAAATTAAAATTTTTAAAATGAAAAATGGTAGTTTCTACAATAGAATATTGTTGCTTTATTTTAAATAATAACTGTTGATGTTTTTTTTTTAAAGAATTCCTTTGAGTGTATGAAGTAATTATGTAAATATTCAGGGCATATATACAGTTTATGTTTTCTTTCTTGATTTTGCTGTCCAGTCTTTCAAAGTGTATCTTTATGTAATACTTCAGAATATAATTTAGACTTTTTCTTTGTAACAGCAAAGTACACTTTAAATGAAGGTACAGAAAAACATGCAAGTATAGAGAATATATTTATACTTTTTCTTTGTATCACCCAAAGGTTAAACTTTAAATTGCTAATATTTGAAAGATATATTTACACTGTTTCCTCATATTAGAAAATGATATATAAATGAAAGTGAAGCATAACATGGACATATAGACAATATATTTAGACTATTTCTTTGTATTATAGACTTTAAATGATTTATATTTAGACTTTGTATCATAGTACTCTTTTAAATGAAAGTACAGCAAAACAAGGAAGTATAGACAACTCTTTTAAATGAAGGTCTATTTAGACTACAATTATTTAGACTATTTCTTTGTATCATAGTACTCTTTTAAATGAAGGTACAGCAAAACAAGGAAGTATAGACAATATATTTAGACTATTTCTTTGTATCATAGTACTCTTTTAAATGAAGGTACAGCAAAACAAGGAAGTATAGACAATCTATTTAGACTATTTCTTTGTATCATAGTACTCTTTTAAATGAAGGTACAGCAAAACAAGGAAGTACAGTCAATGTATTTAGACTATCTTCTTGTATGACTGAAGGTAGACTTTAAATGAAGGTGCTGTATAGACAGTCTATTTAGACTTTAAATGAAGGTGCTGTACAGACAATGTATTTAGACTATCTTCTTGTATGACTGAAGGTAGACTTTAAATGAAGGTGCAGTATTTACAACGGTTGTTACAAGACTAAAGGTTACTGTGCAGTATTTACAGTGGTTGTTACAAGACTAAAGTTTACCGTGCAGTCTCTGTTTTGTATTTTCATCCATTCTGCCCAACATTCGTGGCTGGAATTGTAGTCCTGACATCTCACTGTTAAAATAAAATTAAATAAAATTAAATTAAAAATTTAAAAAAAAAAAAAAAATTAAATTAAAATAAAATAAAAATAACTAAAAATAATAATGAAATAAAATATTAGAATCACTGCATGTGAAAACATAATAACTAGCTGATATTTTCTCTTTTATTTTAATTTATCACAATGGTTTTTCCCAGACAAAAACACAACCTGAGGGTCAGTAACAGGTGATTTTCAGTTGCTTTGATCTTTTAATCCATACACATTTTGAATTATTATTATTATTATTATTATTATTTATTTATTTATTTTTAATCTTTTTTTTTTTTTTTTTTGAGTTTTACTGAAGGACAGTAAAGTATTATCGGACACTAAAGATGAAGACAGGGAAAAATAAAGATGTGCTGGTTGCTACGACAACTTGGAGATATAAGACTGTTTGTTATTTGTACAACTGAATTTAATTACCTGTCTACAGGTTCTCCTGATTCAAATCTGGAATTCAAGTCCATGAAATCTGACAAATCTCGCACAAACTCCAGCACCACATTCAACTCCTCTGTAGTCCATGAAAAACAAACAGTATATGTATTTTTATTTACAAATATATATACACAAACATCCAAACTCAACACCACATTCAACTCCTCTGTACTAAAAGCACTTCCCAGCTAAAATAGTAAAACAAACAGTATATGTATTTTTATTTACATTATAAATATACATAGATACATATTAAACTCAACACTACATTCAACTCCTCTGTACTGAAAGCACTTCCCAGCTAAAATAGTAAAACAAACAGTATATATATTTTTTTATTTACATTATAAATATACGTAGATACATATTTCTGTATATAGAAACACACACTCACTCAATCACACATAAAAATATAAAAATATCTAAGTTATGTTTAACTGTTAGTAGTGGTGAATTCAACTTTAGTCAATAAATTGTAAATTAAAAATAATGAAGACACTCACATAGGTAACTTGTGTCATCTGATTTTCAAATTCCGAACAAACTCTCGAATTCCAAAATGGACTGAAAAAAACCAAAAAAAAAAAAAAAAAAAACCCCAAAAACATAACCATTAAAAATATTCTTCATTATATTTTCCTACTAACACTCTTTAATAAACGTGAGTATTGGAAACTATTTTCTTATTCAAATTAAAAGTTTTTAATTAGAACAGTTTTTTATTTAAACAAAAAATAATAATAATAAAAAAAAATTAAAAAAATAAAAATAAAAAATTAATAAATAAATAAGTAGATCCCCTTTTTCAAAACGTATTTGAAAAACACAGTACAAACTGATTAGAGCCATTTATGTTCCAGTTAAAACAGCACACCTGTTTTATTTGAAGTATTTTAAGTAATTTACACTGATGCATTAAATATTTCTAACTTGTGGCAAAGCACTATTACCTATGAACGTTTTTGTGGAGGCATAAAACAAAGACTGTTTATAAACTCAAATTAGTGAAAGATTTGTAAGCAAAACACTTTGTTGTGTAGGTC
>CM022677.1:20229040-20256540 GCA_012295275.1 Chrysomallon squamiferum
CTGTATTTCCATCAGCTGTTTTCTGAACGGGAACGAGTCCTGGCCGACGCCCCACAGCAGGTCATTGTCCTCTCCCCGGGAGGCAACCAGCAGCAGTGAGCCTGAAACAAAACAATCTTTAAACTGCAAAAAACAATCTTTAAACTGGAACAAAACAATCTTTAAACTGCAAAAAACAATCTTTAAACAGGAACAAAACAATCTTTACTGCAAAAAACAATCTTTAAACTGCAAAAAACAATCTTTAAACAGGAACAAAACAATCTTTAAACAGGAACAAAACAATCTTTAAACAGGAACAAAACAATCTTTAAACAGCAAAAAACAATCTTTAAACTGCAAAAAACAATCTTTAAACAGGAACAAAACAATCTTTAAACTACAAAAAACAATCTTTAAACAGGAACAAAACAATCTTTAAACAGGAACAAAACAATCTTTAAACAGCAAAAAACAATCTTTAAACAGGAACAAAACAATCTTTAAACTGCAAAAAACAATCTTTAAACAGGAACAAAACAATCTTTAAACTGCAAAAAACAATCTTTAAACTGCAACCGGAACAAAACAATCTTTAAACTGCATCAGGAACAAAACAATCTTAAAACTGCAACAGGAACAAAACAATCTTTAAACTGCATCAGGAACAAAACAATCTTTAAACTGCATCTTTAGCAATGTACGCAAACGGTCTAAATATTAAAACAGCTTTTTGTTGTAAACTATATTAAAATGAGCCATTCTCTCTGCCTTTCTGTCTGTCCCTATCTGTGTGTGTGTGTATATATATATATATATATATATATAACACACCTATCTGTTAATCTGTCTAATCATCTATCTAGCTGTCTGTCTGTCTGTCTGTCTCTCTGTCTATCTACATTAATTACCTTTTTTTGTAATAAGTCACGTGAATGCTCTGTATAGATCTATCTATCTATCTATCTATCTATCTATCAGTGTATCTATCTCTTTATTTATCTGTCTGTCTGTCTGTTTCTCTACCTACATTAATTACCTTTCTTGTAGTAAGACATGTGAACATTCTGTATGGGTCTGCTTATGATGGAGGGAGATGAAAAGCCGGGGGGGAGACGAACATGAACCAGATTCAACAAACATGGCTGCCGAACTGCAGTGTTCAGTGGAGATGTAGTAAAATAAAACCTGACACCTGGAAAATAATTTCAAAAATAAATAAATAAACAAATAAATTAAAGAACAAATAAATAAATAAATAAATGAGTAAATTAAAAAAAAAAAAAAAAAAAATCTATTCTAAACTAAACTAAAACAAAACAAAACTAACATGTAGATTAAAAATCTGATGTTGTTATGGCAACCAGATAACAAAATAAAAAGTAAAACTATTTTATCAACTTGATGTTGCTGCGGCTATTAGAAATTTAAATAAAAATAAAAACATTTTCTTTACCTTAAGATTTCTATGGCTTCGAGATATATAAATAAGAGCAAAAAATTTTAATATTTTTTTTCTAATCCTGATATTAACTAAATATATAAATAAAAATAAAAAATGTTTTCTTTACATTAGATTTCTATGACTGAGATTTCTAAATAAGAGTAAATTTTATTATTTTTAAACCTGATATTAATTAAATGTATAAATAAAAGTAAAAAAATGTTTTATTTACCTGTGGTTGTTATGGCTACCAGGTGTATATTCATGGAATCTTTTTTAGTGAGAGCAGAGATGTGCACTATTGAACCAAAGTGTGATTGATCTACAGAACTGATGAAATGAAACCACAATTAAATGTTAGGCAAAGATAAATAAATAAATTAATAAACTAACGAAATGATTTGAAGAATACATTTTTTAATTTAAACATTAATCTTTTTAAGTCCTGAAAATAAAGAGACCACAAAGAATATAAAGAAAAATGACTGAAAAATAAATAAACAGAAAAACAAATGAAATAAATAATAATAAAATAATAATAATAAGAAGAAGAAGAAGAAGAAGAAGAATGAAAATAAAAATAAAAATAAAAATAAAATGTTTGTATACCTAACCAGTTTGGATGCAGTGTTTAGAACTGAATGCGACGGCAAAACCGAAACTTTGATCAAATCTTGTCCATCAGCTCCTAAATCATAAACCTTCAAAAACAAAAAACAAAAAAAATCATTAAAAAAATCCAAATAACATAAATAAATAAAAATAAACAATCATACCACTGGCTCAGAAACCCTTGTCCAAAATTCCAAAATATGAAACATTTTCTGAAATATTGATATCTTACAGTTTTCCAGGTTATTTTAAAATGTCAACTTTATTTAATCAGCCACAACTTTATTAAAAGTATTATACAGAAGATCTTGCAGACTAGTTGTATAAACTCTGCATGAAATATAAACTGAATTTGTGTTTAGACTTAGATCCTACCCTCAAGCAATCGCCTTATATTCTAAAATCCTGGTTTAAAATTGAGAGTTAAGTGTTATTTTATGGATTTCGGAAATTCAGGTATAATGTTGTAACTTACAAACAGAGTTCCTTTTTCTGATCTTGTGTAGAGAATGTTTCTAGAACTGTCCACACTGATTTGAACAAGAGCATCTGAAAAATGAATAAAGAGTTAAAAAATTAAAAAAAATGTACTAGCACTATAAATAATAAAAAAATAAATAACCTGTAAATAAATACAATGAATTAATAAAATTGAATATATAGAGATAACGAAAAAAATGTACCTGCACAATAAATAATAAAAAATAAGTTACTGATAAATAATAAATAATTGAAAATATAAATAAATAAATAAATAAAAATATAAAAATATAAATAAATAAATAATGAAAAAAAGAAATAAAATGAATAGTTTCAAAAAAAGATATTCAAGCACATTTTTTTTATATTTGTGCCAGCAGATCAACAAATTATAACAAAACTTAGATACAACTGTAAAATTAGCAAACACTGAAAAAAAAAAAAATAAAAATAAAGTAAAAATAAAATAAATATAATTATATTAAAAGAAGTCTCCCAAAACATCAATGAACCATTATACAAATATTTACTAAAACTTCTGTTGATGTGACTTAGATCAAAACTGTAAAAATGAGCAAATACTGATAAAAAAAAGAAAAAGAAAAAAAAAACGGTTTCTCTTACCATCCTCGCTGAAGCTAAAGTTGAAAATTGAGGAAACAAACAATGAAAACATTCGCGTAGAATGATTTATCTTCTTGCACTGCGAACCAAACCAACTCTTTGTTGTCTGAAAAAAATATAATAATAATAAATAATAATAGTAATAATAATAATTATAATAATATACATAAATGAAATATAAATCATCCATCAATCAAAATTCACTTTAGTAGTTGACGAAAGCCAGCAAAAAAACTGAGATTAGTAAAAAAAAATATGTTAACATTTTACTATTATGTACTGATCCCTGAAATATTAAAAACTGGAAGAATAAAAGTAAAATCTCTCTCTCTCTCTCTTCTTTATCTTTAGTTTTATCTCTTTATCCCCCCTCCTCCCCTCCCTTTTTCCATCTGGTTACTTCTCTCTCTCTTGTGCTTGTATGTTTGGTTCACACTGATTTAAGAAAACACACCCTGACTTAACAGCCAATGTATTTAAAAATCAAACTATAAACACCATAGGCCAGTTTTAACATTTATAACTTAATGTTCACACACACACACTTTTATAACTGTTTTATTACTGGTAAGCAAAGATACTACTAAAAATGACACAAATATTTTTAACATTTTTGAATTTAATACATTTGCTTTATAAGTATTATAATTCTAAAGATGCTAATGATATAAGTAGTTTTAAAATGTTTAATTTAATATTTTTATATTATTCATGTTTTATTCTGGGGAAACAAAATGATGTATTTACACAGTGCATGTTAAAAAAAAAAAAAAAAAAAAAAAAGAGATGACACCAGAAAGAAGCATAAAAAACAAGTAAAATGTTTTTTTTGTTTTTTTTTACCTGGTAGACTAGTTCATACAGACAGCCATCTTTGCCTGCCATGAAGATTCGACCGGTGTCTGTTCCGCAGATGAAAGTGAAATATGTGTTGTCAGTGGAAACGACAAACAGAGGCGAAGGTAACAGATGCATCTCCTCGTCACAATTACCTGTAACACTACCTGAAACAAATAATTAAAAATTAAAATTAAAATTAAAAATCCCGTTATGCTAGATGATTGCTTGTACCTGAAACAAATAATTAAAATTTTTTTTTTTTTTTTTTTTTTTAAAATCCTGTTATGCTAGATGATTATTCGTTTGGCATTATTAACAAAGCTGTTTATGTTAAATACAAAATAAATAAACTGAAGTATTTTGATTATGTAATATTCTTTGTCTTTATTAATTAAATGAGTATGAACTGTTTTACTCATAAAGCTACGTTAAAATGATTTCTTCTTCATCAGTGAACAATCAGACTGGGGTGAATCATCTCTCAGATTTCTGTTATCATCTGTCATCTGAGGGACTAAGTGTCTCCCTTCCAGTAGTTTGTCTAAACTCTATCTACATCAGTGGAGGTCCATTTTAGTCTAGCCTCAACCGTTTTAGTCTAGTCTCTACTCTTTTAGTCTGATCTCTATGTTTTAGTCTAGTCTCTACTCTTTTAGTCTGATCTCTATGTTTTAGTCTAGTCTCTATGTTTTAGTCCAGTTTCTGTGTTTTAGTCTAGTCTCTACCCTTTTAGTCTAGTCTCTATGTTTTAGTCTGGTCTCTGTATTTTAGTCCAGTCTATACTCTGTCTGGTCTCAACTCTTTTAGTCTAGTGGCTACCATTTTAGTCAAGTCTCTTTGCTCTTTGTCTAGTCTCAACTCTTTTAGTCTAGTGGCTACCATTTTAGTCAAGTCTTTGCTCTTTCACCAAACCCCAGCTTGGCAAATCCACGACAGGGGCTGTAGCTGCAGCTGCTGCTGCTGCTGATGCTGCAGTTGTCAAGGACACTGACAGGTGCAGGCTACCTCACCATGGCAAGAAATGGATCACGAGGAAAAGGCAGATGACAGAAACATTTATATTGACTACTTAAATCCTTCACCTGATACTGCAAGATGCTAAGAAATGAATCATTTGCTGTGAATTAATTAACACTTTAAATATTTCACTGAGACGACGAAGCCATTGTACCATGTCAAGGGATGGATTATGAAGCAGCAGCAGCAGGTAATTATATTAATTATTAATTATTTAAGTATTTCACTAAGACGAACAAGCTAACTCAAGATGTCGTGAAATGGGACAAAATTTACCAAGGAGACAATTAAAATCTTTATATTATTTAAATCGTGCAAGCCACCTCAAGACTGCAAGGAACTGACCATAATATTCCAGCAGACAACTGAACTCTTTATATTAATCATCAGCTGTTTAAATCATTCGCTGAAACGTGCAAGCTAACACAAGGAATGGACAGTGATACACCAGTAGACAACTGAACTCTTTATATTAATCATCAGCTGATTAAATCATTCGCTGAAACGTGCAAGCTAACACAAGGAATGGACAGTGATACACCAGATGATGACTGAACACTTCATATTAATGATTAACCAATTAAATCTTTTACAGAATATTTACCATCCGAAGACTTGATGAAAGACACTCCTAGTAGGATTATGTTGACTGGGGTGGCAAGTACAAGCAAATATTCAATAACTGGATCAAGTATTCCTGAAAATTATAATCAACATTAGTGTTAATTTGTTAAAAAAGAAAATTTGTGGAGCCATTAGAATATTTTTCATTTTTTGTTATATTATTATTTAAATTACTATTATTATTATTAATATTATTATTATTATCATATTTATGTTTCCTTAGCAATGAAATTATGAATAATGAAACATTTTTTCACAAAATTTGAGAATTAAACCAAATTTATGTTAATTATTATTTTGAATATTGTTATTATTATTATTATTATATTTCTGTTTCCGTAACAACGAATAACAAAACACTTAGAGTTTTGAGATTTAAACCAAACCTGGTGTTGGTTTCACAAGTGCTGTACACAGAATAGTTTCCTGCAGCTCGTCAAAATAGGCTAAATCTGATCTGTAATTGAAAAAAGAACTGTCTTTAAGAAAATTGTTACAAAATGAAAATTTTAAAAATCACACACCTCCACTTACACCCACACAAATATCAGGAATGAAAGACAGACAAGCATGCATGCACGCACACACACTTATGTTAGGAATGACAGGCAGACAGACAGATATTTATAGACTTAAACACAAACACCAAAAATACAGACACACTGACACTATTAACTATTCAAAACTTTCACTGACACGAGCAAGCTACCTCACAGTGTCCAGGAATGGACACACACACACAGACACACTTAAAGACGTATATACACACACAAAATAACACTTACACATACACACATCAGGAACAAAAAGGTGCACACAGATTATAGCCTTACACACAAACCACATCGGGTATGAAAGGCACACAAACAAACATTTATAGACTTACATGTATATACAAACACACAGAGCTCTGAAAATACCCCCACAGATATAAATTAGAAACAAACACACACATATGTACATCAGGAAAGAAAAATATTTTAAAATTTGTTGTATGTTTTACCCGTCTTCGTATTTCCAAACAAAAATATCACAGTCAATGGTGAGCCAGGCTCTTCTGATCTGAGGAAACAAACCCATGAGAAAGGTGCACTGCATTCCTGAGTCACAGGGTAAGGAAAGAGAACTGTGGGCATGTTTGATAAAACCTGCAGTTTGGTTCTAAACCTTTAACTGAGATTAAATAAACCATAAGATAAAAGTATGTTCTTTACACATTAGTTAATGAAATGAAAATGTTTGATAAAACCTGCAGTTTGGTTCTAAACCTTTAACTGAGATTAAATAAACCATAAAAAAAAATAAAACTATATCATGTTCCTAAAGTTTAAGCATTAGTTAATGAAATGAAAATGTTTGATAATTCTTGCAGTTTAGTTCTAAACCTTTAACTGAGATTAAATAAACCATAAAATAAAATAAAACTATATCATGTTCCTAAAGTTTAAGCATTAGTTAATGAAATGAAAATGTTTGATAATTCCTGCAGTTTGGTTCTAAACCTTTAACCGAGATTAAATAAGCCATAAAATAAAATAAAACTATATCATGTTCCTAAAGTTTAAGCATTAGTTAATGAAATGAAAATGTTTGATAATTCTTGTTGTTTAGTTCTAAACCTTTAACCGAGATTAAATAAACCATAAACGATAATTATGATTGGAGAACAAAATAAAAAAAAATAAATTGATAAATAAATAAGTGACCCAAACAGAACACAACTTTGAAATATGCAGGATAAGCACAAACTGTTTATTCATTTTAATAAGACTAAATGTTAAACCATTTTTATATTTCATATCCCCTAGGCCTGCACTCTTTTTAAAAATTATCAAAATAATTAACCGAGATCACGTGACAATGATAATTAGAAAAAAAGGATACGCCCAAATTCCTGGACCACTAAGGGGGGCAGGGGGGTCCACTTTGTACTGACAAATTCTGCGAGAGAATCTGGACTCATTCCCGCTTCAATCATGTTAGGGTAGTCAAAGTCGTGTACCCCACTCACTGTCACATGTGCTGACAAATAAGTAAGTAAGTATGTAAGTATATAGAAGTAAGTAAGTAAGTAAACAAGCAAAGAAATAAAAAAAAAATAAAAAATTAAAAAATTAAATAAATAAATATATATATATATATCTGCATGTGTATGAATGCGTATGTTTTAGGCTATATGAATGCATGTATGTATATATCATCATATGCATGTATTTATTTATGTATGTATGTTACTTGGTATATATATATATCTGTGTGTGTGTGTTTCTGTCACAGTAGCAGACAGACACTGACCCAAGTTGCAATAGAAAGATTGTTTGATGTGACTAACAGCTAATGGGTATCATTTTCATTGTTTAATTAAAATGAAACTTTAAGTGACTAGAGATCCCACAGCCAGTATCACTGCAGTCCGAGCCAACCCACTTTGTGTCTAGGAGGAATTTCAACAGCAGCAGTTAAATTAATTATTGTGTAGGCCATGTTTTCACTGTGTAGATCATTTTTTCACTGTGTAGGTCATGTTCTGATTGTGTAGATCAAAATACACTGTACAGATTTATGTCTCAAAATCAATAAGGTGGAAACTGAACATAACGACAGGAAGGCAAGATGGCTGTAACTTAAAAATGGTTTCAAGTCATATATGTATATATCTTTCTTCTTCATGATAAAACACTGTTTATTCAGACATTTTCACTTCATTCTAAATCACACGGTGAAAATCACAAAAAGATTTGTTAAGAATTTTTAAAATTTAAATAATTTAATACAAAAAAAAAAAAATAATAATAATTTGTGTGTACTCACTGTGGTCATTAACATCCAGCATCTGAGACAAGTCCAAGTACTGGTCATCTTCTGACAAGTGTTTGTCCAGCAGACGACACGCACTTTCCAGAATGTTCTCATGGGTCAGTGGGGGTAGACCCATTCCCAACATAGAGGCCATTGCTATCTGAAAACTTTGAAAGAAAATACACGTTAACTGATGAATGCAAAATGGGTGATTTAAAAAAAAAAAAAAAGTATTCATCACTATGTTATGAAATAAATCTGCTATAAATTTGGTATTATAAACCTTCAATTTTTTTTTTCTTTTTCGGTTTAGAATATTGACATAGTTAAGTGTATTTCCATTTCACACGGTGTCGTCTATAAAATAAAGAAGGAAACAAACGAATAGAAGTATTATTAACACTAACAAGTAACATCATTAAACATGCAACATCGTCAAGAAAACAAAATGTTTTGAGAACTTAATTCGTGTTTCTCTGCAAACAGTTAGTAGGATCAATATCTTCCCTATTTTTATTATTATTATTTTATTATTATTATTTTATTATTAACAGATTAATAACTGTACTGGAATAAATCATACTTCTGTTGTTATACTGATGTCTGCCTTTGATTTTGATCGACATTACGACAGATTCAGAGAGTGATGAATGAAACCGAAACCGGCAGATTATAATTTGCCTTGTGAATCTGTTAAACTGACACGGACTGCCAAACAAACAACTATTCAAAGTGTCCAAGCATTATACAAATGTTATTTATCAATGTATACTTACTCTATAATACGTTCGATCAGCTAAGCATTTGTAATTCAAAAACCCGAACACATTTTCCCCCGCTTAAGTTTGGTTGTGTTTCCCTCCCAAACATTTGAAGCACTAGCAATAGGTGTAGCGTCTTGTTTTTAATTTTGATAATAATACACTGTATTTTAACATATATTCCATAATTTTATACACAATATTTCATGTTATTTAAATGCATGATTATATGTCTGACGTTGGGTCAGTTACTGATTTGTGTTGTTTCTATCAGTGTTATTTATTAATGTTCGTTTTGTTTTAAGTATATATATATATATATATATATATTCGAATAAACCTTTCTGCTATATACACGCAGACGACTTGAACATAAGCGAATAGCGTATCCAAACGTCACAGTTAAGATCATTAAAAAATCTCACTAAGTTAAAACTTAAAAACGGAGATCTTCAGGGATATTTATTTATTTATTTATATAAATATTTTATGTAATGAGGGCACTTGCTTTATTGCAAGTGAATAATTTGTTTCCAGTGAAGAACATCTGTCCCCCAGTGAAGTCTCTGTAGACTCAATACTTTATCACAGATTTCGTAAAATTAATCAATAAAAGTTATTATTGTTGTTGTTGTCACAGATATCTGGCAGATAGAGAGAAATATGCATGTACGTATGTACTTATGTGTGTATGTGTGTGTTTATATGTAAGATTACGAAGACTAATTAACAAAAAGATAAATTTATTTACAAACATATAAATACAGCGATAGATATATGAAACACAGAAAAATATAAAAAATATATTTCACATGAATATATTCAGTAATGAAAGCAGCCTCGTTCTACTATATTTTATAAAATACATATTTATTAAAATATACACACACCCACACACAACATTCAGATTTTCTTTTTTAGTGCTTAATCGCTGATTTAGATCTCAAAATGGTCTTCTAGAGAAATGGTTTTCATTTTAAAAAATTACAAATAAATTGTTATTTAAGAAGTAATATGATTTGATGTATAATTCCTTTTAGGTGCTTAGTTGTAAACAAAAACAGTAAATTTCAATTTGTGTTTATTTATTTGTTTGTTTATTTATTTTGCATTATTTAGGACTGTAGGATAAAAGAAATAACTGGTTTACTTTTTTTTAATAAATAAATCAACTTTATCCTGCTAAGGGACTAACCAGCTATTCCTTAGTTTTATATATATATATATATTACGTATATACATGACGTATATAGATGACGTCAGTAATAAGATACAAAAATGCGCCGTCTCGTCAGTTTGAAAATACGGTTTCAATGTGGCTTTCGCTTACTGCATTGTAAGCCACATTCACTTGTCCTTGCATCTCTTGTCTGTCCACTTTAACACGGTTTACGTGACTGTAATAATAATAATAATAATAATAATAATAATAATAATAATAATGATGATGATGACGATGATAATAACAACAACAACAACACAGATAATATCTATAATAATGGTAATAATAATGACAACAGTAACAATAATTTTATACTAGTAGTAATAGTAGCAGCAGTGGTAGTAGTAGTAATAATAATAATAATCATAATAATAATAATAATAATATAATAATAAGAAGAAGAAGAAGAAAAAGAAGAAGAAGAAGAAGAAGAAGAAGAAAAAGAAGAACAACAACTACAACACTGATAATAATATCTATAATAATGTTATAATAATAACAATAACGATAATTTTAAAATAGTAGTGGTAGTAGAAGCAGTAAAAATAATAATAATAATAATAATAATAATAATAATAATAATGTGATAATAGGTAGAAAGAAAGTGGAAAGGAACCATGAAAGAGCGAAAGTAGGAGGAAAACAGGAAAGAAAAAAGAAAAAGGAAGACAGAAAAGACAGAGAATATAAAACAGGAAAGACAGAAAATAGCAGGGAAACGCGAAGGACAAAGTAGTAGGAAAATACGAAATACAGAAATAGATGGAAATTAGGAAAGACAGAAAACTGAAGTGAAACATGAGGACAGAAAGTAGAAGGTAAACACGAAAGACAGAAAGTAAAACGAACACAGGAAAGACTGAATGTAGTAGAAGAACGTTGCAAACATGAAAAGAAGTAAGAGACAGACAGACAGACAGACAGACAGACAGACAGACAGACAAATCTGCTCTTACCCACATATTGCTGTTATAGCAAAAGAACCCAGTACAAGAAAAATGATACTTATTCCTAAAATTAAAT
Source organism: Chrysomallon squamiferum (assembly GCA_012295275.1). Lineage (NCBI taxonomy): Eukaryota > Metazoa > Mollusca > Gastropoda > Neomphalida > Peltospiridae > Chrysomallon > Chrysomallon squamiferum. The sequence continues at coordinate 20,240,466 of CM022677.1, forward strand.
CCCTGGTAGATCGGTTTCCGCCTGTGTGAGAGAATTTGTTAGAACGTGAAAGTTGTGTGTGTGTGTGTGTGTCTGTTACGATAAAAAAAAAAAAAAAAAAAAAAAAAAACAGAAAAAAAAAAAAAAAAAAAAAAAAAAAAAAAAAAAAAAAAAAAAAAAAAAAAAGAAAAAGAAAAAAGAAACAAAGAAAAAAGAAAAAAAAGAAAGAAAAACAGGAAGAAAGCGAAGAAAGAAAAAGTTGAAAACTTTAGTTACCCTTTGTTTTAAAAGGCTGTTTCGACGTGGTGAAGCTACGTCTTGGAATAGTTATTGAATTGTAATTGTCCGTAGCATAGTCTGAAAAGGCACCAGTGGTATTAGCCTGTGAAATGTCAACAGTGGTATTAGCCTGAGAAATGTCAACAGTGGTATTAGCCTGTGAAATGTCAACAGTGGTATTAGCCTGAGAAATGTCAGCAGTGGTAATAGTCTGTGAAATGTCAACAGTGGTATTAGCCTGTGAACCGTCAGCAGTGGTAATAGTCTGTGAACTGTCAACAGTGGTAGTAGACAGTGAACCGTCAACGGTGGTAATAGCCTGTGAACTGCCAACGGTGGTAATAGCCTGTGAACTGCCAACAGTGGTAATAGTCTGTGAACCGTCAACGGTGGTAATAGCCTGTGAACTGTCAACAGTGGTAATAGTCTGTGAACTGTCAACGGTGGTAGTAGACAGTGAACCGTCAACAGTGGTAGTAGACTGTGAACTGTCAACAGTGGTAGTAGACTGTGAACTGTCAACGGTGGAAGTAGACTGTGAACTGTCAACGGTGGTAATAGTCTGTGAACTGTCAACGGTGGTAGTAGACTCTGAAATGTCGGAAGTGATATTGGCTTGCGACGTGGTGAAATCATCGTCATCTGAATGCTCGGCAACTATATCAATGACTACAGCAGCGTCTACTGTGTCAGCAGCAGCTGTACCAACTACTGTAGCAGCGTCAGCGTTGACTGTTATTGCACCGGACTTCGGTTGTGACGGCGAATTGTTCCCAGCGCACAGGCCTTTCAACAGCGCCATCGTTTCCGGAAGTCCGATGACGTGCCGTTTGTTTTTAATGGAGCAGGTTCCTTCGACGATCGAGGGTTTGATAAAGCGCAGAATGACGTACATTTGGCACGTGCATTTAATGACGGTGTTGCTGACGGAAATGTGTCGGAACTTGTCGTTGCGGTAGTCTAAGATGAAGTCTAAATCAGTTAACGTCGAATCGTCCAGAGCTAACTTGACTCCCGAAGGGAGCTCGTTGAAGGCGCCTCGTTCTATCCTGGTTATTGGGTTTCCTTGGAGACCGATGACAGTCGCGTGCATTCCAGCGAAAGCATTTTTCGGCACAACTTTTATCTTGTTGTTTTTCAGGGACACGTATACAGCCGTTTTCAGCGGTCTCAGTGCCCGTACGGGAACCTCGGTCAGACTGCAGTGGTCGATGATGATTATTTTGAGGCAGCTGCTCTGTTTGACAAACACTTCGTCGGTGCGCAGTCTAATGTGCGAATAGCTGACGTCAGTCTGACGTAGGCAGAACGCGCCGTGCATCGATGAAAGGCGGGATAACGAATTGTGAGAAAGGTCCAGTTCCACCACTGACGTAAGCAGTCGGACGCTGGCCGGCAGATCGCGGAGACCACATCCTCTTAGCAACAGATTTCTTAGAGTATCTTCCAGCCCGAAGAAAGCACCGGAGTGCACGGAGAGTGGCGCGTTCTGGTCTAAGGTCAAAGTCGCGAGACTGCGAAGACCTAAAAAAGTGTGTCTGAACAGGTTTCGTATCTTGTTAGAGTTGAGTTTCAAGTCCACGAGTTTCGTCAAATAGTTTACAGCAGCCGGGACCCGCAGCAGACGATTCACCGACAAATCAAGCTCTTTCAGCGTCCTGACGCCGTGGAAGGCTCCGTCTTCTACGTCCGCGATCCTGCACTTCGACATCGCGAGGCGCTTCAGGGACAGCAGTCCTACGTCGAGGAAATCCCTCTTCACCGCTGAGCCCGTCCTCTGAACGTTAGATCCGAGGTCGAGGCTCGTCAGCTTGACCAGACCTTTCGCGAAAGCGAGCCTCTCGTCGAACTGCACGTCCGTCTCGCTGACGTCGAGGATTTCCAGCGAGTCGGCGAGGTTGGCGAAAGCGGACTCGGCCAGATCGATCCCCCGATTCTTCGCGAGCTTCAGCATGATCACTCGGAGACCGCGCGGGAAGTCGTCCTTCTCCACGGACGCGATCCTGTTTCCCTGCAGGTCGAGCAAGATCGACAGCTTCACTGACGTCAGCGTCCTCAGGTCCGGCACGGCCGTTAAGCGTTTCCAGCCGCAGAACACGACGTACACGCTGGGCAAGTACTCGAGTTCGGAACGGTGACACGTGCACTGCTCTGGACACGCGACCACAACCCACACCACGCACACGGTATTCATCAACGACAGCAGCACTGTTAACATAGCAACAACGGTGTCAGCAATGCAATATTCTGAAATACAAGTGTGGTAATTTTGAAATCAACCATACCTTTGCCTCAGTCAGATCATAACTTATGCACTGGCGCATTTTGTAACATGCACGCACGCACGCACGCACGCACACGCACACACCCACACACATATACGCACAGGTAATATACATTACCACGACCTTTTTCGATCATCCCGATTATCACTGATGCTGTTGCTTTTACTCCACTGCCACTACTACTGCTACTACAGTGTATGAAACGTCTACTGCTTCTATTAAAACTACTCCTATAAGCGTATTTATATTCCTGCTGCACAGTGGTACTGTGCACAGTGGTACGTGTCCTTAATGTCCCCCACCTGGGTGAGCAGCCACCTGCGATATAAGGACACTTTTCAGTGGCTCAGTTCCTTAGATTAGCGGACACCTACTGAACATGGACAGAGACAGCATTTATTTATCATGACTCCACTGGTGAAGCGAACCAGTGATACCGATTTGAATTTGTTTTCTCTAAAATAAATAATTGTATTATAGCAAAAAAAAAAGTTGGCTTCGTCCATTTTCTGCACTGCCAAACCATTGAATCTGAAGCAACTTGGCGCGTAAATTTAATTTGGTGATTCTGTCATCCAGCCTCATTCCATGCTTCGTAAACGCCGGGTATTTAGCGGACTTTTAGAGATCGAAATGATGGCGTGGCTGAGTTTCAAACCTAAATATGCCTTATTCTTGTGTCCGGCTTTTGTAACTTTGATACGTTTGCAACTGTGTTTTAGGAGAAAGCTGTAATGTTTGTGATGGCAAAGCCTGGCAACGCCTGGAAACCGGTATATCTATATCTGTAGTGGATATAGATATATCATCAAAAAAAAAAAAAAAAAAAAAAAGAAGAAAAAAGGTCCCTCTGATGAAGGAACACCTGCGATGTATTGACAGGTATCACTGTATCTAAATTTACTTCCTTGATGTAATAGTAATTTAAAAAAAAGTCACAGACACGCGCGCACACACACACACACACAGGCACACGCACTTGTACGCGCGCACTTAAATAATAGATGCACTTTAAATAATTACAAGTGCATAATAATGATGATGATAGTGGTGGTGATAATAATGATCATTATGTTGACATTGATAATGATAACGATGACGACGACGACCATAATGATGATGATGGTAATGATGATGATAATCATTTTGTTCCCAGCTAATTTAAAAATTCGTAAGCAGCATATCCAGGTTTGGGCAGTTGGTTGACAGACTTTGCTATAGGTATTCATGTATATAATTAATCCATTTATTTATTTATTTATTTTAATTAAATTCGGGGATTAAAAACCATCTTATTTATTACCAAATATATATATATATATATATATAATAACGTAATTTTCTTTAACATGTTTATCAAATGACACCATTTTCTCCTAATGTTAATATTATTTGGTATTAAAATGACAACGCGTGTTGACCAGCATAATATTGTTTACAAAGGGTTTTGCTGAATGTTAGAGGAAATACCGACAAGTATAACTGAAGATTACACACATATTACTATGGATTGCTGTTGGGATATATCGTCCAGTGAAGATGCTGTTTGGTAAAATTGGTTACATAGTTTACATACACTCACCGTTTCGTACATCCGTCGTTATTATAACTATTTGACGTCATTTTCCTTCATACGTCATAATCCATCTTACAGTGCTACTCGTAAGTTACGGAAATTAACGAAATAATGTGTAAGGCTTAGCACCGATTACATACACTACGCTCGTGCATAATGCAGTAATAATCATAATAATAATAATAATTATACAAAAAATAAATAAATGGAAATAGTTCGAGGTTCTGTTTAATAAAAATCGTGTTCCACGAAATTATTGTGAAGTATATAGTTGTTTCTACTAATCCACAAAATTACTGTGAAGTATATACCTGATTCTGCTAATCCACGAAGTTACTGTGAAGTATATACTTGTTTCTACTAAATCATGATGTTGCTCTGGAGTATACTTTTGTTTCTACTAATCCATGAAGTAACTGTAATGTGTACTAATCCATGAGTTTACTCTGAAGTGTACATTTGATGCACAATAAAATCGCAGTGTGAATATGTATGTAAAAGAAGAAGAAAACAGTACACAAATATAAATAGAAATGTCTCCAGCATGACAATACTTTTATTCAATACGTGTGTGTGTGTGTGTGTGTGTGTGTGAACCCGGCCTAAGCCTCTAAAATCGTAATATTCTCGACATAATGACGTCATAATTGACGTCACGAAAACTTCTGTTTTATTTCGTAAATTAAAGGTTTATTTGTCCATGTTCTAACTTGCATTCGTTCACACTTGGAATGTACAGCTAGTCAGAAAGAAAGAAGGAAAATTCGCCAGTCATTTCCTCGTGGATTGCGAATCTCTATGCCGAAGTTTGTTAACCTTTATGTATTTTTTAAACGTGACATTGTCTAAAGCTTGGCAGTGTTATTATTATTATTATTATTATTATTATTATTGTTATTGAAGACGATATTTGTATAAAACTGACAAAAGTATAAAGCAAAAGTTTTATAGCTGTACAAAAATTGACAAAAGTGTAACTGTTTATACCTTTAACATTTTCAGATCAGAAGAGGAATAATAGCAGTTAGTATGTACGTCGTCATAGTAACACTGCTATCAGTTGTAGGTGCAGTCGTGTCGCAATGTCCCAGCAGCTGTAGCTGTCGTACAACAGAGGTACGTGGAATTGGAACTGCGTACGTGGTGGCTTGCGAAGGCGGAGGTTTACGACAAGTTCCGGACCTGAATTCACTAGTCTCGGAGAAGAAAAAACGCATTTGTCTCCATCTGAAAAATAATCAGATTACGTTAGTCAGTCAGTCCAGTTTTCCTCCAGCTCTCGATGTCGTTCAGGTCATTCTGGGTGGTAACACGGACCTACAGTTGGAATACAACGCTTTCGTTAATTTGGCCAATTCGCTGCTACACTTGGATCTTAACAACACGAACTTACAGTTTAAAAGCAAGTTTTCATTCTTAAAAGGCCTGACTAAACTTAATACTCTTATTTTGAATGGCAACAGACAAAACGATGGACACATAAAAGCAGAATTATTCAACAATTTAGATTTAAAATCTCTGGAAACTCTGTCTCTCGCTTACTGTAATATAAATGATCTAACTCGGTCGGTGTTTAAAGGGTTAAGCTCTGTTAAAGAGCTGAATCTGAGTAACAATAATTTAGCGAATGCGCCACTGGACCTCGCTTTAGAAAATCTCGAAACGCTGATTCTTGCAGGCAATCGAATCAGTAGGTTAGCACTTAACAGCTTTTCCGACTATCGTAAACTTGAGACACTGTCGCTCGACGGAAATCATATTACGTTTGAAATAGACGCACTGAGTGCACTAGTAGAAAGTCTGAGTACAGTTAGTTGTTCCTCGTGCATGCTGGATGATGTTCCTAAGAACGCCATTTACAGGCTCGCTGGTTTGACGAAACTGGTACTGCGCAACAACCCGATGCGCTCGATAGACGTGTCGTCCTTTAGCGGGAGTTACTGCCTCGAAGAACTTGATTTTTCGGAAAATATTATTCCGCTTCAACCCAAGATGCTGTCGAAACACTCGAAATGTCTCACAAAACTGCGGCGAAGTTCGTGCGGTCTGACTGAAGTCCCAACGGCGGTCATCAAAGAGTTAACGTACTTAAGGTCGCTCGACCTGTCGAGGAACCATATCAAGTTCATTGAACGAAATGCTTTTCCTCTGCGTAATTTGCATGAAGTAGATCTGTCTGAAAACCCGCTGACAGAAATCAGGCCAGGCGCATTCGGAAACCCTAGCGGTTATTTTGAGCTCAACCTCGACAAGACGAAACTGAACGGGGTGGACTTCTTGCTGGAATACGACAGATTGAAATTCAACACAGTTACTTTTCGAGGCGTGGGGTTCCCGTGTACCTGCGATTTAAATAAAATGTTGTCTTTTCAATACAGACGAAAATTGTTTGGAGAGTGCAGCCTTGTCAACATAATTTTACCAATCAGGGGAAAGGGCTCACCTCCTGCTCTTAAAGACTACTGCAGAACTTCGACTACTTCGACTACTTCGACTACTACAGCAAGCGGTAAGTCCTATTTTAAAACGTAGTCTATTAGCAAATTTCGGTTATATTTTACTTTAAATAAATCAGCGAAACCAGTAATAATAATAACAAAATGTATTTATTTATTTGTTTGTTTGTTTGTTTATTTGTTTGTTTGTTTATTTATTTATTTGTAATATTCTACAGTGTGTTCACGTATTTATCCGTGTATAAAAACTGATTCTCTGAACTTGGTCTCTGCAGAAAATGATAACAAAAAAAGTACTTCAGCGGGAGCCGTGGTAGCTGTTCTGGTCGTCATATTGGTGCTGGCAGGAGCCGCTTCTGTCTTTGTCGTGTAAGTTTAAACACAGCTCGCTGTAGTGACCTGCGTCGTTCAAACAGAAGGAAAATAAAATATACTAAATAGCATACAGCGTGTTACCCTTGGGCTAGCTAAGGCATTGGCTGATCACGTGATAGTGATACGTTTCATTAGCTTGTTTGTTACGGTTTGTACGATCAAAATAGTAACGGCGTCTTGTTACATTGCTGTTGAAATTTTATTCCTTTATTTCAAACTGGAACAAATATGTATATAAACTGGAACAGTTATATATATATATATATATATATATTTGTTCCGGTTCTTATTTACGGTTATGAATAAATATGACACAATATAATGGTATCCTTAAACACTGATGGTCACAACTTGACTCTTTTTGAAATGAGGTAAAAAACACCTAGCCGCGAGGGGTTCTGCGGGGGGCGGACTGTGTGACAATATGTAGAGCACCACGGCAGGGCCTGGGGTAAGACTGAAACGTGTGAAAAGGATGATGTATCCTCAAATGATCAGGTGTTCGATAAACCTGTTTGATGTCCGATTTCTTTGAAGTCAGTTTTGTCTTTCATCGTTGCGATGTAGGTAGACTTAAAACGGCAACCGTAGACATAAACGAATTCATTCAGTAGATATCGGATTAGAAATATATATATATATATATATATATATATATATATATATATTTAAAGAAAAAGAAAATCGTCAATTTCGGTATGACGCCTTTGCCTCATTTGCCTCAATATAGTTACACCCATGACGTTATTATTGTTACGGTAATAATAATGATGATAATAACAGCATGGTGGTAGATGTAGTAGTACTAGCAGTAATAATAATAATAGTAGTAATCGTAGTAGTAGTAGTAGTAGTAGTTGCACTGGTGGTAGTAGTAGTACTGGTAATGGTGGTAGTAGTTGTAGCAGTAGTAGTAATATTAGTAGTAGTAGAAGTAGTAATATACAACAATAACAATACAACAACTATTATTGTTGTTATTGCTGTACTATTATTATCATTTTTTATTATTATTATTATTATTATTATTATTGCTGTTACTATTATTGTTATTACTGTTACTACTACTACTACTACTACTGTTATGATTTATTATTATTATTGCTAATATTATTATTATCATCATCGTTATAATAATAATAATAATAATAATAATAATTATTATTATTATTATTTCAGTATGAGAAAGAAACAGAAAGCAAAGAAGAATGAAAATGGAAAAGTAGACAAATCCCAAGTCGGACAAGACAATGCTGGATTTGGAAAAGAAGTTTAATTCAGGTGGAATGAAAATACTCTTAAATTCATTAATGTTATATGCACATAGTAGGAGATTTCTTTTCTTTTTTAAATGTGTATATATATTTCAGTGAGAGAGAGAGACAGACAGACAGACAGACAGAAAGAGAGTGCGTGTCTGTGTGTGTGTGAAAAAGAAACACATCAATAATAAATAAATCAATACATAAACAAACAAACAAACAAACAAACAAACAAAAATAAAAAAGCAGAGGGAGAGAGAGAAATAAATGAGTAATTTGAACAAACATTAGAATTTTCCGCGTGGTGCTGAATACAGAAAACAAATATATAAACTTCAATAAAGGCTGTTGTCACATATGTAAATTATAAATTTAGATGCAGTTGGTTAAAGAGAATTGCGAAAATCATAATAAAACAGAGAATAATAATAAAAAAAAAAATAATAAAAATTAAAACGAAAAGAAAAGAAAACGTTAAACTGAGGGAAAATCATCATTATTACATAAAAGAAGAAAAAGAAGGAAATGAAAATTTCGATAATGTACATTTTCTTTCTCACTGCTTTGCCTATCTTTCCCTTTTTTCAATCTTTATTATTTATTTATTTATTTATTTATTAATTATTATTATTATTATTATTATTATTATTATTTTAATTATTACATTTTAAAAGAGAAGAAGAAAAAAAAACGTCACTGTCTACGTCACCACCAATGGCAGTATCAAAATAATGAAAATCCGCAGTCACTTCAAAGTAGGTAAACTTATAATATATTCATGTTTATTTCGAACTCTTTAACTCAGGTTAATGACATTTACGTTGACAGTGTGTGTGTCTGAGCGTGTTCGTACGGTACTATTGCAGTTAGATTTTGTCAAAAAAAACTTTTTTTTTTAAAAGTAATTTGGGGAAATATGTCATTTAATCAATGCCTCGTATACGTAGATGTCTGTTATTGAGTAGAATTGCTGCAAAGGTAGAAATCTTTTTTTCTAAATTTTTTGTTTTAAGATAACTTTGACGTCATACCATCTCGTACAATTTCGTACTATATATTTTTTACGACGTCGCCAGCCAAAAACAACCCCCCAAAAAAAAAAAAAAAATAAAAATAAAAAATAAAATAAAATAAAATAAAATAAATACATTCATTACACCGGCGCGTGAATATGAAGACGACTACTCTCATTAAATCTAAAAACAACAACATCAGCTAAAACTCAGTAGCAGACAGCTCTGAGTAAGTAGTTGTAAAACGATACAAAAATTATAATTGTTGTTTTTTAGATATAATTATTTCTATTTTGAATGCGTTTAAAACAAAAATGCATTGATAACGTGTTATTTGAATGATTGCCTTGAAATTCATTATAACGCTTGAATCAGTTTTACAACAGAAATCATTATAGGTCCGTCAGTCGGCCTTATAAACAACAAAAATTGATTTAATTTTTCACTTTTTTTTAAAACAAAAATTATTCAACTCAGAAAACATGTAATCTTGTATGCAAACAACGTATTTTTCCTAGTTTTATTTAATTTTTTTTTTTTTTTTTTTTTTTTTTTTTAAAACAAACAAAAAGATATGGGACCTTAGAAAACAGGCGTTTTTTTAATGAATTACTCTTCATATAGTTGTGTTGATTTGCATTCGTTTACTCTTAGTAAACCTTACAGGGTGAAAAATTATACTTCCAAAATCATCTTCCACCTCATTTTCGTTACCTGGATGCGAAAAGTCCAACTGTAGTGAAAACCATACCTAAGTTATCTTCCGAAACAAAGAACGAAAATTTTAAAATTATAATATGAATTGTAACAACTATTATAAACTATCTAGCAGCAATATTTACTGCACAGATTAGGTACAGAAATATAATTCGTAATCAGGGAAACCAAAGAACTCAGTTTTTGTCGAAAATATGCAAGGATGCAATATTTACCTTATCCGCATCGAGTACAGTGATTTTAAAGCTTCACACAACCCCTCACTGTTAGCATTAGGAACAACAGTGGACAAGACTGATGTTGTTGTATGTTTCCATGTATTTTAAATTATCCAGTTGAAAAATAATAACTGGTTATGTGTTTTTGCAAGCATTTGCGACTATTTGCTAAAGCAGAAAAAAAAAAAAAAAAAAAAAAAAATCTGCCAAATGTTTCCATGGTTTTCAGATCATCACAGATTTGCTGACTCCTTTAACTTCAGAAACACCCCCCCCAAAAAAAAAAAAAAAAAAAAAAAGACTGAAGCAAGAACAGACTGGAAACTCCAGTTGAAAACTGAGGATCGTGAAAAATATGCTACATTCTGAGAGCGGTCCCAAACAGTAATGCTAAATAATACCGACAAAATATTAACTGAAGCCCAGAGACTGACAAGCACTCAGCAAATAGAGCCATGCAGGAGAGAAAAAAAAACACGAGGAGAGAAAACAAAGCCAATAAAACAGCGTTGTTATAAACGAACAATGACAAAAAATGGACAGACCAGAAAAAAAAAAAAAAAAAAAAAAAACAAACAAACAGAAAAGAAACAACGGCAGCCAGAGAAACTGAGAGAGACTCTGACCCCCACAAGAACTTGCCCAGCATCTGAGACAGAAAAAGCAGAGATGACGTGAAAAATACCGTTTCTTGAAGTCAGCTGTGACTTCAGAATCGACTGAGAAACTGAGAGAGAGACTCTCACCCCACAATGACTTGCACAGAGACGACGTGAACAGTGCCGTCTGCTTTGAAAGAGCCTGTGTGTACAACAACGTCCCCAGCAGCAAAACAGAAACGCTGTTTCCAGGGCAACGGCTGCGCTGCCTCTCAGTCCATGGTACTTCGTGCGTACTGTTAATGACTTGATAGCATCAGCAGCATCGCCAAGGAAACAAGAACTGTTTCAAGTCAATGGGAAAATAGATCCCGCAGGCTAAGGATGAAATGTTACAAATGTGCAGTATGCATACAATACAGAGTCAAAAATTAAAACTGAAAGATTAAAAACTTACTTTTTTTTTTCATCATTTAGAAAATACAAGGCGGCTTGAAAAGCTTCAAAACGTTTTATAAATAAAGACACACTCTTCAAATGGAATACACGTAAGATCACACATTAAAAAAAGGAATGTGCCATCTTTCTCCCTCTCTCTGTCTCTCTGACACACACAAACACGTATGCCAATACCCACATACTCATTCACACACACACACACACACACACTGCTGATTGTATAAAAGACAAACACAGTGCCAGACTGTGTCAGAATCAAAATGGCCGAGTTTGGTAACCAACGTTTGTGTGGCCCGCAGCAACCTCTCTCTCCTTCATTTGTTTTTTACGTCGATACCTGCATTATAACAATAATAATAATAATAATAATAACATTTAATAATAAAATTTAATAATAATAATAATAATAATAACATTTAATAATAATAATAATAATAATAATAATAATAACAATAATAATAATAATAATAATAATAATAATAATAACAATAACATTTAATAATAATAATAATAATAATAATAATAACATTTAATAATAATAATAATAATAATAATAATAATAATAATAATAATAATAACATTTAATAATAACATTTAATAATAACATTTAATAATAATAATAATAATAATAATAATAATAGTTGCAATAATAATAATAATAATAATAATAATAGTTGCAATTATAATTATAATAATAATAATAATAATAACATTTAATAATAATAATAACAATAATAATAATAACAATAACATTTAATAATAATAATAATAATAATAATAACAATAACATTTAATAATAATAATAATAACATTTAATAATAATAATAATAACAATAGCATTTAATAATAATAATAATAACAATAACATTTAATAATAATAATAACATTTAATAATAGTAATAACATTTAATAATAATAATAATAATAATAACATTTAATAATAATAATAATAACAATAACATTTAATAATAATAATAATAAGAACAATAACATTTAATAATAATAATAATAACAGTAACATTTAATAATAATAATAAAAATAATTGTAATAATAATAACAATAATAATAACAACTGGTAATATAATATAATAATAATAATGGTAATGATGATGATGATAGTAATAATAATAACAAACTTCTACTAATAACGATGATGATGACAACACAGGAACAATGATGACAACAATACATCCATGAACATGTTTGTTAAAACGTCTGTATGTGTGTGTGTGCATATATATATATATATATATATATGGATAGATGTATGAATACTTAAAATAATAGAAAAACACAAGAAATAAATACAAATGAAAAACGTCACACCTACCCGCCATATATCAAGTATGCGACAGACGCAGCCACTGCCAGTAACAACACACTGATAACAACAAGTAACATGAAATGATTCGTCCCGTCATTTGCTTCTTCCTGTCTTTCCTGTCGCTCTGAAACACAGAATGGAAAGAGGTGCCGAAAAAAAAAAAAAAAAAAAAAAAAAAAAAAAAAAAAAAAAACAACAAAAATTGAGAGAATTAATCAATCAATAAATGTTTGTTCATATTTAAATATGCACACCGAGATACAAACACAAAATTACATTTGCCGTTGCTGCTGCTGCTGCTGCTGCTGGTGTTATATACATACCACAAGATGTTCCTGAGTAACTGTCACTGCATTCGCACGCTGTACAGTCTGAGTTTACAGTACCATAGTTTCTGCAACGTAGACTACACCTCTCTGAAAAACATCACCAACAATGGTGTCATCAGTCATCATTTTATTAATACTACTACTACACCTTTGTGAAAAAAACATCATCATCATCGTCGTTGTCGTCATTTAATTAATAATACTCTTAGACTACTACACCTCTGTGAGACAAACCATCATCATCATCATCATTGTCATCATCTTATTAATAATATTCTTAAACTGAAAAAACACATCATCATTTCTTTATCTCATTTATATATAATAATAATAATAACAACAATAACAATAATAATAATAACTATAATAATAACAACAATAACAATAATAACAATAACAACAATAATAATAATAATAATAATAACAATAATAACACTAATAATAATAACAATAATAACAATAACAATGATAATAACTATAATAATAACAATAATAATAATAACAACAATAATAATAACAATATCAACAATAATAATAATAACAATAATAATAATAATAATAATAACAATAATAACAATAATAATAATAATAATAACAATAATAACAATAATAATAATAATAATAATAATAACAATAATAATAACTATAATAATAACAATAATAATAATAAACAACAATAATAATAACAATAATAATAATAATAAAAATAATAACAATAATAAATAAAATAACAATAATAATAATAACAACAAAAACAATAATAATAATAGTAATAATAATAATAATAATAATAACAACAACAATAATAATAATAATAACAATAATAATAATGATAACAGTAATTACAATAATAACAATAAAACAAAATAATAACAATAATAACATTAACAATAATAATAATAACAAACTGCAACATCTAATAAAATCTTATAACAATTATACTGTTATAACTATTACTACAACAACAATCGTGTACAGTCAACTTGGGCGTCCCATGTGTTAACAATAAACTGCAATAACAAACTGAAGACGTACCACAAAGACGTCCGTGCCAGCCACCAGGACATGAACATCGTGTACAGTCAGACTTTGGCGTCCCATTGTTAGCACACTTCAAACTGCACTCATCTGTAAGTACCCACTCTTATTACTATTACTACTGTTATAACTATTCACTACCCATTGTTAGCACACTTCAAACATCATCTTAAGTACTCACTCTTATTACTATTACTACAGTCAGACTTTGGCGTCCCATTGTTAGCACGCTTCAAACTGCACTCATCTGTAAGTACCCACTCTTATTACTATTACTACTGTTATTATTACTATTACTATTATATCTATTATAACTATTACTGTTTTTATTATTGTTATTATTATTATTATTATTATTATTATTGTTGTTGTTGTTGTTATTATTATTATTATTATTATTATTACTGTCACTGTTGTTATTATTATAAACACATACATACACATATAAACTAAACACTAAAACACATAAATACATGCACACACACACACACACACACACACACACACACACACACACACACACAAGTCGGACCATCCTAGTTTTATCTACAGACATGTATCACCATGGTAACACAAACCGCAGGTAGGTCCATTCCATAGTCTGACACAGTCGCATTTGGTGCATGCTTCATTGGAGAAGCCGCCATTGTTACATTTCAAACTGCACTCATCTGAAATACAGATAAATATAATTAAAACACATATCTATTATCTGTGTGTGTGTGTGTGTGTGTGTGTGTGTAGTTTGGAATTTTGAATATGCTTTGTCATATATGTACGTCTGATTGGACTCTGCACATAGAAAATATTCGGGAACGCACATGGCACAGGAGGACAAAGTCCAATCACGACCTCACAAACCCCGTCAGATGCCGCTGACGAGACTCGAACGTGTGACACCCATTCACCCACTACAGACCTATCTACATAAATGCTTATCTACACACATGCAAATATATATACATACATGCATGCATGTATATACACAGACATATACATACAAAAAACATATACAAAGAGAGAGAGAGAGAGAGAGAGAGAGAGAGAGAGAGAGAGAGAGAGAGCAGTGAAGAAAGAAAGAAATACATATGTTACTATAGAAAATATTTATAACAAACTGTATGTGTGTGTTGTTTGAAGAGTATGTATGTATGTATGTAGGTATGCAATTATGTATGTATATATGCATATATACATGTATGTATGTATGTATGCATATATACATGTATGTATGTATGTATGTATGTATGTGTGTGTATGTATGTGTGTGTGTATGTATGTATGTATGTATGTATGTGTGTGTGTGTATGTATGTATGTATGTATGTATGTATGTGTGTGTGTGTGTGTGTATGTATGTATATATACATGTATGTATGTATGTATGTATGTATGTATGTATGTATGTATGTATGTATGTATGTATGTACACTGTGTATGTATGTATGTATGTATGTATGTATGTACGTATGCAATTATGTATGTATATATGCATATATACATGTATGTATGTATGTATGTATGTATGTCCTTTATGTGTATATGTTTGTATATATGCATATATATGTATGTATGTAAATGTATGTATGTATGTATGTATATATGCATATTCCTCTGTATACATACATGTAAATATAGTCCTGTAAACATACATGTATGTGTTTTCACACACAGTACTGTGTCTGTATGTATGTGTATGTAAATATAGCTTCTTAAACACAATAATGACCTGACCATTTTCCTTTAAACATCTGCATCCAAATATAGTCCTCCTTTCTCTGTCCCCCATTTTCTCTGTAAACAATAAATATATTCCTCTGTAAACATATGATCTAAATATAGTCCGTTTTCACACACAATACTGCATTCCTCTGTAAACATACAATCTAAATATAGTCCTCTGTAAACATACAATCTAAATATAGTCCTCTGTAAACATACAATCTAAATATAGTCCGTTTTCACACACAGTACTGCATTCCTCTGTAAACATACAATCTAAATATAGTCCATTTTCACACACAGTACTGCATTCCTCTGTAAACATACAATCTAAATATAGTCCGTTTTCAAAAAACACATAATCCTCTGTAAACATACAATCTAAATATAGTCCATTTTCACACACAGTACTGCATTCCTCTGTAAACATACAATCTAAATATA
>CM022677.1:20269040-20276540 GCA_012295275.1 Chrysomallon squamiferum
ACTCAGTACACATACACACATACCTAACCAGACACATATATAGACACACTCAGTACACATACACACATACATAACCAGACACATATATAGACACACTCAGTACACATACACACATACATAACCAGACACATATATAGACACACTCAGTACACATACACACATACATAACCAGACACAGATATAGACACTCAGTACATATATAACCAGACACACATATAGACACACAGTACACGTACACACATACATAACCAGACACATATATAGACACACTCAGTACACATACACACATACATAACAAGACACATATATAGACACACTCAGTACACATACACACATACATAACCAGACACATATATAGACATACCAGTATACACAACAGACAAATACACAGACACATATATAGACATACCAGTACACACAACAAATACACAAACATATATATAGACATACCAGTACACACAACAGACAAATACACAGACACATATATAGACATACCAGTACACACAACAAATACACAGACATATAGACATACCAGTACACACAACAGACAAATACACAGACACATATATAGACATACCAGTAAACACAACAGACAAATACACATACATATAGACATACCCAGTACACACAACAGACAAATACACAGACATATATATAGACATACCAGTACACACAACAGACAAATACACAGACATATATATAGACATACCAGTACACACAACAGACAAATACACGTGACACACACACACATATATATACAAACCGAGTACACACAGCAAATACACAGCCTCCGCACACGCAGACACACACATACACACACATACAGACACATATCCATTTCTTTTGAAAAAGTCTCATCTGAGTAATTTTAGTGGGTTGTGTAAAATTACTGATTTGAGAATATAGCATGTAACGGAGAGAATATGTAGCATGTCTTGAAGACCCCTTATCCGAAATTCCCCAAAGTTTCAAAACACTGAAAAACTCCAACACCCAAGCTTTTATCAAGCTGCAGTCAAAACAGTGATATCTTTCAATTCTTTTTTTTATTTTATTTCTTCTTCTTATTATTATTTTTTTAAGCATATACAGAAACTTTATTTCATGATAAATCAAATTAATTAAAAGTATTATATATAATTTCGACTTAGAATTTGATTCTAATCTTGTTACATTTTATTTAAAAAAAAAAAAAAAAAAAAAAAAAAAAAAAAACATAAATAATAAAAAAAAGTCCTTAATTATGAAATATTTTTGGTCCCAAGTATTTCTCATAAGGGATTATCAGTTTGTAACTAGTGACTGGAATTAAGAGTAAAGGATTTCAACGTACCACACATTGTTCCCCCCCATTTTCCTCTACACTCGCACCCGTCACAGGTTTTCAGGGCAACGCCAAGATGGTTGCAGATCAGACCACACAGCTCTGAAAAATATTTTAAAAAAGAAGAAGAAGAAAAAAAAAAAAACCCAAGAAAACCCGTAAATAAATACAGAATAAATGATAAATCATGAACATAGCTTATAAATAAATCCACACACACAGACACAGACACACACAGACACACACACAGAGACACACACACAGACACACACAGACACACACACACACAGTATGTTGTAGATATAATAATAATAAAATAAATTTACAACACGATTCTACCTCCCGGTCTCCCTCACAGACACAAACACACACAAACACACAGACACACACACAGACACACTGACAGTATGATGTAGATATAATAATAAAATAAACTTACCACACGATTCTCCCTTCCAGTCTCTCTCACAGATGCACACACACAGACACACACACACACAGACACACACACACAGAGACACACACAGACAGACACACACACATACAGTATGATGTAGATATAATAAACGTACCACACGATTCTCCCTTCCAGTCTCTCTCACAGACACACACAGACAGACACACACACACACACACACACACACACACACAGACACACACACACACACAGACACACACACACACACACACACACACAGACACACACACACACACTGACAGTATGATGTAGATATAAAAATAAAATAAATTTACCACAGGATTCTCCCTCCCGGTCTCCCTCACAGACACACACACACAGACACAGACACACACACAAACACACACACAGACACACACACACACACTGACAGTATGATGTAGATATAATAATAAAATAAACTTACCACACGATTCTCCCTTCCAGTCTCTCTCACAGACACACACACACACACACACACACACACACACACACACACACACACACACACACACACACACACACAGACACAGACACTGACAGTATGATGTAGATATAATAATAAAATAAACTTACCACACGATTCTCCCTTCCAGTCTCTCTCACAGATACACACACACACACACACACACACACACACACACACAGACACACACACACACACACACACACACACACACAGACACACAGACAGACACACACACAGTATGATGTAGATATAATAATAAAATAAACTTACCACACGATTCTCCCTTCCAGTCTCTCTCACAGACACACACACACACACACACACACACACACACACAGACACACACACACACACATGTACACACACACACACACACAGACACACACAGACACACACACACACACACAGACACACACACACACAGTATGATGTAGATATAATAATAAAATAAACTTACCACACGATTCTCCCTTCCAGTCTCTCTCAGACACACACACACACACACACACACACACACACACACACACACACACACACACACACACACAGACACACAGACACACACACTGACAGTATGATGTAGATATAATAAACTTAAACTTACCACACGATTCTCCCTTCCAGTCTCTCACACACACACACACACTCACACACAGACACACACAGACACACAGACACACACACACACAGACAGACACACACACACACACACACACAGACAGACACACACACACACACAGACAGACACACACACACACAGTATGTATGATGTAGATATAATAAACTTACCACACGATTCTCCCTTCCAGTCTCTCTCACACACACACACACACACACACACACACACACACACACACACACACACACAGACACACACACACACACTGACAGTATGATGTAGATATAATAATATAAACTTACCACACGATTCTCCCTTCCAGTCTCTCTCACAGATGCACACAGACACACACAGACACAGACACACACACACACACACACACAGACAGACACACACAGTATGACAGACACATTCTCCCTTCCAGTCTCTCTCACACACACACACACACAGACACAGACACACACACACACAGACACACACACACATACACACACAGACACACACAGTATGATGTAGATAAAATAAACTTACCACACGATTCTCCCTTCCAGTCTCTCTCACAGACACACACACACACACACACACACACACACACACACAGAGACACACACACACAGACACACACAGACACACTGACAGTATGATGTAGATATAATAAACTTACCACACGATTCTCCCTTCCAGTCTCTCTCACAGATGCACACAGACACACACAGACACAGATACACACACACACACACACACACACACACACACACACACACACACACAGACAGACACACACAGTATGATGTAGATAAAATAAACTTACCACACGATTCTCCCTTCCAGTCTCTCTCACAGACACACACACACACACACACACACACACACACACACACACACACACACACACAGACACACACAGACACACTGACAGTATGATGTAGATATAATAAACTTACCACACGATTCTCCCTTCCAGTCTCTCTCACAGATGCACACAGACACACACAGACACAGATACACACACACACACACACACACACAGACACACACAGTATGACGTAGATAAAATAAACTTACCACACGATTCTCCCTTCCAGTCTCTCTCACACACACACACAGACACACACAGACACACTGACAGTATGATGTAGATATAATAAACTTACCACAAGATTCTCCCTTCCAGTCTCTCTCACAGACACACACACACACACACACAGAGACACACACACACACACACACACACACACAGACACACACAGACACACTGACAGTATGATGTAGATATAATAAACTTACCACAAGATTCTCCCTTCCAGTCTCTCTCACAGATGCAGTGGTTACACGTAGGATCTGCGCTTCCACCGTGTTGACATCTCAGAACACAGTCATCTGTAAATACATTTATATGTCTCTCTGTGCGTGTGTGAGTGTGTGTGTGCGTGTGTGTGTGTGTGTGTGCGAGTGTGTTTTGTTTGTATGTATATGAACATTCATGCGTGTATGTATAAATATATGTGTAATAATTAAATAAGTAAAAAAAATAAAATAAATATATAAATAAAATAATAAAATATTAAATAAATAAATGTATAAATAAAATAAATGTTTAAATAAATAAATATTAAATAAATAATAAAAAATAATAAATAAATAAGTAAAAATAAATGTTTAAATAAATAAATATTAAACAAATAAATGCATAGATAAATAAATAAATAAAATAAAATAAATAAATAAATAAATAAATAAATAAATAAATAAGTCAATAAATAAAATAAGTAAATAAATAAATAAAAATGTCTACATACTGCAGTCAGGCCCAGCCCATTTGTTAGCACATCCGCACGCTGTACACTCATCATTAGGTTCTCCGTGATCTCCGCAAACCATTTTACACACCTCTACACAGAACACAGAGCTGTTTTAGTAATTGTGAGTTACCCCCCTTACACACAGTCAGTTACCTCCCTTACACACAGTCGGTTACCTCCCTTACACACAGTCGGTTACCTCCCTTACACACAGTCGGTTACCTCCCTTATACACAATCGGTTACCTCCCTTACACACAGTCAGTTACCTCCCTTACACAGTCAGTTACTTCCCTTACACACAGTCGGTTACCTCCCTTATACACAATCGGTTACCTCCCTTACACACAGTCGGTTACCTCCCTTACACAGTCAGTTACTTCCCTTACATACAGTCAGTTACCTCCCTTACACACAGTCGGTTACCTCCCTTACACACAGTCGGTTACCTCCCTTACACACAGTCAGTTATCTCCCTTATGCACAGTCAGTTATCTCCCTTGCATAACGTACGTCACTTCCAGACACCGAGTCCGTTATAAACGACTAAAGATATTTTCATGCACACCGAGTTATCTCTCTTCGACTGTATTTGTGTCTGTGCCTGTGTCTGTGTGTTGTTAGTATGTGTGTCTGTGTGTCAAACATACCACATTTGGCTCCAGACCACTGTTCAGTGCACGTGCACCGAGTACACTCGGGGTCAGAGTGACCGCCATGCTTACAGTTCAGTTTGCAACGTTCTGTAAAATGAAGTCACAACACAGTCAGATGACGTAAGAGAGTGGAAACCTTCTTTTGTAAGAGTAACACTTATTGTTATTAACTGATAGCAAGATTTATTTATTATTTTTGTTATTATTTTTGTTTATATCTATATGTATTGGAACATTCCTATATATATAGGACATTTTTTCCATATGCGGAAAAGCATACAAAATATTTTGTTCATAAAACAGATCTCTCTGTCTGTTTCTGTCTGTCTGTCTGTCTGTCTGTCTGTCTCTCTCTCTCTCTCTCTCTCTCTCTCTCTCTCTCTCTCTCTCTCTCTCTCTCTCTCTCTCTCTCTCTCTCTCTCTCTCTCTCTCTCTCTCTCTCTCTCTCATGACTGTCTGAGCCCAAACTAATTTTGTATTGCTGACGAAACAGAACAAGAAAAAAAGAGGTAAGAAAAATACTGTATTGTTCATTAACATTCCTTTTCAGACCACGGACGTACATTATATTCACAAATGATTCCTGACATTAGGCAAACATCACGTCGAAGCTGTAGGCAAAACTACAGGCTGAGCCAGTGATATTCAGTGGTAGTACAACAAAAGTAAAATGGATGTGATATACTGAAGTATATTGAACCAGCTGTATTGTAAGTTTATCAGTGGAATACTTCAGATATTGTACAGGTATATATATATATATATATATATAAAAAGTAAAACGTACCACACCGTTTTCCACCCCAGTTTCCTTTACACATGCAGAAATTACAGGCAGAGTTATGTTTACCACCATGGGCACAAGTCATTTCACAGGTTTCTGTAATATCAGTATTGTATATTATATATATATATACACACACCCAGTTCACATGCACATTCATACATATAGAAATATATACCCATACACACAGCAATACATACACAAACTCATAACCACACATACACATATAGAAACATACACCCATACCTACAGAAATACACATATACATTCATATCCACACGCACACACACACACAGAAACAAATACATATTAACATATACACA
Organism: Chrysomallon squamiferum; assembly: GCA_012295275.1. Taxonomy (NCBI): domain Eukaryota; kingdom Metazoa; phylum Mollusca; class Gastropoda; order Neomphalida; family Peltospiridae; genus Chrysomallon; species Chrysomallon squamiferum. The sequence goes on from CM022677.1 coordinate 20,275,474, forward strand.
CTCAAAAACTGTGTATACCCAGATACATATAGACAGAAAACACACACGCACACACACACACAAAAACACATTCAAAGACTAACACACACACACACAGACATATATACCCTCATATGCGAACAGACATTCATACACACAGACACACAGATACACACACAAACAAATACACATTAACAGACACAAACACAGACATACACACATACAGACAGACTCAAACACGTTTTGTTTGTGATATAATTAATTTCAAACACTGCACTTTTTTTTTATAACCAAAATAAACAACAACAACAACAACAACAACATCGTCAGTGTCGTACCACAGCGTGGGCCGGTCCAGCCTCCCAGACATATACAGTGGTCACAAGCATCGTTAGCGAAACCTTTGTTCAAGCAGTAGTTACATGTGTCTGCAATAAAACACACTAATAAGTGAGTGAGTCACTGAGTGAATGACTGAAAATGAAAGAATCTTTGAGTGAATGACTGAATGAATGAAAATGGTTGAAATGGGTGAGTAAATGATTGAAATAAATGGATTAAAATGAAAGAATGAGTGAGTGAATGAATAAAAGAATGAATAAAAATGATTGAAATAAATGGGCGAGTAAATGATTGAAAAAATGAATTAAAATGAAAGAATGAGTGAGTGAATGAATGAATGAATCAATGAAAATGAAAGAATGGGTGAACGAATGAGTGAATAAATGAACTGAAATGAAAAAATGAGTGAGAGAATAAATGAATTAAGATGTAAGAATGAATGAATAAAAAGGAAAGAAAAAGAATGAATAAATAAATTAATGAAAATGAAAGGATTAAATGAATGACAGTGTGAATGAATGAAGAATAAATAAACGAGTAAATTAATGCATGAGAATGAAAATAAAAAAATGAGTAGAATGAATAAATAAACAAACAAAACAAGTTAAAAAAAGAACGAAAAGTAATTTAGATGAATTAAATAAATAAAACTGAAAGGGGTGGATGAACGACAGAATGAATGAAACTGACCAAAGAAATGAAAACGAATAAACGAAGAAAAACGAACGAAAGAGTGAATGAATAAA
>CM022677.1:20284040-20291540 GCA_012295275.1 Chrysomallon squamiferum
ATGTAGTTAGTAAGAATATAGTAAGAATATGGTTATGGTAGTACTGACAATAGTGATTATACTAGCAAAAGTGAGATAGAAAAATGTATACTTAATACTTGCTTCTGCACTTGTATTCTTTCTCGATGATGCTTCTGGAACTTTCTACGAGTGGGTATTTCTTGGAGCCGATGAGACAGTCGCCCTGCAGTGTTCCTGGTTTCAGCGAGCCGAGGATGATGTACACCTCACAGCTGCATTCGATGCTGTTGCCTTCGAGATAGACCTTCTTGAACTTTTCGTTTCCGTAGTGGAAGAGGAAGGCCAGCTTGGTGATTCGCGTTTGCCTGAGCACGAGAGTCAGCGGCCGTCCTTGGTAGCGAAAAGCATTTCGGTAGATGTTGCTGATCGGGTTTCCTTCCAGATCGAGGTAGCTCACCCTCACTTTCATTAACGTTATCCGGCGCACCTCGCCGAGCTTGTTGCCCCGGAAAGAGAAGTACCGGAGCTTCGAGAGTGAACCGGCGTATTCGGGAATATCCGTCAAGTCGTTGTTGTTTAAGTACAGCTTTCGGAGACAGTTCGACTGCGTACTGAGCAGACGCAGTTTCAGCGGCATCGACGTCCTGCTTACGTCGATCTCGGACAGACACACGTTGCTCAACGACATCGGCGTCATCAAGTTGAGAGGGTTGTCGGTGAGGTTCAGGCTGGCTAACTTGTTCAGCTGAGCGAGGCTCGCTCTCGGAACGTCGGTCAGGGAACAGGAGCTGAGATCGAGACGCTTCAGGGTGCGCTCCAGTCCCGAGAACGCCGACTCGTGGAACCTGATGCCTCGGTTCCCGCGCAACGACAGCACTCTGAGGCTGTCCATGCCGGCGAATTCCTGCTCCGATATTTCCTCAATGTTGTTCTCGCCCAGGTTGAGGACTTTGAGGTTGCGCAGCGTCTTGACGGCGGCGTTCACCTGGCGCAGGTTGTTGCCGAGGAGGTCGAGCTCCCGAAGGTGTTTCAGCGCATCGAAGGCTCGGAGCGACAAGGTGTTCAGAGAACAGTGCCTGATGACGAGTGTGTGCAGAGAATCGAGCCCGAGTCCGCTGAAAGCCGAGTCGTCCAGCGAGTGTCTGACCTGCTCGTTGTCGCTGAGGTCGAGCAGCCGCAGTTTCTTCAGGCCTCGCAGCACCGACAGCGGCTTCGCGAAGTCCGCGCCCGTCGTGCCTAAGTTCACGTACAGCAGCGTTCCCGCGAGGTCTCCAAAAGCGTCGTCGTCGATTTGAACGCGGAGGTTGCTCTTCAGGACGACGGCAGAGATGTTCTTGCCAAGCGGGAAGTCTTTCCGCTTCACTTGCAAGAGTCTGTTTGACGAAAGAAGCAAGCGAACTGGCTTTCCTTCGGAGTTGATCGACCACAAGGGCAGAATGTGGCTTAGTGACAGTCCCGAACAGTCGACAGTGAACGCGGAGCCTGGCAGTTCCCACTGTCTGTCTTCGCGACAGCTGCAGCGTTCTGGACACTGCGTGGCCGTCGTAATCCGAGTAAACATGAAAGCTGTCAAAAATAGTGCTATCAGAGGTAAATAACCCATTGATTAGTGAACTTCTTTGCAATAGCAGATTCTAGGTCTCTGAAAAAAAGAAAGAAAGAAAAAAAATGCTACTACTACTATTACTACTTCTGCTACTATTATTGTTATTATTTGTTTTTCACAATGTAAATAATTATTTCGAAATAAAAGCCAAAAGTTACGGAAATTATGTATAATAAATACTGGAAATTAGTTTTATCGTGGTTATAAATCTATTTGACCGAATATCATTGCGTTGCACCTCACAGACCCAATTTTAGTATGACCATATTTATTTATTTTCACCGGAAGATACGAAGGGTACAAAAGTGTGCGCATGACAGTGGAGTATTAACTGAATTATGGTGTCCGAGTTTTCATTATTCGAGGTTGGAGTGATTTTTATCTTAAAAACCGTTTGAAATGGACTTATAATACCAGTTTATCTTTAAGATGTATTCATACGTTCATGGTTCAGAACGATTTGGTGACTGAAACGAAGTAGATATTGAATTTTAACACGCCAATTACATTCAAAAGAGTAAAAACATCTCATTTACTTACCGAAGTGTGTCTTTATCGTTACTGTTTTAACGTAAAATAATAAACAAAAATGTCCTAAGTGTCCTTCCTTATAGGTGGGTATTAATCTGTGAAAACAAGCTGAAGTTAAAAAAAATGAAAAAAGTGCCTGTACGCTGTTTATTATTGTAAACACTTTGTTTGGTTTATTACTTACTTAGCGAACACCTTCCTGCTTGGGTTTCCATGTTTTTCTGACGTTCGTATATTACGTCATCAATAGCTGGGCTTGTAGTCAAACGACGTGGTTTGACAATTGAGTTTGGTAGTCGGTTAGCATTGTCTTCTTTTTGCGTACATGCACACGCAAAGACAATGGTGTACGCACACGTGAAACCACACATCTACATACACACATAAACATGCTTCATATATATAGAAGTACGTGTACAGAAACACAGGTTATGTATACATGCATACAGTATTTTCGTATAGTGTTTAGGTTCGTATCTATCTATCTATCTATCTATCTATCTATCTATCTATCTATAAGTATGTATATATATTTTTTCACACAAATACACACACATACGCATCTCTCTGTTGCATCTGTTTCAAACGTAGTGTTAAGTTGTATTATCTGTTCCGTATCTCGAAAACAATTCTAGCTGCCATCAATCTACACATAAGCAGTACTATTTTATGTACGTAGTAATTATTTCCTTTATCTAGGTATATATTTGAACAGTTGTATCAACATTTTGGTAGCATTTCTAATGGTAGCATTAGAAATAGCAGTGTACTAGTAATTGTAGTAATAATAGTAGCGGTGGTAGTAAAATTAGTAATATTAGTAGCAGTAGTGGTAACAATAGTAGTTATACCTGTAGCAATAGTAGTAGCAATAATATCAACTTTATTATTATTATCATTACGTAGTTTTCAACTTTATTACTATTATCATTACGTAGTTTTCAACTTTATTACTATTATCATTACGTAGTTTTCAACTTTATTATATTATCATTACGTAGTTTTCAACTTTATTACTATTACCATTACTTAGTTATCAACTTTATTATGATTATCATTACGTAGTTTTCAACTTTATTATTATTATCATTACGTAGTTTTCAACTTTATTACTATTATCAGTATGCTTGTTTATATACAGGTTCAGCCAAAAAATACCTTCATTATGAGCCGTCGTATCTATAGTAAACTATTATACCTTTCTACTGCACACGCGCACACACACACACACACACATATACACACACAGACAAACACACACAGAGAAATGTATAACTCTGAGATATCCACACGCATACATGTAATTATATATAACAATATTTAGAACACAGAAATACATACATTTGCATATACACACACAAAACACACGCATACACACTCATACATTCATATACATACATATATATATATATATATGTTTGCACACAGGTACTTTATATATGCTTGCGTGAGTTCGAGTGTAATATCTCTTAGGTATGTATATTTGCATGTGTGCGTCTGTATGTTGTTAATAAGATAATAACACGAAATAAAAATCTACAGTGTTTTTATTAACATGATATTATGTCAATTAACCATCAAAAGAAATCCACATATTACGAAATCCCATTGTAATGAAATATAAAAAACTTGTACAAACTGCAAGCGATAAATTTATAAGTCAAATATCATTCCGTACTGAAAAATGCATAAATCAGATTCCATACAGAATAATTCAGTTTAATATTCGTAAGTCAAATTGCATATAGAATAATGTAGCTTGGTATTCGTAAGTCAAAATCCAGAGTAATGAAGTTCGATATTCGTAAGTGAAAATCTATATAGAGTAATGCAGTTTAATATTCGTAAGTCAAAAATACAGTTCTGTATTCGTAAGTCAAATTCCACACACAATAATGCATTTTGGTATTCCTAGATCAAATTCCATACAGAATTATGTTTTTTGATATTCGTAAGTCAGATTAGACACATAATAAGGCATTTTGGAACTCGTAAGTCAAATTCCTTATACAATAAATAGGTTGGTGTTCTTAAGTCAAATTCCACTTAGAATAATGAATTTTGATATTTGTACTTCAAATTCGATGCAGAATATTTCAGTTTTGGGTTTAGCAGATTCCATTCAATGCTGAAGTTTGATAATAATAATAATAATAATAATAATAATAATAATAATAATAAAAAAATGTAACATAGGTGTTTTACTCACTCCCTGTTAACATCTTCACCAGGCCTGATTTGGGCGTGGCCCGATACCGGGTACTGAGCCTGGAGGGGCTCAGTCACATTTGAAGGAGACTGGGGTGGCCACAGACTGAAAATGAGTCAATGGGATTTTTCAGTCTGTCTCTTCGTTTTCTGTCCTTGCTGGACAGGAGCCCCAGTCCCTCGAGAAGAACTCCTGAAGGAGCCGTACAATAATAATAATAATAATAATAATAATAATAATAATAATAATAATAATAATGATTATAAAAATAATATTAATATTAATAATAATAATAATAATAATAATAATAATAACAATAATAATAATAATGATTATAAAAATAATAATATTAATAATAATAATAATAATTGAAAAAAAAGGAGAAAATAATGGCCACTTCAGATTTCACTTCGCAGAGTATTATCAGAGAACGGCACTTGGAGACAATAAATTTTCCCGTTCTAGATCAACATCTCCAGTTTATATTAATTGGCATGTCCCATGCTTAAATTCTTAGATTTTTCTTTTCCTTCTCAGCCTTTTTCGGCCATTCAGATGTTAATCCCTACTTCTGTGTTTTTCATGTTTTTAGATTCTTATAACCGATATTATTTTTCTTTCCACATCTAAGAATTCCTAAATGGCTTTCCACATTGCTGTCACGGCCGCTGTTAAGAAGTCCATATTTACATATATATATGTATATATATATACATACTTATTTTTATATATATCATGTAGACAGTTTTACATTATTCTTAGCAATGTTTCAAATATCGTAAACCGGTTTCTAAATCTGTTTTGATAGCGATCCACTTCAGCTGAGGTAAGGAGAAAAAAAAAAAATCTTTCAGTATCAAAATTATTTCTTGGTATAAAAATATTTCGAAAACTGACATGCCCACACTCTGTAATCCGACTGATAAATCGACCGCCATTTTGTTAATGTTCGGATTACTTCATGACTGTAAAATATTAAGAATAATGTTGCAGGTATATATTATAAAAAAAAAAAAAAAAAGTTAATAAACTGAAATATGAATTGTCATTCATGGTTTTTTTTTTTAATAAAAGACCATCCTTTCTCCTAATTATTCTTCTGTAATCGTTTTCGCTATTTCGTGTGTTTTGGGGGGTTTGTTATTAGTTTTTGTGTTGACTGATTATTTTTATATAGTCGTTGATTGTTCGTCAAAACCTGGATTTGCAAGTCCTTCGTGTTCGTACAGTTCATGAGTCCCCTTCGGTCTATGGAAAAAAAAAAGTAACAATGACGATGATGATCATGATGATAATAATAATAACAATTAGAAGAGTTGTAGTAGTAGTAGTAGTAGTAGTAGTAGCAGCAGTAGGAGCAAAAGAAGTCTAACAGCTTTAATAGTAGTTACAATAGTAGTTATACCTGAAGCAATAGTAGGAGCAATATTATCAATATCAGTAGTACTGCTATTAATACTACTGCTAATACTGGTAGCCAGTACTGTAGTAGGAGTAATAATGGTAATGGTAATAATAATAGTAGTATCTTTAATACTAATTGCAATACCAACAGCAGCAATAGTAGTAATGGTAACAGTTATAATAGTAGCAATATTACTCCCAGGAGTAGTAATAACAACAGTAATGTATTTGTAATAGAATTAGTAGCATTTGTTGTAGTATTGGTAGTGTTGGTAATAGGTATATATATATATACTACTAATAATAACAACGGTAACAGCGACAGTTGTTGCCGTTGCTGCAGTACCTGCTACACGTGACAAGGATGCAGTAGCCTATGAAGGCGAGCACGACGAGGACACCGGCGATACCTAACATCGCCTTCATCATTATGTTGTCCACTCCTTTGTCAGATTTCTTGGATTTCAAATCCGGCTTCTCTTCTACCAATAAAGATCACTCAATGTTTACACTCTTCGAGAATACGTACACACTGTTCATACATACTTAGAATAGTTTTATACAAACGTACTTACAATACAGTTCAGAGATACGTACTTACAATACAGTTCAGAGATACGTACTTACAATACAGTTCAGAGATACGTACTTATAATACAGTTCACACATACGTACTTACAATACAGTTCACACATACGTACTTATAATAATGTTCACACATACGTACTTACAATACAGTTCACACATACGTACTTAGAATACCGTACATATGTACTTAGAATACTGTTCATACATACGTACTTACAATACAGTTCACACATACGTACGTAGAATACTGTTCACACATACGTACTTAGAATACAGTTCAGAGATACGTACTAGAATGTAGTTCTTACGGACATAGAATACTGTTCATGCATACGTCCGTAGAATATTGTACGGTATCTTGAGTAAACTGCAGTCGTAGATGTACTCCTTTGGGCGTGTTTACACACATATACATTGTATACGGTACACACATATTTGATTTGTGTGTGCGTTTGTAGGAATATATATATATATACGTATGAATAGCTACATACTTACAATACAGTTCCCAGAATACAAGTACGTATGTATGAATGTGTGTGTGTGTGTGTGTGTTTCTGCATGCTTTTGTATATCTGTGTATGTGTATCTCTATATGCCAAGAAAAACATGTAAGATATTATACGTAATGTACGCGTATACAGATTTAATGTATGGATGGGATATACATGTATGAACTATGGACAGACGCACGGATGGATGGACGGACGTTGTCATGGAAACGTACCGCACAGAAGCCCTGTCCACTCAGGGGGACAGTCACAAGCCAGGCAGTCGTCGTTTGGCATCCCCCCATTAGAACAGCGCAGAAGACAGACTTCTGTAATTAGCACAGATTTCTTACGTTCATTATATATTTACTTTTATGTATTAACTCGTTATAAATATTGTATAGGTAATCATGTGTTTAGTTTTGTTTAAGTGGTTAATTAATTTAGTTTAATCGAACAAAAGAAATTTAAACAAAAAAGTAAGTACATTTTTTTGGTGAAGTCGTGACGTCATCACTTACACGCGGACCTATTTGTACTAAACATTTCTACTAGTCTTGTTAAAACAACAACAACGAAATAATAATAAATGAATGAACGAATGAATAAATAAACTTACAAATAAATAAATAAATAAATAAATAATATCGCATACGCAGTGACGTCACTATTCCAACTGCAGAGTCGATAAAATGGCGGCCTTCGATAGG
>CM022677.1:20294040-20301540 GCA_012295275.1 Chrysomallon squamiferum
AAATTACGACAACGACGTCAGTAACGTAGATAATAACGACCAGCTAATAGATTAATATAAGGTCATACATACATCGGCACAAAACAACAACAACAACAACAACAGTAACAACGACAGCAACAACTACAATAAAATAATAATAATAATAGTTACTGTAACAACAATAACAACAGTAATACTAACAACAACAACATAAATAATAATAATTACAATAGGAGGAGCAACAACTAAATCAACTAAATCAACAAGAACAACAATAATAGTAACAGAAAACGGTAACCACAACAACAACAACAACATCAACATCAATAATAATAATAATAATAACAAATACAATAATTGCAACAATGAAAATTATTATTATCATTATTATTATTATTATTATTAGTTGTAGTAGTAGTAGAAGTAGTAGTAGTAGTAGTAGTAGTAGTAGTATAACAACAACGACAGCGACACTAATAAAACAAACAGTACCACAGGTAGCGCCCATCCAGTAGCCTCCGCAGTTACATCCATTGCAGGCGTCGTTTGACACCCCTCCGTTGTTACACACCAAACTGCATTCATCTGAAACATGTGTGTATATATGAGAGAGAGAGAGAGAGAGAGAGAGAGAGAGAGAGAGAGAGAGAGAGAGAGAGAGAGAGAGAGAGAGAGAGAGAGAGAGAGAGAGACAGAGAGAAACCCATGTCCGAACATAATGATAGAAACGGAGAGAGAGATATACAGAGAAAGAGAGAGAGAGAGAGAGAGAGAGAGAGAGAGAGAGAGAGAGAGAGAGAGAGAGAGAGAGAGAGAGAGAGAGAGAACAGAGATAGTGAGAAAGAGAGAGAGAGAGAGAACAGAGAGAGCGAGAGAGAGACAGAGAGAGAGAGAGAGAGAGAGAGAGAGAGAGAGAGAGACAGAGAGAGCCAGTGAGTCAGAAAGAGAGAGAGAGACAGTGAGAGAGAGATAGAGAGACAGAGAGAGACAGTGAGTTAGAAAGAGAGAGAGAGACAGTGAGAGAGAGAGAGAGAGAGAGACAGTGAGAGAGAGAGAGAGAGAGAGAGAGAGAGAGAGAGAGAGAGAGAGAGAGAGAGAGAGAGAGAGAGAGAGAGAGAGAGAGAGAGAGAGAGAGAGAGAGAGAGAGAGGAGACCTACCACACACTGTTCCTTTCCACGGCTGGGGACACAAGCATGCGTCACATGAAGGTTTCACTGTGCCACCGTGTACACACTGCAAACTGCAGATATCTAGACGATGAACACACGAATAAATAAATACAAACAATCAATTAATCAATCAATTAATCACTAAGTGAATGTATAAATAGACTAATTAATTAATTAATTCATATTTTATCTCGTCATCTCAACATATTTTAGCGTCATATAATCGTTGATGTAGAAGGAAAACATTTAATTTCTTTTTTAAATTTACTGAGTTATGAATAAAAGGTAATAATGTTATTTCTTAATGCTTACAAGTTACTGTTTTTTTGTTTTTATCATAATAACAAAGAACGACAGAAAAAGTATTCTTTTCCGAAACCTTTCGTTGCCGCCATTTTATCCCGTCAGAAATGTAGTCGTGACGTAATTGTTTACGTGGTGGTCTCATACCTGTGTTTTTTTGTTTTTTTTTGTAATTTTATATGAGAAACTTTAGAGCAAATCACAGGACAATCACTTGCACATAACATACACATATCACATCATAGGAAAGTAGACTTACCACGTCACTGAATGTAGACTTACCACGTCAGTAAATGTAGACTTAGGATATCACTGAATGTAGACTTAACATGTCAATGAGTGTAGACTTACTACGTCACTGAATGTAGACTTACCACATTACTGAGAGTAGACTTACAACGTCACTGAGTGTAGACTTACCACGTCACTGAATGTAGACTTACCACGTCAATGAGTGTAGACTTACCACGCCACTGGGTGTAGACTTACAACGTCACTGAGTGTAGACTCACCACGTCACTGAGTGTGGACTTACCACGTCACTGGGTGTAGACTTACCACGTCACTGAGTGTAGACTTACCACGCCACTGGGTGTAGACTTACCACGTCACTGAGTGTAGACTCACCACGTCACTGAGTGTGGACTTACCACGTCACTGGGTGTAGACTTACCACGTCACTGAGTGTAGACTTACCACACAAACGTCCGGTCCACTGGTCAGTGCAGTAGCACCCAGAACAGTCGAGATTTGCGGTTCCCCCGTGGGTACAGGAAATACTGCACGTCTCTGAAAAAAAAAAAAAAAAAACAAAAATAAAAATAATAATAATAATAATAATAATAATAATAACAAACAACAATAAATCAATAAATAAATAAAAACAAAACAAAAACAAGAAAAAACAAAAAAAGTAGGTAAAATAAATAAATAAAATAAACAAAAATAATTAAAAAAAAAGAAGAGAAAAACGAAATAAGAAAAACGAAAAAGAAAACGTAAGTAAGTTGAAATTACTTCACGTGTTAACTAAGTACGCTTTAGATAAACACACATTATTAATTTGCTAAGATCAAAGTATCTCCAGTAGAAATATATACATTTCTATATTCGTTACATAAAATGATATATTTGATGTGCCTACAATATACATTTAATTTCTATGTTACAGATATGAAGATAGATAACATAAACAAAACCCTGGTGTGTATCTTAATTTTAATATTATTAAATTTGTGTGTGTTTGTGTGTGTGTGTGTGTGTGTCTGTGTGTGTGTGTGTGTGTGTGTGTGTTGTGTGTGTGGATGTTACACTGGTGTCTAAGAAATATAGTGGACATCAAACTGACCACTTACCACAGCGTTTCCCTGACCAGTACTCGACACAGTTACATTTGGCGCAGACCTTGTCAGGCGTACCTCCGTTAGTGCACAGTGTACACACGTCTGTAAAACAGAGAATTACTTCACATCGGCCTCAGTGAAACCCTAGCTAAACACAGGCCATAAGCAATAACGTTTTGTGACCCTATCAGGATTCCATTGTCTCTCTCTCTCTCTCTCTCTCTCTCTCTGTTTTTCTTTCACTGTCTCTCGCTCTCTTTCTCTGTAGATTTCTCTCTCCGTTTCTATCATTATGTTCAGACATGGGTTCTCTCTCTCTCTCTCTCTCTCTCTCTCTCTCTCTCTCTCTCTCTCTCTCTCTCTCTCTCTCTCTCTCTCTCTCTCTCTCTCTGTGTTCTTTCTCTCTCTCTCTCTCTCTCTCTCTCTCTCTCTCTCTCTCTCTCTCTCTCTCTCTCTCTCTCTCTCTCTCTCTCTCTCTGTCTCTGTGTTCTCTCTCTCTGTCTCTCTCTCTCTCTCTCTCTCTCTCTCTCTCTCTCTCTCTCTCTCTCTCTCTCTCTCTCTCTCTCTCTCTCTCTCTCTCTCTCTCTCTCTCTCTCTCTCTCTCTCATACGCTAGCTGTGAGGACTTACCACACAAGATCCCAGACCAGTAGCCATGACAGTCACACCCAGTACACTTCTTGTTAGCTGTACCCCCAGGACACGGCACCTCACACGTATCTGGTATATGTAATAATAAAAACAATAACAACAACAACAACAACAGCAACAACAACAACAACAATTATAATAATAACAATAATAACAATAATAATAATGATAGCAATAATAATAATAACAATAATAATAATAATGATAGCAATAATAATAATAACAATAATAATAATAATAATAATAATGATAGCAATAATAATTATAATAATCATAATAATAATAATAATAATGATAGCAATAATAATAATAATAATGATGGCAATAATAATAATAACAAAAATAATAATGATAACAATAATGATGATGTTGTTATATATACACACACACACACATACATACATACACAGACACGAAACAAGAAATGTAAATGTGCATGTATATATGTGTGCATTAATGTGATCATTTATATATGTATGTATGTATGTATGTATGTATGTATGTATGTTTTATGGACAGATGAATGATCATACGTGTGTCTGCACGTGTTTTGCTTGTACTATGGCAAATAGGTAAGCTTTTACTCAGAGAAGCCTCTATATTCATTTTTACATCTATTTACGTATGTGTAATCTGTGATTTACCACAGTTATCTCCCGTCCAGAAACCAGAACAGCGTTTACACTTCGTGCAGGTCGGGTCAGGGTTCATCCCGGCATAACACGTGATACCACACGTCGCTGTAATTTATAACATTTGTATCTACATACATATATCACGTGATACCACACACCTCTCTGTAATTTATAACATTTGTATCTACATACCAATATCACGTGATACCAAACACCTCTCTGTAATTTATAACATTTGTATCTAAATACCAATATCACGTGATACCAAACACCTCTCTGTAATTTATAACATTTGTATCTACATACATATATCACGTGATACCAAACACCTCTCTGTAATTTATAACATTTGTATCTACATACCAATATCACCTGATACCAAACACCTCTCTGTAATTTATAACATTTGTATCTACATACATATATCACGTGATACCAAACACCTCTCTGTAATTTATAACATTTGTATCTACATACATATATCACGTGATACCACACACCTCTCTGTAATTTATAACATTTGTATCTACATACCAATATCACCTGATACCAAACACCTCTCTGTAATTTATAACATTTGTATCTACATACATATATCACGTGATACCAAACACCTCTCTGTAATTTATAATATTTGTGTCTACATACATATATCACGTGATAGCACACGTCGTTGTAATTTATAACATTTGTATCTATATATCAATATCACGTGATAGCAAACACCTCTCTGTAATTTATAACATTTGTATCTACATACATATATCACGTGATACCAAACACCTCTCTGTAATTTATAACATTTGTATCTACATACCAATATCACGTGATACCTAACACCTCTCTGTAATTTATAACATTTGTGTCTACGTACATATATCACGTGATACCACAAACCTCTGTAATTCATTTATACATATATCACGTGAACTGACATCAGTCTTATATATCTATGTGTGCATGCATGCATGTGTGTGTATGTATGTATACACATATATCACGTCATATGACATAAATATATCATTCATATCAACGTTCACACACACACACACACACACACACACACACACACACACACAGATACTTATTTGTACATAAAAATTAATATATGTTGTCTTCATCGTTGATTTTGCTGCTGTTATGTAGATGTAAACGAGGATGGTGATGATGATGGTATTAATGAGTGTATGTTTGGGTGTTTCCGCATGTATGTATGTATGTATGTATATATATATATATATATATATATATATTATGTATGTATGTAATTGTGTATGTATATACATATGTGTGTGTATGTGTGTGTATGTGTATATATATAAACAATGTCTTACCACATGAAACTCCTTGCCATTTTCCATCACATTTACACTTGGTGCAGTGTTTGTTCGGACGTCCGCCATTTTGACAATCCAGTCCGCATTTTTCTACAAATTAGATAGAATAAGTGACATGCGCAGAGAGAGAGAGAGAGAGAGAGAGAGAGAGAGAGAGAGAGAGAGAGAGAGAGAGAGAGAGAGAGAGAGAGAGAGAGAGAGAGAGAGAGAGGATAATATGTTTATGTTTGTTTCTGTACGTATGCTTGTGTGTCCGTTTCTATGTCTTTTGTTATTGTTGAAGCTGTAAGAGTGCATAATACGTACGCAACTATGTTTACATATATACAGATGCACACACACAGACACACACACACACACACACACACATACATATATATATATATAATATAATATAATATAATATAATATAATATAATATAATATAATATAATATAATATAATATAATATAGTATAGTATAGCATAGTATAGTATAATATAATATAACATAATGTAATGTAATGCAATGCAATGTAATACAATGTAAAGCGGTGTGTGTGTTAAGAACTGAGGTAAACTTACTGCAGGATGGACCGGTCCATTGTCCCACACACGTGCACCCAGTGCAGGCTGTGTTAGGTTTTCCTCTGTTGTGACAAATGTTACATTCCTCTGAAACACAGCAGACTTTATTAACAGAACAATACAGCGTTCCCCCCTCTCTCTCTCTCTCTCTCTCTCTCTCTCTCTCTCTCTCTCTCTCTCTCTCTCTCTCTCTCTCCCTCTCTCTCTCTCTCTCTCTCTCTCTCTCTCTCTCTCTCTCTCTCTCACACATACATTCACACACACACGCACTTCCAAACACCAAATAATCCAGTTTCAACCACTTACACGTGACGTCTGTCTGTCAGTCAGTATGTCTGTCTGTCTGTCTGTCTCTGTCTATGTATCTCTCTATTTGTAAATCCATTTAACATCTATCCATCCATCCTATCCTTTAATCCATTGAGATTCTCTCTCTGTCGCTTCAACATACACACATATATAAAAATCATGATAATAAAAGAGAGAAAACCCGCTGAAGCTAATCTACGTGGTATTTCAAAGTCAGTGAAATTGGTGAATGATTCACCCAATATTAAATTAAATAATTAATGGGGTGACTGAAACCAGACATTAAAAATGACTAAACTCATAAAGAAAATCAGTCTAGTCACCGATGAATGAAATTTTATAATAAAAAAAAAACCTCAACATACTGAAATAATTTAAAGAGCTCTGTGCTACAGAATAGCAACAAAAAAGAAATCTGTTACGTGTCCTTCCCACAGACAGTAAAAAAACATAAAGTGATATTTAGTAAACAGATGCATTTCAGGGGTTGGCGATAGCAGAGGATTGAACCTGCCATGGTCCACTCTTCAGAAGAGTTACAATTAAACACACAGAGAAAAATGTGGAGACTTTAAGAATGGTGAATCTTCAGAGATCGAATTTTTCAAAATGATGTTTTTATTATTTTCTAATTAATCAATTAACCAAATTTTATTTTGTTACGGTCGTTTGGTGAAAATGATAACGATGGTGATGATGATAGCAGTGATTATGATGAAGATGATAATTATGATGATAGCAGTAATGATAATGATAATGATAATGATTTTGACGATCAGTGATGTTTGTAATGATGTTGATGATAATGACGAAGACAATGGTGACCATGATGGCGGTGCTGATGGTGATCACGATAATGATGTTAATGATGAAAGTGATGATGATGATGATGATGATGATGATATCACCTACCACAGTTAACTCCACTCCACTTGTCTGTGCACGAGCAGTTAGTGCATTTTTTATCTGCTGTCCCGCCGTGAAGACATTTCAAACCACATCTGTCTGTAATATATAAATATATAAATATCTATCTGTCTATCTATCTATCTATCTATCCGTCTATCTATCTATCTATCTATCTATCTATCTATCTATCTATCTATCTATCTGTCTGTCTGTCTGTCTGTCTGTCTGTCTGTCTGTCTGTCTGTCTGTCTATCTATGTCTGTCTGTCTGTCTGTCTGTCTGTCTGTCTGTCTCTG
>CM022677.1:20304040-20329040 GCA_012295275.1 Chrysomallon squamiferum
AAAGATAACACGTGTATAACACGTATATTAAATAACAAATATATTACACAAATAACTAACACATATGTAACAAATATATAAGGTATACATAAAACGTGTATAACCATTCATGTTATAACATATATAACACCAGTACAACACCTATTTAACAAAAAATATAATACCTATATGATAATGTTAAACACACACACACACACACACACACACACACACACACACACACACACACACACATATATATAAAATATATGTATGACATATATATATATATATATAACACTTATATAATAAAAACGTGTAATTATAATAACTTCATGCAAAACTTGCAACAGATGATGATGAAGGTAAACAAATAAAATAAAACATATATAGAAAGGAAACAAACATAACAAACAAAGAAAAACAATAAAAAATTGAAAATTCAGAAAGAAAAAAAAAGAGAACGATTTATAAATATGCCTGTCTCTTAATAAATAAATATAATAAGTAAATAAAAAAAAAAAAAAAAATAAAAATAAAAATAAAAATAAAAAAAATTAAAAATTAAAAATAAAAAAAAAAATCTCTAAATAAATAAACAAACAAATAAATAAATAAACGGATAAATAAAATAACTGACCGTACAGTACATACCCCAGTTTCTTACCGTAAAGCTTATACAGTCAGACACTTACCACAGTGTGCGTTTGTCCAGAAGAGTAAGCAGCTGCATTTCTCACAGTAGATGTCTGGCGAGCCTCCGTGTTCACAACGCAGGCTACATTTTTCTGTAAGAAATCACAAATTTGTATGAAGCAGACCGAAGCTTTCAGAAACATGCAAAACAAAAACGCGAAGAAAATGTACAAGAAAAAAATAATAACAACAAAAAAAAAAAAAAAAAAAAAAAAAAAAAAAAAATTAAACGTCCGTACGAATAAAGGAAGGAAAGAAAGAAAGAAGGAAGGAACGGACAAATAAATAAATAAATATATAAATAAATAAATAAATAAATAAATAAATAAATAAATAAAAGCCTATTTAATGAATTAAAATCCGTAAAAAAAAATCCGAGAAATGTGTCGATTTGTCTAACAGTAGACATAACCGAGTGACGACTATTTAAAAAGTAAATAAAAAAATAAAAAAATAAAAAAATAAAAGAGAAATGACAAAAAAAAAAAAAAAAAAAAAAAAAAAAACACGCGGCTTATTTTAGAGTTCGCCGGATCATGTTTAACACGTAATGTTTATTAATGACGTCACTACAGTCGGAGGCAGATTCTCTACAGCGAACTAGGAATATAGTGTTTAGTGTTTTCCAGAAACGTCGACGCAAGAAATGGTGTAGACAAAACGTCTGTCTACTTTATCCTGTCAGCAGGTTTTATCGTTCTTTTTCTGCTAATTTATAATCGCCGTCAATGTCGACTGCCTTAACTGGTGACGTTTACCAAACACACTAACGAAATCTTTGTGCATGTTTGATATAGGCATGGTTGCTAATGACGACATAAGAACGGCTGGCGGGAATAATGCTATGATGTAACTAGGAAATGCGTGACTTTAAGAATTTGCTGTGTGCGTGTATGTGTGTCTGTGTGTGTGTGTGTGTGTCTCTCTCTCTCTCTCTCTCTCTCTCTCTCTCTCTCTCTCTCTCTCTCTCTCTCTCTCTCTCTCTCTCTCTGTGTGTATGTATTTATGTATATAGGTATGTATGTATGTATAAGCATATGTAGCTTTGTTTATATATATGTGTGTGTATGTGAGTGTGTGTATGTGTGTGTGTGTCTGTGTTTAATATCTCACCTTCACAATTTAGCTCCTTCTTGATGGCAGCGGCGGAACTTCGTTCCAAAGGATACGTATTCTTCTCCGTCTTGCAGTCGCCGTAGAGGGTCAGCGAGTCCAGGTGGGTGAGGATGTAGTGCACGCGGCACGTGCAGCGCACGTTCGTTCCCGCCAGCAGGATTCGCTTGAACTTGAGCTCGTTGTACTGCAGCACGAAACTCAGGCTGAGCAGCTTCGTGTCCTCCAGCACCAGCGTCAGCTGGGAGCCGACGAAGTTGAAGGCCATCGAAGCCACCGACTGGATCGGGTTGCCCCGAGGTCGTAGTACGTGGCGGACGAGCCCTGGAAGGAGACGAGTCGCTTGATCTTGTTTCGCCTCAGGTTGATCCGCTGCAGCGAGCCGAACCGCTTGATCAGGGTGATGGGCACCTTGGTTAGGTTCCTGTCGTCGATCGTCACCTTCCTCAGGCAGCCCTTGTGCTTGTCCAGTATCGTGTCCGTGATCGGGAACAGCGTGCCGCTGATGTCGATCTGGTCGAGGCAGTAGCTGCCGTCGAGCGAGTTCTCGCTGAACGCCGTCAGCGGGTTGTAGGAGAGGTCGAGCCGGCTGAGGTCGATGAGGCCCCGCAGGCTCTCAGTCGGGGCGTCGTCGAGGCCGCACTTGCCGAGGCTGAGGCGGCTGAGGGTGTACTCGAGGCCTCCGAAGGCTCGCCTGCCGATCGAGACGCCGGCGTTGCCGGTGAGGTTGACGACGGCGAGTCGCTCGAAGCCCGAGAAGAAGCCCTGCCTGACGGAGGCCACGCGATTGAACGCCAGGTTCAGCCTCTGGAGCTGAGTCAGCTGCCTCACTGAACTGGGGATGGAGTCGAGGTAGTTGCTGGAGAGGTCGAGCCGCTTCAGCCCGAGAACCTCCCTGAAGAAGTCGTCGCGTATGAACTTGATGGAGCAGTCGCTGAAGGTGACCTCTTCGAGTGACGTCACCATTCGGCCGGCGAACGGTTTGCCTATCAGATCGTCCCCCATCAGCGTGTTTCCGTCCAGCCACAGCGTGAGGAGGGAGCGCAGGCCGTCGAGGTATTCGTAGGGCACGCTGTTGAGGACCCTGCCCGTGCGCTGAAGGTTGAGGTGCTTCAGGGAGCTGCCCAGGTTGACGAAGCAGTCCTTTTGAAGATTGAGTCTTGGGTTGTCCACCAGGTTCATCACGATGACGTTCAGGCCAAAGGGGAACGTGGACGACATTATTAGTAAGATGTCGTTGTGGCTGAAGTCGAGGCGAAGGTTTATGGAGGTGCCCGAGAGCGCGCGCAGTTTCGGCACGGATCTCAGTCCCAGTCCAGAACAGTCGATGTCGTAAATGCTGCCCAGACTCGGCAGGGATCCGTGCTGGCAGTAGCAGCCGTCCGGACAATGCAGGGCCTCGTTCAGAGAGAGCAGAATGTGGAAGACAAGCAGCAGTAAGGGTATCGCCGTATCCATGGTTTATTTAAAAGTCTTCAAACGAACGGGATCCAGTATGAGTGACCTAGAAAAAAAAAACCCAAAACACCAAACAAACAACGAATAGTTGGAATCATCTTAATAAGAAAAAAAAAAAAAAAAAAAAAAAAAAAAAAAAAAAAGAATAAAGAAAGAAAGAAAGAACGAATATAATTTTCATTAATAACAAGAAAATAATGAATACGTTAAAGAACAAGTGAATGACGTATATGTAATCAATACAAACACGCACAAACATCAGCACACAAGACAAACGCACACGTACATACGTCTGTAATAACAGATCTTTCAAATTTTTAAATCAACACACTTATTTAATTAGCTAGTCACAATTTTTAAGTCTGTAAACATTTTTTAAGCCTGTAAACATTTTTAAAAGCCTGTAAACATTTTGTAGTAATTTCACCGACAAACTAAATTAATTACTTTGATGTGTAAATTAAAGATGAATAATTTTGTGCCTTGGTGTTTTTCTCCGTATGGTTAGATGTTGTCTGTGTGTGTGTCTGTGTGTGTGTGTGTTTGTGTGTGTGATTTTCGTGAGTGTGTGTGTTTGTTCATGTATATACGCCTGCATGTCATATATATGTCATATATATGTTCATGTTATTTTGTTTGTGTATGTGCGTCTTTTTCTCTGTGTGTTATTTATTTTCTTTGTATATTTTGATCTTCATGCAGTTTTGTGTATATCTGTGTTTATATTTGTATGTGGGTATGTAGACAGTATCATTTCTCACAGAGTAGCTACTGACACGTTTCAACTGTTATATTATTACAGAAACTGCATTCATTGCGTCTGAAACATTTAACAATTTAATCTGGTTTAATTATTCATGGAAGTCAAAAGTATGTTTAGCTGATTCTGAATATAAAGCGTATATAAGCTCGATTGTTTTATTTGTAACATAAACATCTCTGTTACTAAGTGTTTTTTACTTTATTTACTTACAAGTAATATACAATATTTCTTCATTTTCTCTTTAGAACTGTACTTGTAATAGAAATATACTCTTTCTGCAAGAATTAGTTATATCCAGTGAATAATTTTTCAGTGGAATAATCTCGATTGTTTTAGTTACTTACCGGTATATTTGGCGTGACATGTAACTGACGTCATTTTGTCTGACGTCACCTTTTCACTTTCTCTTCCCGATACTAATATACGAAGTTGTTTGTTCTGTGTATTTATAGCATCAGTTTGTTAAATTGCCATAAATCAGTTCTACGCATGCGCATCGCACCATTACAAATTCACTATACCTTTTCCGGTTTCGGAGTTGTTACAAATAAATAAGTCGAGTCTATGGATTTAATAATATTTTTATTTTATATATCAACCGATCGAAATACGCAAAGTTTTTCCAAAATAAATTAATTCACAAAGTCAGATACTGAAGTAAAAAACCAGCCTTTTTACCCTCGCATTAACGTAAATTCCATTTTAGTCCGATAATTTTAAAGTTAATTTATAAATTAATTATTATTTATGAAAATTTAAAATTCTTAGATAACTGCAACAGCAGCGGTAACAACAACAAGAAGAACAAAATACCACTGCCACCACACACACAACAACAACCATAATAACAACAACAACAACAACAACAACAACAACAACAACAACAACAACAATAATAATAATAATAATAATAATAATAATAATAATAATAATAATACTAATTGTAATAACAGCAATGATGATAATAAAAAATATATATATATAAAAAATTAAAATGAAGAAAAAAATAAAATAGGGTTATCTCCGTTTCA
The DNA here is from genome assembly GCA_012295275.1 of Chrysomallon squamiferum. Classification (NCBI taxonomy): domain Eukaryota; kingdom Metazoa; phylum Mollusca; class Gastropoda; order Neomphalida; family Peltospiridae; genus Chrysomallon; species Chrysomallon squamiferum. The sequence goes on from CM022677.1 coordinate 20,309,081, forward strand.
TTCATTACTTCTATCGATTTTAAGTCAAATTAATTAAATGAACATCGGCAATCTGCTTCGTGTGTTTATTCTGATCTCTGTGACAACTATGTGTGGATTGTTGAGATGCAAGCGTCAAAAGCTGTGCACATATACATTGTTCAAAACGAGAAATATATCTAATAAAATCTTATGTAGTGAGCTTCGGAATCGGAAAAAAACTAAAAAAGAAATTAAATAAAACAAATATAAATAAATAGTGGGAAACACAATTAACAAAAAAATAAATAATAATAATAATAATAATAATAAAAGAAAGGAAAGAATTTTTTTTAAAATAAAACAAATAAACAAACAAACAAACACTTAAATAAATAAACAAGCTAGTAAAATAAACAAACAAATAAACAAAGAAAAAACAGATAAATAAATAAATAAATGAACAAACAAACAGATAAATAAATAAATAATATATAAATACACAAACTAGTAAAATAAACAAACAAAAAATATAATAATATTGTTTTCTTTATGGTCTAAGGGGAGTAACTCTAAATTAAAGATTATTATTTTTGTTCGCGGTATAAGAATATCGTTAGAAAATCGGAAAATATATTTTGTATCTTGCGTGAAAAACGTCCATTTTTGTAAAACTAACTAGAATGGTACAATATATTTTCATACTGACTTCACAAATATAATATATGAATTCAAATTAATCGCACAAACTTAATTTTGATAAAATACCTGTAACTATTTTCTTAGATATAATTTTCATTTCGCACTTCCTAATTTGTAAACCTTATGAAACACACTATAACAAAATTAATAAAAACAAAAAATAACAACCATAAATTTGAATGGTAGTAATTCATTTTTATTTTTTATTTTGGCTTGCACTAAAAGTGCGACCGTATAATGTAATTCGCTTATGGTCTAAGGGGAATAACTCCAGTTTTGCAACAAATAGTGCAAACATCGAAAGACTGCCAGTTCATGTGTCAATTCCATTGCAAATATCAACACTTAAGCATTTAGCCAGGTATTCCTCCATCTGAAGTTCTCAATGGACATGTATTATTTTTTCTCCAGGTTCAAATCAGTGAATTCTCTGATTTGTAATACTTCCAGACCAAATATGAACAAAAGAACAAATAAATAAATAGATAAATAAATAAATAAATAAATAAATAAATAAATAAATAAATGTGATTAAAAAAAATACTGTTAGTTTTTAATAGTTATACGATCATATTCAAGAAATCTACATTAAATTCTGATTAAATAAATAAAGGTATATTTCTTACGGTCTAAGGGAAACAACTCCATTTATTGCTACGGCATAATACTAAAACTTGCAATAATTTTTTATGTTTTATCTTTTGTTTTGATATTAATGCAAATTTACTTTAATTCAATGTAAATGAAATTCGTAACGATATTTGACGACTTTATTCATATTTATTGAAAATAATAATAATAATAAAAAAATAATAAAATAAATAAAATGTGGTGTGAAGAAATCGGTATGTTAAATGGAGTTATTCCCCTTAGACCATAAAGAAAAAGGTGGCTTTAAAATAATTATATTTTAAAATTAATTTTGTTGTTCTTGTTATATTATTATTATTATTATTATTATTATTATTATTATTATTATTATTTTTATTATTTAAAGAGAAAAGAAAATATTATTTATTACAAAAATGTATGTGTGTGCGTGAGTACATCTTAATACAACTGTATCTGACGTCTTTATTTATATTTATTGAAAATAAGAAATAAAACAAATAAAACAAATAAATAAGCCAAAAATAATAAAATAAAAATAATAAAAATAAAAAATACAAAAACAATATTGAGTTAAGAAATCAGTTTGTTAAATGGAGTTATTCCCCTTAGACCATAAAGAAAGACGTGGGTTTTACATTTTTCTTAATTATTATTATTATTATTATTATTATTATTATTATTATTTAAAGAGAAAAGAAAATATTATTTATTTCAAAAATGTGTTTGTGATGTGTGTGTGTGCGTGTGTGTCTGTCCGAGGTGTGTGTATGCGTGAGTAGACCTGAGTACAACTACATTTGACTTTAATTATTTTTATTTATAATAATAATAATAATAATAATAATAATAATAATAATAATAATATACAACACCCTTACCCCTCAAAAAAAAAAAAAAAAAAAAAAAAAAAAAAAAAGTCGGTATGTTAAATGGAGTTATTCCCCATAGACCATAAAAAAGATATGGGATATACATTTTTCTTTAAAATTATTATTATTATTATTATTGAAAGAATAATGTTTGTGTGTAAGTGTGTGTGCGTGAGTACATTTGAAATTAATCAAAATAGCTCCTGTACTCTATTCAGAAAAATAATTTATAAATAAATGTGAATCAGCAGCAGAGACTTTAAAAAAGTTACTGACTGTTAGTTTTTAATAGTTACATGATTATATTAAAAAAGTCTACACTTTATCCTGCTTAAATAAATAAAGGTATATTTTTTACGGTCTAAGTGAAACAACTCCAGTTATTGCTACCACATAAAAAAACAACAACAAATAGGCATATCTTTATATTTTATTTTTAGTTTAGATATTAATACAAACTATTTAAATGAAATTCGTAACTATATTTGACGACTTTATTTATATTTATTGAAAATAAGAAAAACAAATTAAAAAAAACCCACCAATATCCTTCCAAAGACAAAACAATGTGGCGTCAAGAAATCAGTATGTTAAATAGAGTTATTCCCCTTAGACCATAAAGAACGAGGTGGCTTATAAAATTATTATATTTTTGAATTATTATTATTATTATTATTATTATTATTATTATTATTATTGATTCTTAGTTTTTAATATCCAAGAAATCTATATTTTATCCAGCATAAATAAAGGTATAGTTTATGATCTAAGGGAAACAGCTCCAGTTATTGCTACGACATAAACACAAAATTAGCAATATCTTTTATGTTTTAAGTTTAGATATAAATAAGTCAATGTAAATGAAATCGTAACTATATTTGACGACTTCATTCATATTTATTGAAAAAACAAACAAAAACCCCCCCAAAAAACAATAAAATAATTCAAATTAATACAGCATCCCCTCCCCATAAAAATATTTAAAAATCAAAAAAAATGTGTATTTAGTGAAGAATAGAGTTATTCCCCATCTAGACCATTTAAATAATTTTGAGGTGGCTTATAAAATTTCTAAAAAATTATTACTATTATTATTTTTAAAAAAAAAAAATATAAATAAATAAATAAAAAAAAAAGTAATAATAAAAAAAATATAAAAAAATTAAAAAATAATAATAAAAATAATAATAAAAAATAAATTAAAACTGTAAAAAGAATATCTGCAACGACAATTAAATAAATAACCTAACAACGACAAAACCCTCCAGCTTTTAATGGCTATATGCTGGTTTCGTACAATTCACGATTTTACAAGGAAACAATTGTGGGTCAATAACTCAGAATTATTTACGGTCTATGTTGGCTAATATATTTCTAAAGAAAATATCAGTAATAAATTATTCCTTTTAAATTTAGTTTTTGGTTTCAAAATATTATTACAAACCTAAATAAACTATAAAAAATATCCGACAAGTTTAATAATATTTATTCAAATTGTTGAGGAGAAAAAAAAAAAAAAAAAAAATGAAACAAGCATGGCATTAAGGATATAACAAATGTCTTAATTAGAGTTATTTCCGTTAGAAGATTAAGAAATCGGTATGCTTTACAAATAACAAAAATTGAACCATCGGTTTAAACTTAAAGATATTAAGATGTGCATTAAACAAAAATAAAAATAAAAACAAAAAAAAAACCAAATAAATAAACAAAAAACATTAGTTTGTCTTTTGTTAAATACATAAGTATTAAACTGCTTTTTTTTTTTATTCATCACAAAATAAAATTAAATAAATATTTAACGTCCTTTTTCAAACTATCTTTCTGTTGACGTCACGAAAGGTCATATGCGCAGAGTGGAAAAGTCACTTCCGTATTTCAGTTATTCCATGAAATTATGCAATTTTTAAATTTAGCTACTACGAGCATTTCCTATTTGAATATAACAAATGACAACATAAATAATAATTAATAATGATGATAAAAATATAGATCGCCTTAAACAGATGATATTTCCAGGAATCATTCACAAAATGGAGAAGAAATATGTATAATATTCATTTAGGAATGGATACCGTCTTTGCTTGCTATGGTAATTTTATCTTCGTTTTTTTTTCTTCTTTATTCTTTTAAGATATTTTTATTTTTATTTTTTTAAAATTATTATTCTGTTTAAAATTCTGCAGTTTTGAGAATAATTATTTATTATCATGCCTTCAACAAAACAAACAGAGAAATATTTATTTTATTATAATAATAAAGTCAACTATTATTATTATTATTATTATTATTATTATTATTATTGCGTCAGTAAAACCGTAAACTATCTGAAAATTAATTAAGTCAATTAAACTAAAAATCTTTAGAGTACTACAGCAATGTTCGACATTATTATTTTATACAAAGATTTCCCCCTGTTTTCATGAACAAATATGGCGTCGTGTAACATTAAGACGAGAACAAATGTGGATATATATTCACAGTATTACATAAAAATAATTTGAAAAGAAGAGTTGTCTTTCATTTATGAAAATAATGAAACAAATTTTAAATTTTATCTTTAATTTTAATTTTTTTTTTTTTTTTTTTGTTATACTTATTTTTTAAACAGGATGACACCATAACAACATCAGAAACATTACAATGTGAAAAGTAACTTGTAACTGCACAAATAGTATGTCCCATAGACAAGCTAGTATGAATGGAGTAGTAATTGTTTTTATTTTAATTGTATACTTATACTGTCCAAGATATGTCACTGCAAGATGTCCAAAACAGTGCCACTGTACACGTTATGCTGGAACAGTCACTGTTACTTGTAAAGGTGTTCAGAATATCACCAGAGATTTTTTTAATAGCAGCATTCAAACTGTAAGAACATTGATATTAAATGGGAACAAAGGGATAATTTTTCATTCGGGGTGTTTTGATACAGTAAAAGAATCATTGATTATACTTCAGTTAAGGAACTGTGATTTGATGACTGTACCTTCAGAAGTGTTTAGTTTGAGCAGGTTAAAATCATTAGACATTTCTGACAACCCGCTGAAATATCTCAACAAACAGACATTCAGAAGAGGACCCTGTTTGCAGGAGATTGATTTAAGTGGGACGCAGTTTCCATTAATAGAAGGAATTTTTTATGAACTGAGGTTATGTCTAGAAGTTATCAAACTAAACCGACGGAGATTGTTAGAAATTCCCACAAAGATATTCAGGGGTTTAAAAACAGTTAAAAAACTTGTAATGAGATATGACAGAATAAAGCATGTACAGCCACATGCTTTTGCTGGATTGCCACTAAAAAATATAGATTTATCTCACAACAGGATATCGAGGGTTAAAGCTGGAGCATTCAGTGATCTTGGTTTGGCTGTTTCACTTATAATGGAACATTCCTTGCTGCCACATCTCAGTTTTATTCTAGGATATGAAGGAGACAAATTTAATCAGATTGATGTGACAGGTTCTCAAAGCATTATTTGTAACTGTGTCATCCAGCGTGTTCTTACTGTTCTGAATCCAGGGACATTGCTAGGAGGATGTAGATCAGATTCTGGGACAAGTATTAAGTTCAATCAACATGATCCACTCAAGTTTAGAAACATCTTTAAGTGCGAGGGTAAGTTTTTGCATTTCCTCAAATGTATTTTCTTACTTGATATAAAATGTATTGTGAACACTTTTTATTTATTTATTTATTTATTCATTGTTTGTTTGTTTGCTCGCTTGCTTGTTTGTTTCTTATTGTGTTATTATTCTTATTTTTGTGGGTTTTTTTTTCTGGTCTTTCTTAATTAAAGTTATATGATGATATGACATAATAATATTTATTTTGTATAGTTTTAAGCTATGTTACATTTTTTTTGGTTAAATTAATTAATTTTTTGGAATTTTTGTTTTCTGTTCTATCTTAATTAAAATGTATTTTTGGTGACATAGGCCAAATATGTTTTGAATACTTCCAAGTAATATTTATTTTTTGTTTTTACTGTCCAATTTATACATAAAGTGTTCTTTTCTTTATATAAAGAAACAGACCAAATACATCCTGGTACTTCCAGATGATCATTTCTTAGTATTTTTTATGCTTTTTTTAATAATGAGGCATCATAAAAAAAGAGTAGAATTTAAAAATTATGTAAGTGCCACCATTACTGTGTCATTCTGTAGCTGTGTCCTTTCTTTTTCTATGTCTTGTTTCACACACACAGAGATTAAAAAAAACAACCCAAAACAAGAACATAGAAATAAATTTAAAAAATAAATAAATAAAAGATTTAAAAAAAAAAAAAAAAAATGAAGGAAGAAAATGCAGTCCTTCATATATGTCCTCACAAGGTTGTTATCCTTTGAAATACTTTATTATTATTAAAAATTGGGGTCCAGGCGATTCTTGCTTTGAAGAAATATTTCAACCTATTATTTACAGATTATGCTAAGTCTGGATGTGTTAGGGTGTAGTCTGGTGGTTAGAGCTGCAACATGATCTAAACTATTTCATTACCAAAATATGTTTCAGGTTTAGTAGACTGGTAATTGTGCAGTTCTGTTTCAAAATTTGAAGAGGATTATATTCCCACCACACCCACTATTTATTACCTAATCCAGTGATGTGCAAACTTTCTGATCTTATAGGCCACAGTTCTTTAACTTCACTAGTACTACAGTCACACAAATTTCATTGTGATTACATAAAACCTGAAAGTGTAACATATGTGATTTTGCTTAATTTTCTAACATTGAACCTCTGTGACTTAAAATGCTGCATATAAATAATGGGTGTATTTACATGTTTTCAGAACTGTAACATGATCTAAAATATTCAATTACAGAATAAAATACCTTTGGATCAAATGGGAGTTATGTTTTAGGTTTATCAGGTCTATTTTAAAATTTGAAGAGGATTATATTCCCCCAAACACACTATTTATAAATTTTTCTGTTTAAACCTATTGGTCTCTCTCTATCTGTCTTTCAATTTATCTATCCTTCTGTCTATTTATATATCAGCCTAACTATACCTTTGTATTTAGCCACTGTTCTGTCATCTACCTACCTATCTGTCCATCAATCCATCCATCTGTCCATCGATTTATCCATCTGTCTATCTATCCATCTGTATCTATCCATCTGTCTATCTCTCTGTATATTTACTTATCTTTCATTTAGTCTTTCTGTTAGTGTGCCTACCTTATCAGACTGTCTGTCACTGTTCACTTACCTGTCTGTGTGTCTGTTATTCTGTCTGCAGGTGAGAAGCTGTGTCACTTGAAGTGTGAAAATGGAGGACAGGCAGATTCAAGATGTTCTCAATGTGTTTGTAAAGGATACTGGAAGGGACCCACATGTGGTATGTGCAGATTGATTCCATGTCTGTGTGTGTGTATGTGTGTGTGTGTATGTGTGTGTACATTGTGTATATATGAATGTGTGTGTGTGTGTGTATTCCATATAAGCTGTGTTCAAATGTGTGTGTGTGTGCGTGTGTGTGTTACAGTTACTGCAAAATTTTTTAAACACTAAAATCATTTTTTTTGATGTGTGGCTTAGAAAACATTTGAAAAACAATATTTATGTTATGGATTCTACAAAATAAGTTTATTGTATGTACTAAGCAAACACTAAAAAAAAAATGTGTTATATTTCAGATATATGTGGCTTAGCATGTGAAAATGGGGGATCTCCATTTGCTGACTGTGAGGGGTGTCTGTGTCCCCCAGGCTGGGGTGGATCTACTTGTAGTCAAAGTATTCTTTTTTCTTTTCTAATAATAATAATAATAATAATAATAATAATAATAATAATAATAATAATAATAATAAACTGAAACGACTACATTAATAGTACAAGTTTTCTCCACTTCTACTGGTACAACAGTTACCACATTATAAATGCCACAGTACTGCTATTAAACTGCAGCTACTATTACACTCTTACTACTACTACCAATACAGTTATCTACTACAACTGTTGTTTCTACTACCACACTGTACTATTACACCACTGCTAGAAGTACACTACTACTATTACTTCAACTCACTGTATTAATGATATAGTAAGAGGTCATCATTTGTAATCATCAGCTCATATAAATGTAACTTCATGATGATGATAATTTAAAAAACAACAACAAAGCAACAGTGACAACAACAGTAGCAGATATGGAAATATGTACAAAAGTAGCCAATGATAGGAGAAGTAACAAATAGTAAAACTAACACTGATAAAGACAAATATGATGATTTGTGATATTTATAACAATGATGATTATGGTAATTATGATGATGACTAATGATTATAATGAAAATAACGATTATGATAAAGCATTAGTGACAATTGTGGCAATTATAATGATGGATAATAATGATTATGATAATTAACAATAATAATAATGATGATTTTGATAAGTAAAGTGTTAATAATAATGATTGTGAAAATTATTGTAACAACCACTGAAAATTATAACGATAATAATAATGATTATGAAAATTAGTATTCTTAATAATGATGAATTTGATGATTAAAGCTGTTAATAATTATTATGATAATTATAAAGATCATTGTAATGATAAATAAATTTCAGGAAAGTGTTACCACCAGTGCTCTGAGTTTGAACGTAATTCTGTGTGCAGTAAGTGTGTCTGCGAGGGGCTGTGGAATGGAAACAGTTGTGGTAAGCATTATTACATGCTTGTGTAATTACCATAGAGAGTGAGTGAATCTTTTGTCTCCACTCCCCCGGCTATTTTAGCCTTGAGATTACAACCAGTGGAAACATGTTAGGAAACATCTTTTTATCTTATCTGATGTTTTTTTTTTTTTTTTTTTTTTTTTATTTTAAAATTTTATTTTATTTTATAGAAGGTTGTGATTTAAAATGTCCAAGTAGTTCCAGTTACTGTGGGTGTAAATGTCAGGGCAGATGGCCTAGACACAGTTGTGGTAAGGTTTTGTACATTTTTTTTTATAACCAATTAAACTAACACACACACACACACAGACACACACACAGACACACACACAAATGCACATAATATACACACACAAATGCACATAATATACACACATCCAAAAAACAAAAAAAAACAAAAAAAAAAAAAGGACGAAAAATAAATCTTCACAAAGTTGTTATCATTTGAAATACTTTATTATTGTTGAAAAGTGGGGTCCAGTGAACAAACACACATACTCTCTCTCTCTCTCTCTCTCTCTCTCTCTCTCTCTCTCTCTCTCTCTCTCTCTCTCTCTCTCTCTCTCTCTCTCTCTCTCACATTTATATTAAAACCTAGATACAGTGCTATTTACATTAATGCTGTAGATAGTGCTAGCATTAATCCTTGTACTGGTACTAATACTAATAGAACACTAACATTGGTTATACTAATACTAGAATTCACACTAGTTGTAGTATTCATACTAATATTAGTACTAATGCCAACCATGTATTACATCACTACAGGAATAAAAAGGAAGACAAAAGGAGAAACTGATATCAGTACTAGAGTAAAGAGAAGTAAGTCTGGTTTTCACAAGTGTATAAAATAATAAACAATTTTCACAAATGTATAATAAGTAATTTTCACAAGTGTATAATAAGTAATTTTCACAAATGTATAATATTACATAATATGTAATTTTTGCGAGTGTATGCGATAATAAGTAATTTTCACAAATTATTCATAGCTATTGTCATTATTTTGTTGTTGTTGTTGTCTTTGTTATTGTCATTTTCTTGTTGCTAGTGTTTTTGTTATTTTTGTCATCATTATAATAATTATTATTATTATTATTATTATTACAGGCTGTTCAATAAAATGCAATTATGGAGCAAAGCCTAGTGCAGATTGTACAAAATGTATGTGTTCATTTTACTTGTCTGGAAGGTATTGTGGTATGTTTGACTTTAATCTTTATCAACACATGCATGCAAACACACACAGACACACACATATAAGCACAAAATGTAGACAAATGCGTACACATAGAAACATGTAAAAGAAATTAAACAGAGACTTAAACACAAAGACACACAGATAGACACATTGACACGTTTAGATCTTGAAATTTAGATCAGGAGAACTGGCAAATGAGCTACTTGGATGTGTGTGGAAAGGGGAGAGATAGAGATAAGGAGAGATTGATATATATATATTTAAAATTTGAGAGAGAGAGAAAGAGACAGACAGAGATTTTTTTATGTGTGTGCGGAGAGGAAGAGATACAAATAAAACCGATAGATAAACAAAAATGAATTGATTTGCAAAAATATAAATATCAATTATTATTAATATTTTTCGTAACACCTGTTTTTGCAGAATTTTGCAATCTGGGCTGTCGTAATGGTGGCGCTGCTAACAGTATCTGTACCAGGTGTCTGTGTACTGCACTTTTCGTGGGACCACGCTGCAAGGGGAGTAGGTTCATTTAGTTTCATTCCATCTCATGTCTGTGCATGAACTGGGCGAATGTCTGCAAATCCTTTTTAATAACCCTGAACACCCAAATGTCCACTGTTATTTTACAGTAATGCTTGAACACCCAAATGTCCACTGTTATTTTACAGTAATGCTTGAACACCCAAATGTCCACTGTTATTTTACAGTAATGCTTGAACACCCAAATGTCCACTGTTATTTTACAATAATGCTTGAACACCCAAATGTCCACTGTTATTTTACAATAATGCTTGAACACCCAAATGTCCACTGTTATTTTACAATAATGCTTGAACACTCATCTTCTGTTTTAAACATACAGGAATTTACCCCATTTTTGATTTTTACTCTCCATTATCAGCCATCTATGAGAGCTTTAGGTGGCAGATTCTGAAGGAAATGTATAAGATTAACCCATAAATCACCATCAGCTGGTTTTGTCTATGATCATAAAGTCTGTAACTCTCCAATCAGCTGTATACTTTATTAATAAAAAATGTGTGTATCTATATATATATATATATAAATATAAAATCTTTTTTCTTTTGCATTATTATTTTTTTTTTAAAACTTCAGAGAAAAATCAACATGGCATGACTAAAAATATTCTTTCAGTTATTTTATAAATAAAAAAAAATTACCTAAATTCATAAAAAAAACCCAAATACCTTCATCTCCATTCATTTGCAAATATTTTTTTTTTTTTTGTTAAGCAACACACAAGTTTTGTATTGATTCCCTGATATGACTGACTTCAAAATGAATGTCTGTCATGCATTTCCTAGAGAAAGAGTTAATGACACGAATACTGGTTCCTCAATGAAAGTTATATTTTCATTAATATTAACAAGCGTGTCGTATAATTATAATAAAGAGGCCTTGTAACTCAGCATATGTCTTGTTATTCTCCAAGACAACTAACTGAGCAGGTACAGATGGGAAACTTAATACAGCACCCAGTTGGGCTTGATGAGTTTGTTGATATCATTTGTTTCCCTTTCGTCTCTGACTAAAATTACTTCTATAAATACATACACATATAGAATACAAACCAATATATATATATATAATTTAAAAAAATATATATATATTATTATTAATTTTTTTTTTTTTTTTAAACTTATGTATGAATCAGATTCATTTTTCTCCATTTTATATATTTTTATATTTACTTTTATTTATTTATTATTATTATTATTATTATTATTATTATTATTATTATTATTAATATGTTTTTGTTTTTTTACAGAGTCTTGTAAATTGGTATGCAAGTCTGGTTCTTCATTTGATCTCAAGTGTACTAAATGTAACTGTTTAGGAAAATGGAGTGGACTACACTGTGGTAAATAATATATTTCATTTACTTATCTGTTTATTTGTTGGTTTATTTATTGCCATATTTATATATCTATTTATTTATTTTGTTTGTTTGCTTGAATGATTACTTACATAATATTTATTTTATTTGACTATTAGTTACTTATCTGATTGTTTGTTTATTGTTATTTATTTATTTATTTATTTATTTATTTATTTATTTATTTATTTATTAATTAATTAATTAATTAGGTTTCATGTATTAAAACTGTAGGATGTCAAAGTTGAATTTCACAGACTTAAAGCTCTCAGAATAATAATACAATATTTTCATCTCACAATTTGTTCTTCCCCTCACCAAGTTTGTACATAACTGCCATCCTGAATATTTATATTTTAATATACATGTTTATGCCATGTCATAAACCTTTCAGCAACTACATTATTTTTGCTCGTGTTACAGATGAATGTAGTGACATGAATTGTCTGACTAGTACATTATATTTTAACAGATAGCTGTAGAGTGACATGTCATCAACTGTCTAACTAGTACATTATATTTTAACAGATGACTGTAGAGTGACTTGTCATAAACTGTCTAACTATACATTATATTTTAACAGATGACTGTAGTGTGACATGTCATAAACTGTCTAACTATACATTATATTTTAACAGATGACTGTAGAGTGACATGTCATAAACTGTCTAACTAGTAAATTATATTTTAACAGATGACTGTAGAGTGACATGTCATAAACTGTCTAACTAGTACATTATATTTTAACAGATGACTGTAGAGTGACATGTCATAAACTGTCTAACTAGTACATTATATTTTAACAGATAGCTGTACTCTGACATGTTCTTCACCGAAAATACTGACAATAGAGTGCACTTGTGGATGTAAGCTATTTTATACTGGAAGCAACTGTCGTAAGTATTTGCAGTTTGTTAACTATACAAACAAAACAATAACTAGATTTGATGATAATGATGCTAATGATTATGTAGGTAGTTTTATAGTAGAAATAACTGGTAACTATTTGCAGTTTGTGAATAATGTAGACAAAACAACAACTTGATTTCATGATGATGTTGATGATGATGATGATGAAACAACAACAGCAAAAAGGAAAAATAAAAAATTAGCTATAAATAATGTAATGTAATGTAAGAGAATGTAATGTAATGCAAAGTAAGACAATGTAATGTAATGTGATGTAATGCAATGTAATGTAATGTAAAGTAAGACAATGTAATGTAATGTAATGTAATGTAATGTAATGCAATGTAATGTAATGTGATACAGTGTCAAATATTAGAACATGCATAATGGAATGCAATACAGGGCAGTGCAATACAATACAATACAATACAAAGCAATTCAGTGTAATGTAATGAGGTATAGTCTAATGTAAAATGATATAATGATTATATGTCTGTGTTTAGAGACCTGTGGACTAAAATGTCAGAATGGGGGAAGTGCAGATTCAAGATGCACACAGTGTGTCTGTAAAGGATTCTGGTATGGAAAAGCATGTGGTATGTAACGTCTTGTATGCATGAACCCCCATGTAAATGGAAATCCCCCATGTGTGCATTATATCTTGTTTATATTTGTTTCTGTATACATGTGTGTATATGTATTCACACAAACAGACACACAGACAGACACAGACACACACATATACAAACACACATACACAGAGACACATACACACAGACACATGCACATGCAGACACACACACACACACACATGCGCGAATACAGAAAAGATATCGGGTTTTTGTCAGTAAAGAGTGGTTATATTTGTTTGTTTGTTTTTTTTTCCCAGAAAAATGTGATCTCAGGAGCTGCAACAATCGTGGAACTCCCAACATGGCGACTTGCCAGTGTCAGTGCAGATCTGGCTATACTGGACCCTTGTGCAAATTTAGTATGTTTCATTATCCTTTCACTTCTTTACTACCATGTCTACCACTACTACAACCACTACTACAACGACCACACTGGTCCTTTATGCAACCATAATACATTTACATAATTTAGTACATGTTTGTTTATTCCTTTATTTCTTTATTATTACTATGACTACCACTTCAACTACTACTACTACCACAACAATGACCACACTGGTCCTTTATGCAAATATAATATATTTACTTAATTTAGTACATGTTTATTTGTTCCTTTATTTCTTTATTATTACTACTACTACTACCACTTCTTTACAACTACTACCATAAGTTCAGCTACTACTACTACTACTACTACTGCTGCTGCTGCTACCACAGTAGTCACTTCAACTACTACTACCATAATTGTTTCCACTTTCTATTTCTACTCTTAATATGACAGCAAGTACTACTACCACTACTGTTGTTGCTACACTACTACAACTACTTCTTCTAGTTCTGTTACTACTACAACCACTTCAGCTACTACCACTGCTGCCACTACTATGCTTCCTAATGCTTTTTCTACTTCTACTACTACTAATGCTACTACATCACTATTTTTACCACTGCTTTTTCTGCTTTTACTACCACTGTGAATCCACTAGCACTATTTTTCCTCTTCCTTCATACATTTCTACAACTACAACAACTACTACTGCTACAACCACCATTACAGCTGCTATGAACACTTCAACTACTACAACTACCACCCTCCTTTTTCCACTTACACTTGTGCTGCCTCTTCCTACTCTTACAATCACTTCAACTACAACTACCATTTTTGCAACCACTTTGTCTGTTTCTACTAGAACGACAACTACAACCACAACCTCAATTATTACTGCTGCTACTACTGTTACTTATACTACTACTACTACTGCTACTACTACTACTACTACCTCTTCTACAGGTTTTGGTACAACTACAATTTTCACAACAACAACTACTACTACTACTATAACTGCTATTTCTGCACTACTGGTATCATTATTTCTGCCACCACTATTACTACCATTGTTGTTGCTGCTGTTACTGCTGCTGCTGTTGCTTTCTATTATCATTATCATTGCTACTACTGCTACTACACACACACACACACACACACACATGTAGATAGATAGATAGATAGATCAGTCTATATCTGTATATGTATTTATTATTGTACTGACTTTTATTTTTTGAGCAGCAGGAGGAGGTGGATGGGATGGAGGAGGAACAAAAGGAGGTGGGGGAGGAACAAAAGGAGGTGGAGGAGGAACAAAAGGAGGTGGGGGAGGAACAAAAGGAGGGTGCACCCTCAGTTGTAAAAATGGTGGACGTCCCAATCCTCAATGCACTAGCTGTGTGTGTGTTGGATCGTGGAAAGGGGTCACTTGTGGTAAACAAAATACAAAAATATATATATATATATATATATATTTATATAAATATATATATATATACACATATATGGTTTTCTTTTCCATTTTTTTAATTTTTTCTTTTTAATCTAAACGTTATTGCGTAGTGTAACAATTACTTGGATGCAAGCAGACGTCATAACATCACAGGTGTGAAAAATAATAATCTTTTTTTTTTTTTTTTTAAAAATTTGATTAAAAAAAGTTGTTTTTAAAAAAAAAAAAAAAAATAAGAAAAATGTTTTATAAGACAGGTTTAAGATGGAATATCTGTTTTTCACCTGTGGAGCAGCTGTGGAACTGGAAATCACGTGAGGCTGGATGACACAGGTTCAGTATTGGGCTCGGGACCATGAAGTAATGTCTCTTTGCTAAACTTTGTCTAACACTTGTCTTCACTTTAGCGCAGGTATGTGTTACCATGGAGATAGAGCTAGGTCTAAGCACTTGTTGCCATGGAGACTGAAGGAACCTTGTCACAGAGGTGGGCTTATTTCCAGCCAATAAGAAGCTGAGCTGAGAGTGTTGCTGTCATGGAGACAGAACTGTTCCTAACTACAGTCATTCTTACAGTTTTCATTCAGCCATATTTGTCTTTCTTATTGTTTTTTTTTTACTTTATGTTTTTGATCTCTCTATGTATATGTGTGTATGTATGTATAGATATGTATGTATGTATTTGTGTATGTATATTTGTATAAATGTTAGAAGTCTGATTGTAGCTCTGGTGACCTAATGAATTTAGTTCAGTGTTGTGTAGTGGATATGTGGAAAACTTATCTTCAAATTAACACAAATAACTTACTAACACAATTTCATCGTTACGAAGGTATATTAAGTATGAAATAATTAACATGTAAAATTTCATCTTTATGAAGATGAATTAAAAGTGAATAATTGATCTGTGGAAATGCATCTTTATGAAGTTAAATTGATTGTAAACAATCTGTTTCGACCATTAACTAAACCATTTGCACCATAATGTCAATGATGTCACATCTGTTCAAGGCATCGTACCTAAGTTATCAGTATTCTTTATCTGTCTCAAAGGTATATATTAGTTTAGATATATTTCTTATTTTTTTAGCTGTAGATTTACATGTGATGTGTACAAAACTATACTTGTACTGTTTGTTGTAAGGAAGGATTTATAATTATCCAATTTATTTTTTATCTACCGTCTCATATTTCAAAAAAAAAAAAAAATATATCTTTTTTTTTTTTTTAACTGTTTGTCAACAGATAATATTAATAAATTGATTTATGTTATTTAGGGTCTCATGCCTTTGATAAAAAAACATTTTTTTTTTTTTTTTTTTTTTTTTTTGTAACATTAATAAACTGGTTGTTTGTTTTGTTCAGATAAATGTTACTTGACCTGTCAACATAAAGGCAAACCAAACAATTTCTGTAACATGTGTGTAAACTGTGATGGGTACTGGACAGGCGTACACTGTGGTAAGTAACATTCTGTAACATGCACTATGTAACAGTTTTATTATTGGTTTCATTGTTATTATTATTATTACTACTACTACTACTACTACTACTACTATTATTGTTGTTATTATTATTATTGTTATTTGTTTCATTATTATTATTATTATTATTATCATTATTATTATCATCGTTATTAGTATTATCTTTATTATTATTAATATTATTATTATTATTATCATTTTTTTTAAATTATATCTATCTATCTATCTATCTATCTATCTATCTAT
Organism: Chrysomallon squamiferum; assembly: GCA_012295275.1. NCBI lineage: Eukaryota > Metazoa > Mollusca > Gastropoda > Neomphalida > Peltospiridae > Chrysomallon > Chrysomallon squamiferum. Next base: position 20,326,066 of record CM022677.1, read on the forward strand.
CTATCTATCTATCTATATATATACTTATGTGTCTGGTTTGTAAATAAACTAAAAAGTTTTAAAAATAATTTATTCTTTTTTTTACTAGTTGTCATATTGATCAAATATTACATTCAGTGGTTTTTACCAGTTACACTAAACTGAGTATAATTTGATCTATATACATTTTTTGTAATGATATTTTTATACTCTGTGTGTGTGTGTGTGTGTGTGTGTGTGTGTGTGTGTGTGATACATAATAATATTTCTATATATATGAATTTGTGTCTACATTTATGCTTTGTTTACGACATTCAAAAACAGATTATTATTATTTTTTTTAATATTTTTTTTTATTTAGAACGTTGCAATATTCCTTGTCCACATGGAAGCCAGGACCCTGGTTGCCACAAATGTATTAACTGTCACAAAAACTGGGGCGGATACATGTGTGGTAAGAACCATTTTAATTTATTGTGTGGTAAAACCATTTATTACATAGTTAAAAACCAGTTATTAAGTGGTTAAAAACCATTTCGTAGATATTTTAAGTTGCTGTGTAAAATCATTCTTATTTAACCAAATTTAAGTAAAGGAATTGTTGTGAAAATCAGTAACAAAAATTCACTGACACTGTTTCAGAAAGGTTTCCTTGTAATTAGAGAGAGAGAGAGAAAAAAAATCAGTATTCATTTCTATGGATTCCATATTAAATTATCTCCAAACTGTTTCTACCTTAAGAATAATTAATTTGATGAAGATAATAATAATAATAATAATAATAATAATAATAATAATAATAATAATAATAATAATAATAATAAAAATAATAATAATAAAAAAGTAATAATATGAAAAAGAAATATCCAGTAATATGTTTATATACAGACATTCATAAATACATGTATAATATTTGTGTACATAGATGTCTTTATCTGTAAGTAAAATGTATTTAGTGTGGGGTTTTTTTTCATGATAAGCAGGATTAAATGTGTTTTTTTTTTTTTTTGTGTTTTTTAATTTCATTTAGAACGTTGTTATTTGGATTGCTTTCATGGTGGTAAACCTAATTCTCAGTGTACTTCATGTTATGGGTGCTCTGGAAACTGGGGTGGACCTGCATGTAGTAAGAAAATATTCAAAGATTGGTTATTTTTTTTTTATATTTTAAATTGTGTTTATTTATCTACTGTTGTTGACCCATGAGTTAACTGTCTGTTGTTGTCATAATACAAGGTACAATGATTTTTTTATATATATATATCTAAAATAGATTATTTATTTACAAAAATCAGTAGGCAGTTATTAACACAGACTAATAGATAGAGAAAAGGTAGACAGAACTATGCAGATTAAACAGATAGACAGACAGACAGACAGATAAGTAGATGCACACATTAATTATGTTTCTATTCAAATTTGTGATTGAATGTATTTGTGTGGAGTATATATATATATATATATATATATGTACATGCTGTTTTCTAGTAAGGCTTCTTTTCCTCTTTTTCTCTAGATTCTTGTAATATGAGGTGTGGCCAGGGGACCAGACCCAATTCTGATTGTAACAGATGCATTCCAGGTGAATACCTCTTATACTACAATCACTACTTTCTTGTCTCCCTTTTCGATTCATACAACTACTACTACTACTACTACTACTACTACAACTACAACTACTTCTACAGACTACAGTTGTCACTGCTACAACCACAGCTATTTTTCCACTTCCTTCATTCACTTCTGTTCTATAACAGCTACCACTACTACTACTACTACTACTACTACTACTACTACTACTACTACTACTACTATTAGTACTACACCTTCTACTAGTACTACAACACCTTCTAGTACAGCTACTAGTTTCACTCTTTATTATTATTGCCATTTCTTCACTACCTCTACTACTACTACTACTACTACTACTACTACTACTACTGTTGCTATTACTGTTACCACTATTACTATTGCTGCTGCTTCTATGACTATACCATTACTGTGACTATTGCTGCTACTACTATTTCTATTATTATTATTATTTCTTATACTGCTGAAAGGTGACCCACATCTGGCCAGGTAAGATGCAGATCTCTGTGCCAGATGATGGCCATCTTTGTCTGTGTGTGTGTGTGTGTATATATATATATGTATATTTAACAGGAGCAGGAGGAGGAGGAGGAGGGGGAGGTGGAGGTGGAGGAGGGGGATGCGTGCTGCGGTGTCTAAATGGAGGTTCTGCCAATTCTCAGTGTACTTCCTGTCTGTGCACAGGTTTATGGCGAGGACCTACTTGTGGTAAAAATACACATGTATACATTTATACATACATACATACATACATACATACATATATACATATATATACACACACACACACACACACACACACACATATATATAAATATACACACACACACATGTTTTTTTTCTTATTAGTTGTTTATGAACTGTGTTATGTCAGATCTGGATGTAAGTAGAATTCATAGCATTGTGTGGTTAAAAAAAACTTTCATAGACAATTTATTGTGTGGTTAAAAAAAACTTTCATAGACAATTTATTGTGTGGTTAACATAGACAATTTATTGTGTGGTTAAAAAAACTTTCATAGACAATTTATTGTGTGGTTAAAAAACCTTTCATAGGCAATTTATTATTGTGGATTAAAAAATAGCATTTATTGTGTGGTTAAAAACCCTTTCATAGATAGTTCAAAATTTTCATAGGCAATTTATTGTGTGGTTAAAAAAACCTTTCATAGGCAATTTATTGTGTGGTAAAAAAATCATTCATAGACAATTTATTGTGTGGTAAAAAATCATTCATAGATAGTTTAATTTATTGTGGCAGAAAACCATTGACAGAATTTGTGTGTGTGTTTGTTCATCACATGCAGGAATGATTGAAAGAATTTTATTTCATGTAGGAACTTGTTCTTTGAAGTGCCAAAATGGCAGACCTAATACTGCTTGTACTACTTGCTATGGATGTATTG
>CM022677.1:20331540-20374040 GCA_012295275.1 Chrysomallon squamiferum
AATTATCATACACTTGTATTAATTATCATTCATTTGTATTAATTATTGTTTACTTCTATTATCATACACTTGTATTACTTACCATTCATTTGTATTAACATATACTTCTATTAATTATCATTCATATATATTAATCATCCTTTTATAATTATGTTATCATTCACTTGTGTTATCATATACTTATACTAATTATCAGTAATCATTCACTTATACTAATAATCGTTCACTTTTATTATCATTTACTTATATTATCACTGACTTCTATTATCATTCAGTTATATTAATGATCATTCACTTGTATTAATTATTATTTACTTACATTAATTATCGTTCATTTCTTTTATCATTCACTTGTATCAATTATCCTTTGCTTCTACTGTCATTCACTTGTATTAGCATACACTTGTATAAGATACACTTGTATTATCATACTAATTATCCTTTACTTGTACTCTCATTCACTTGTATTAGCATTTGTTATCATACCCTTGTATTATCATACCCATATACTAATTATCATTTACATATTTATTATCATTCACTTGTATTATCTTTTACTTGTGTTAGCATAGACTTGTGTTATCATACTCGTGTACTAATTATAATTTACTTCTATAATCATTCACTTGTATTATCATACACTTACATAATTATCATTCACTTGTATTATTGAATTCTATTATCTTTCACTTATATTACTATTTAGTTATATTATCATTCATATCTGTTATCATTCACTTACATCAATTATCCTTTACTTCTACTGTCCTTCTAACAGGATTCTCTAAATGTTGATTTAGTGCATTTTGAAAATTCTGTGGAATTATTCCATTAGTGTTTCTGAATGAAAGTATAATTACTTGTATTATCATACACTTGTATTATCATATCCATGTATCATTTACTTATATTATCATTCACTTGTATTATCAATTATTTGTATATGACATACACTTGTATTATAATTTACTTCTACTATCTAGTCACTTGTAGTGCACTTACATAATTATCATTCACTTGCATTAACATCCATTTCTATTATCATTTATTTTATTATCTTTGAGTCCTATTATCATTCACTTGTATCTATAATCATTCACTGGTATCAATTATCATTCACATTTGTTATAATACACTTATATTAATTATCATACATATGTATTAATTATCCTTTACTTCTGTTATCATTATGTATTAATTATCATCCTCGTGTATTATCATCCACTTAGATTAGTTATCATTCACTTGTATTATCATACATTTACATTAATCATCATTCACTTGTTTCAGTAATCATTCATTTTATCAGTTATCATCCATGTGTATTCATTATCAGTCACTTGTATCATCTTATACAACTTACATTATTCGCTTGTGCCACTTATCATTCAGTTGTATGAGTTATCATTCATTTGTGCCAGTTATTATTAACTGGCATTTGTTAACATTCACTTGTATTAATTATTGTCAAGTAATCAAAACAGTTTTGATATTTTAGTAAAAGCTGCATGTTTAGGGTTGTTTTCCTTCAACAGGATTTTCTAGAAGTTGATTTAGTGCACTTTGAAAACTCACTGGAATTTTCTGTTAGTGTTTGTGAATGAAAGTATAAAGTTCATTATTTCTGTTTTGTGAGTCACATGTTAAATAGAAAAATATCCTCCTCTCAGTTTTCTGCATTAGATAATGTGAATGCTAGACATAATGTGTGTATATGTATATGTGTATGTATGTATGTTTTAGTATATATATGTTTCTGAGGTGTGTGTGTTTGGATGTGTCTATAAATTGTGTGTGTATATGTATGTGTGTGTTAGTGTATATATGTTTCTGAGGTGTGTGTGTTTGGATGTGTCTATAAATTGTATGTGAATGTGTGTGTATGAATGTGTGTTTTAGTGTATATATGTTTCTGAGGTTTGGGTGTGCAAGTGTTCCTGTATCTCTATATGTGTATGTGATTAGTTTTTTTTTTCATTGATGACTTTGTTTAATTGTTTATTACAGAATTTTTGCTGAACAGATACACATTAACAAAAGAATGTAAACTACATCAAGTCTATCACCTGTTTTTTCAACCTGGCATGTTTCTTTGTTTTTATTTAGACAGAAAGACTCTTCTATGTCTGTCATCAGAGATACAAATTAACAAGATAATTTATTTAATTTTATATATGTATACTAGTGTGTATTTGTCTCATTGTAATATTACATTGCTGGATATTAGTCTTTACAGATGTAAATATATAGCACTAAAAAATTAACTACAGCAGTTGGTAAGTTTATATTGTTGTTACAAGTCTACAACAGTAATTTGGAGTTTTCTACTGACTCCTTTATTTATATTCTTAATATGATTATAAATAAATAAAATAAATAAATAAATAAATAAATAAATATTGTTGCTCACCATTAAAATGATTATAAATAAATAAATAAATAAATAAGTAAATAAATCAAACAAACAAACAAATAAATAAATACTGTTGCTCACCACGAATTTTGACAAAGGTTTTAACCCTTTTTGTGATCTTAGCAAGATATCTTGTCACACTAGAAGACTGCAGTTGTAAGATATCTCAACATGTTAGAATACAGCCGTTGGCAAGATGTCATAACATGCTACAATACTGCCATTAATAAGATATCTCAACATGCTAGAAGGCTGCCATTAATAAGATATCTCGACATTGTAGAAGTCTGCCATTGGTAAGATATCTCAACATGAAACAAGAATGCCACTGAAAGACATCTTGGCATGCTACAAGACTGCCACTTTCAACATATCTCAGACGAGTGCAGTTGCAAGCTATCTTGACATAGCACACTATTTACTACAGGGGTGAGGATAGATAATTTCCTCCAGAACACACAGCACTGGGGAGTAGGAATGCAATAGGGTTAATACATAAATGCAGATAACAGTGATTATATACAATAAAGACTGTGCTTGTCCTTTATTTATAGTCTTTGTTCAGGAATATACTGGCAAATTCTTCAATTTGATTTACATCATTGTACTTTGACTTGTCAACATGATGGTAGACCTGATTCTCAATGTAGTGGATGTACTGGAAAGTGGGTTGGAAATATATGAGGTAATTATTTTTTTTTATGTGATGCATTATTTTCCTCTATTTAAGTATTATTTTCCTCTATTTAAGTATTTGTGGCTAGTTTCAGTTTTTAATCACATTCAATACGACCACTTCTTTCTGGTTAATATTTCTGTTAGTTTTAGTTTATCTAGATGAGCACTTTATGTTAATTATGCATGAATGAATGCATGGTGGTTGTGCATAGGTATGAAAGCTAAAATAATATTGATACTAAATGTTCATGTATATATAACGAAGCTGTGTACGCACACACACACACACATGTGCATGTATGTATACAAACACATTAAAAGTTATTTATTTGGTTCAGAGTATTGTACTTTGTGTTGTGAACATAGAGACATATTAACGAACTGTATATTTGTTTTATTCAGAAAATTGTAATTTGTGTTGTCAACATGTATACATATTAACAAACTCTGTATTTGTTTTATTCACAGTATTGTACTTTGCACTGTCAACATGGTGGAACAGCTGGTTGTCTGTGTGATTGAAGAAATAGAAGCACTGGATGCTGGGGTGGAAACACGAATGGTAATAAAAACATAAAAGAAATTCAACAAAACGTTCACATTTGATTTGTGTTTCAAAAATTGTCATCATCATCAACAGTATTTTTTTCTTTTATTATTTATTTATTTTTTTTTTTTTTTTTTTTTTTTTTATTGTTTTTTTATTATTATTGTTGTTATTGTTATTGTTATTGTTATTATTGTTATTGTTATTATTATTTATTATTATTATTATTATTATTATTATTATATCTTCAAAAATATTATCGTCATCATTATCGTCATAATTTTTATTTTATTTATTTATTTATTTAGTTTCATTTTTAATTAATTTAACTGACAGATGACTGTCATATTAACAACTGTTGCACATGACGAGTGAATCTTCCCAAGATAGTGTCTAAATGGACAAGCAGATCATCCTAAATGGACAAGTAAATAATCTCAAGTACTTGCACAGATAGATAAATAGACATCCCAAGTACTCACAGTACTTGTTTGAATAGACAAGTAGACCATCTCAAAGTACTTGTTTGAATAGACAAGTTGATCTTCTCACAGTACTTGGTTGAAGAGACAAGTAGATTATGTCAGGTACATGTTTGAATGGACAAGTAGATCATCTGAAGTACGTCTTTGTACGGACAAGTAGATCATCTCAAGACTTGTTTGAATAGACAAGTCGATCATCTCAAATACGCGTTTGAATAGACAAGTCGATCATCTCAAATACGTGTTTGAATAGACAAGTAGATCATCTTAAAGTACTTTTCTGAATGGATAGGAAGATCATCTCCATTATTTCTGTACACAAGCAGATCATATGAATTACTTGTTTGAAGAGACATGTAGATCATCTCTGAGTATTTACTTAATGGACGAGTAGATCATACAAAGTATATGCTCAAATTAATAAATAGGTTGTCCAGTGTACTTATCTGACACACGAACGCCACTCTCATGTTTTGCAATTATTTCTTTCTTAACCTCTACTGTGATACGTTTATACTTTCCACCAGCAATATCGCTTTCACTTTTTGTTTTCTTGGGCGCAGTATTGGATAGGGTATAATAATTAAAAAAAATATATATACACATAAAAGCAGCAAACCTTTCAAATTTGCGAGCGCACAATCTCAATGCAAAAGGTATTGAGCTGCAACTGCGTATCGAAGACTAAAGGCCCCAATTCATGATATATATTTACTGTAGGGCATGCCTATAATCCTTACTTTGACCTCGGTTTTGACGTAAGCATCTATTGTTATCTTTACTAGATGCTGACGTCAAAACCGAAGTCAAAAGAAAGCTTGTCGTGGCGCGTCGCTGTAGTTCGTAACTGTAGTTCGTAAGATCACGGTTCGTAATCCGATTTGTTCGTACATCGAGGCGATCGTAACTCGAGGTTCTACTGTACTTTTCTGAGTGCGGACAAATTGATCATCCAAAGTATTTGCCCATTTGGACAAATAAGCCAGATTTGTGCAGTAGAACAGTGAAACTTACAGATGTCATAGTATTGGGTAACATGAGAAGAAGAAGAAAAAAAACCCAACAAAACAATAATAATAATAAAATTAAATTAAACAAACGTGGCATTGAAAACTAACAATGTCTTAATTAGAGTCATTTCCTTTAGACCATATAGAAATCGAATATAATTTACAAATAAGAAAACTAACGGAACCATTGGTTTAAATTTAAGATATGTTTCTTTTATTGTGTGTGTGTGTGTGTGTGTGTGTGTGTGTGTGTGAAAATAAAAACTATAAATAAATAAATAAATAAATAATAATAATATAATAAAAGAACCATTAAATTTTTATTTATTTATCATCTATTACACTAAATATACATACAATAGGAAAAATAACTTTTGCTGAGATAAAAATATTCGTTCATTATTATTATTATTACAAAATGGCGGTAATAAAAACGTAAAATATCTGAAAATTAATTAGGTCAAATTAAACTAAAATTCTTCAGAGTACAACTAAAATATTCGACATTGTTATTTTATACAAAGAATGCTCCCAGTGTCTATAAACAAATATGGCGTCGTGTCACATGCAGACGAAAACAAATGTGAATGTGTATTCACAGTATTTTATTTAGATTAGTTTGAAAAGATGAAAATGAATTTTAAAAAATCGTTTTATTTCTCATTATTTTCAGTTTCTAAAATCATTATTTTTGTTTATTCCTTTTTTTTCTTCGGCTAGAATTCTATTTACCGTAAATTATACACGAAATCCATTCTCTATCAATTTTGAGTCCGGTTATCCAAAGCTCTTGTAGCTTAATTACTAGTTTATGATAAATTTCAAATTTTGTTTAATAATAATTTTCTTAGACTCTGAATTACATCATAAATGCACCAAGTATAAGAAATAAATTCATTAAGACGGACTTTGTGAGCATTGCTTATTGGAATTTAAGAAATCTGGAAATGTAAAACATCAGACATTTTATTTATTTATTTATTTATTTATTAGGTTTACTGTACGTTTTCCCCAGCATATCGTTAATAAAAACTGTCTGTGTGCGTGCGTGTGCGTGAGATACATATATCAAAGATATTTTTATTTTGCCTTCTCAAATTTCTGTGTATGCCGGCAACATGTAGAATCAATGTCAGTACATTAAACTGAAAATAAATAGACGCAAAAATAAAGAAAAAACAAAAAAGATAAAAATATGCAGAGATGATGATGCTATTATTGTTTTCACAACAGCAAAAGCATCACCTCTGTTAATAATTACAACAATACTGATGATATTCTACTACTGCAGCTGCTACGTGCAGCAAAAACAGCAGAATAATAATAGCATAATAACTGTTGATAAAGATTGTCTTCTACTTCTACTACCACAATTACTACTAGTATACTACTAATATTATTAATTCTACTACTATCACTACTGTTACCAGTACTATTACTAGTATTATTACAACTATATCTACTACTATTACATATATATACTACCAATATAATAATAATAATAATAATAATAATAATAATAATAATAATAATAATAATAATAATAATATTAATACCAATAAAACATTATTATGTATTAATAAATATATATTGTTTTATATTTTTAAACAGGATGACACGACAAAAACATCAGGAACATTTCAGTGTGAAAGTTAACTTGTGTAAATATGTATATATATAAACAGTATGTCCCAGAGACAAGTTGGTATGAATGGAGCAGTAATTGTTTTTATTTTAACTGTATACATATACTGTCCAAAATATGTCACTGCAAGATGTCCAAAACAGTGCCACTGTACATGTTATGCTGGAACAGTCACTGTTACTTGTAAAGGTTTTCAGAATATCACCAGAGATTTTTTTAATAGCAGCATTCAAAATGTGAGAACATTGATATTAAATGGGAACAAAGGGATCATTTTTCATTCAGGGTGTTTTGATAGAGTAAAAAAATCTTTGATTATGCTTCAGTTAAGGAACTGTGATTTGATGACTGTACCTTCAGAAGTGTTTAGTTTGAGCAGGTTAAAATCATTAGACATTTCAGACAACCCACTGAAATATCTCAACAAACAGACATTCAGAAGAGGACCCTGTTTGCAGGAGATTGATTTAAGTGGGACACAGTTTCCATTAATAGAAGGAATTTTTTATGAATTGAGGTTATGTCTAGAAGTTATCAAACTAAACCGACGGAGATTGTTAGAAATTCCCACAAAGATATTCAGGGGTTTAAAAACAGTTAAAAAACTTGTAATGAGATATGACAGAATAAAGCATGTACAGCCACATGCTTTTGCTGGATTGACACTTAAAAATATAGATTTATCTCACAACAGGATATCGAGGGTTAAAGCTGGAGCATTCAGTGATCTTGGTTTGGCTATTTCACTTATAATGGAACATTCCTTGCTGCCACATCTCAGTTTTATTCTAGGATATGAAGGAGACAAATTTAGTCAGATTGATGTGACAGGTTCTCAAAGCATTACTTGTAACTGTGTTGTCCAGCGTGTTCTTACTGTTCTGAATCCAGGGACATTGCTAGGAGGATGTAGATCAGACTCTGGGACAAGTATTCAGTTCAGTCAACATGATCCACTCAAATTTAGAAACATCTTTAAGTGCAAGGGTAAGGTTTGCATTTCAACAAATTTATTTTCTTAAGTCTTAATATGAAGTGAGACAAAATATATTCTGTAAATTCTTTTTCTTTTAATTTTAAAATGTTATTTTGCTGTCCAGTTTACTTTTGCTGATATAATTTAATAGTCTAAATATATGATAATTATGATAATTATTTTTTATTTATTTATTGATTTATATATTTATTTTTTCCTATCCTATTTTTATTAAAGTATTTTCAGTGATAGAAAATGATAATCTAAATATGTCCTCAATGCTTCAAAGTTAAATTTATTTGTAGTTTTCACTTCCTAATTTTACAGAAAGTGAAAATCTGAAATAACAATCTCAGTACATTTTACATAATTGATTTGATGGTTATGTTAGTTACTCCTCTGTTTAATTTTGATAAATTATCATTATGTGTATACACCCTAAATTCATTTGACATAATTCAGTGTGATTATATTACAGGCTTTTGACTCCAGGATTTACTACTAATAAATTATTAGTAAAGAAATTGATTAAATTCATTTTACATAATTCATTTAATGGTTAGGTATTCTCTCTAATCTTTAATACTAATAAAGTATTACTGTAAAAACATAGTCAAAGTTAATTTTACACACACACACACAAGAAAAAAAAGATTAGCTCCTGGGTGTTAAACCAAATATAAATACAACAACATACATACTTAGATACCTAAAAACATACTAAACAAAGAAAAGAAAAGTATTTAATAAATAAATAAATCAATCAATCAATAAATAATCTTGACAAGACTGTTATTCTATGAAATGCTTTATTATTATTAACATTTGAGGTCCAGTGATTCTTGCTTCGAAGAAGTATTTCAAGCTATCACTTACAAATTATGCTAAGATTGGATGTGTTAAGGTGTAGTCTGGTGGTTAGAGCTGTAACATGATCTAAAATTTTTCATTACAAAATTATGTTTCAGGTTTATTAGACTGGTAATTGTGCAGTTCTGTTTCAAAATTTGAAGAGGTTTATGTTTCCCCCACACCCACTATTTATCACCTAATACAGGGGTGTGCAAACTTATTGATCTTATAGGCCACAGTGTTTTAACTATAACCACATAAATTTCATTGTGATGATGAAAGATCTGAAAGCATAACATATGTGATTTTCATAATTTTCTAACAATGAACCTCTGTGACTTTAAAGTGCTGCATATAAATAATGGGTGTGTGTTTACATGTTTCCATGAGAATTGACTTCATCCCTCTATGATTGCCATTAAAGTCAAAATAAAACATTTATTAATATTATTTATTACTTTTATTAAATAACAAATTTAAAACTGTCAAATCTAAAAATGAATACAGAATGCCTTGTTGTGTAAGGCATCTGACAGTCATAGAAATTCATGGTGTACGAGTGTTTATACTGAAATGCAGCCTCGTTATATTCCAAATATGATGTTAAATGTGATGAGGCAACATCCTTCCCATGGCCACACATCATCCTTGGCTGAATGTGGATGTAAACCGGAGTGTACAACCACAGAGTGTACTCCCCTAACCTACTCTATCCATCATCTATACCTCAGCCTTACTATAATTTTCTATTTAGCTATGTGTCTAAAATCTACCTGCCTGTCCATCAGTCCATCCATTTATCCTTCTATCTATCCATCTAACTGTCTATCTCTCTATATATCTACCTATCTATCATTTAATCTTTCTGTCAGTGTATCTAAATTATCTAGCTGTTGTCACTGTTCACTTACTTGTCTGTGTGTCTGTTATTCTGTCTGCAGGTGAGAAGCTGTGTCACTTGAAGTGTGAAAATGGAGGACAGGCAGATTCAAGATGTTCTCATTGTGTTTGTAAAGGATACTGGAAGGGACCTACGTGTGGTATGTGCAAATAGATTCCGTGTGTGTGTGTATTTGTGACGGATATTTGACTTTTCCAAATAAAAAAAAATTAAAAAATAAAAAAAATAAATAAATAAAAATAAAAATAATAAATAAAATGAAATATAAATAAACAAAATAAAAATTAAAAATTATGTTATTTTAACTGCAAAATTTGATTTTTGTATGTTGCTAAGCAAACACTAAGAAAATTTGATGCATGTGTCTTAGAAAACATTAGAAATTAAAAATATATATTACAGGTACTACAAAATAAGTTTATTGTATTATGTTTCATATATAAGTGGATGTAAATCACTAAACAAATGTGTTATGATGTAAAAAACACTAAAAAAATGTGTTATATTTCAGATATATATGGATATAAAACACTGAAAAAACATGTTTATGTTTCAGATATATGTGGATATAAAACACTAAAAAATGTGTTATATTTCATATGGATATAAAATGGGGGATATAAAACCACAAACAAATTTGTTAAAAAATTTGTTTCAGATATATGACTGTGGGGGATCTCCATTTGCTGACTGTGAGGGGTGTCTCTGTCCCCCAGGCTGGGGTGGATCTACTTGTAGTCAAAGTATTCTTTTTTATTTTCTAATCATTAAGAAAGCAAAACAAAAAATAATAATAATAAAAGTAATAAAATAAAAAATTATGAAATAACTACATTATTACTACAATTCTACTATACTACTTCGAGTTCAGAGACTACAACTACCTCTAGTTCAGCAAAAATATTATAATTTGTACAACAGCTACAGTACAACTATTACTTTACTACTACTACTACTATTACACTACTTCTTTAGCATCTTTATTTCTTTAGCATCTCTTGCTCTCTCATTTTCTGTTTTGTCTTACTCGCTTTCTATTGTGACACTAATTGTTTGCACACATTCATGCACAAAGACACACAGACACACACACACAGACAAACACACACACGCACACACAGATGCCATAGATACATGGACACAGATACATTATATACCCTACAGCGATTACCACTAATGCCACTAATGATTAATACTAATACTACTAATAATCATACTGGTTCTGGTACTAATACTAATAGTAACACTGACATTGGCTATAACATTGATATTAATACTAGTTCTAGTATTCATACTAATGCCAGTCATGTATTACATCACTACAGGAAAAAAGAGAAGAAAGAATGGTATCAGTACTAGAGTAAAGAGAAGTAAGTCCGATTTTCACAAGTGTATAAAAGATATATAGATTTCATATAATCAGTCATTTTCTCAAATGTTAGGAAAAATTAGTAATTTTCACAAAAGAAAAGGATACTTATATATTTTCACAAATGTATACAAAGATGAGTCGTTTAACAAATATTACTAGCTATTATTATTTTGTTGTTGTTTTCATTGTTATTGTTTTTATTGCTAATATTGTCAGTGTGGTTATTAATGTTGTTATACTATTATTATTATTATTATTATTATTATTATTATTACAGGCTGTTCTTTAAAATGCAATTATGGAGCAAAGCCTAGTTCAGATTGTACAAAATGTGTGTGTTCATTTTACTTGTCTGGAAGGTATTGTGGTATGTTTGATTTTAGTCTTCATCAACACAGAAGAACACACAGACATACAGAGATACATACAAAATGTGAACAAACACAGAAACAAAATAAACAGATATAAATACAAAGACACACAGACACATGAATGTGTACTTAGACAGGTACGCATACACACATACACATATTTAGGGTCAAGTAGAAGCAGAGATTGATATATATGTGTGTGTGTGTGTGTGTGTGTGTTTGTGTGTGTTATTGTGTGTAGAGAGAGAAAGAGAGAGCGAGAGAGAGGAGCTCTGATGACACAAGGGAATTGGAGAGATAAATAAACAGATGGATACACAACAAGAAAGGGAGGGAGGGAGGGAGAGAGGCCAAGCAAGCTATTTTGATGTTTATAGGGACAGGAAGAAATAAAAATAAACAGATGGAAAGATAGAAATTCATTCATTTTTAAAAAAATATAAATATCAATTATTATTAATATTTTTCGTAACACCTGTTTTTCAGAATTTTGCAATCTGGGCTGTCGTAATGGTGGCGCTGCTAACAGTATCTGTACCAAGTGTCTGTGTACACCACTGTTCATGGGACCACGCTGCAAGGAGAGTAGGTTCATTTAGTTTCATTTCTGTTTGTCTGTTTGTGTACATGCATGTTTAGCTGTATCAGTGTATGGGAGTGCCTGCAAGATACTATTTGCAAAACCTGTTGTTTTTGTTCGTTTAAGCAACACATGAGTTTGTATTGATTCCCTGATATGACTGACTTCAAAATGAATGTCTGTCATGCAGTTCCTTGAGAAAGAGTTAATGAGAAGAACACTTTTCTTTAATACTTAAAAGCATATTTTATGACTCAGCATATATTTTGTTACTCTCCAAAACAACTGTATATTTTTACTTTCACTTTTGTTTATTTATTTATTTATTATTATTATTTTTTTTTTTACAGAGTCTTGTAAATTGGTATGCAAGTCTGGTTCTTCATTTGATCTTCAGTGTACCAAATGTAACTGTTTAGGAAAATGGAGTGGACTACACTGTGGTAAATAGTATATTTCATTTACTTATTTGTTGCTTTATTTCTTCTGTTGTTTGTTTGTTTGTTTAGTTCATGTGTTACAGATGAATGTAGTGACATAAACTGTCAAACTAGTACATTATATTTTAACAGATAACTGTAGAGTGACATGTCATAAACTGTCTAACTAGTACATTATATTTTAACAGATGACTGTAGAGTGGCATGTCATAAACTGTCTGACTAGTACATTATATTTTAACAGATGACTGTAGAGTGACATGTCATAAACTGTCTAACTAGTACATTATATTTTAACAGATATCTGTACTCTGACATGTCATAAACTGTCAAACTAGTACATTATATTTTAACAGATATCTGTACTCTGACATGTCCTCCTCCAAAAATACTGACAATAGAGTGCACTTGTGGATGTAAGCTGTTTTATACTGGAAGTAACTGTCGTAAGTATTTGCAGTTTGTTAACTAGATTTTATGATGATAATTATGATGAAGATGTAAACACCTGCTGAAACAACAACAATAACAACAACAATAATAAAGAAGAATTAAAAAGAACTTTAAATATCATAATGTAATGTATTGTATTGTAATGTAATAAGATGATTATATCTGTGCACAGAAACCTGTGGACTAAGATGTCAGCATGGAGGAAATGCAGATTCAAGTTGCTCAAAATGCATATGTAAAGGATTCTGGTTTGGAAAATTATGTGGTATGTATATGTATGTGTGTGTGTTTGTGTGTGTGTGTGTTTGTGCAAGTATATGATGTATAATACTTATACTAATATGTAGTCTTAAACATATGAAAGACCCAGACACATAATTAATAGTGTGATTACACATGCAAACAAGTTATATATACTAAATTAGAACATTACTGTGTGTGTGTGTGTGTGTGTGTGTGTGTGTGTGTGTGTGTGTGTGTGTGTGCATTTATCTTGTGTGTATACACACACATGAACACACACACAAGTGAATACAGAAAAAACAAATTTCTTGCAAGTTAAGAATGGATATTTTTGTGGGATTCTTTTATTTTTTTTTTTTTTCAGAAATATGTAATCTCCAGAACTGTAACAATCGGGGGAAACCCATCTTGGAGTCTTGTGAATGTTGGTGTGCTCCTGAGTTCCATGGTCCTTTATGCAAATTTAGGAAATGTATGTTTATACTTTTGCTTCTTTACTACTACTACTACCACTTCAACTACTACAACAACAACAACAACTACTACTAATATTACTAGTGCTGATATGTAATGATTTTGAATTTACATTTTCAATAAATAAACATTTACAATGCAGAATGCAAAAACATCATCTTGTTATTTTCTAAACCAATGCAGCTCTGTTCATTGTTCATATATATATATATATATATATATATATATATATATATATATATATATATATATATATATATATGTATATTTTGTTTAAGTGGCAGGAGAAGGGGAAATAATTCAATCTGAAGGAGAAGGAGGAGCAGGAGAAGCATGCCACCTTATTTGTAAAAATGGAGGTCTTCCCAATCCTCAGTGTACTCTCTGTGTGTGCAGAGGATCATGGAAAGGGCCTTCTTGTGGTAAATATATTTAATGTATATATGTATAAAATTGCAGTGTGTGTGTGTGTGACCTGTTTTCAAAATATGTACATGATTTTTTTTTTAATTTATATATCTGTTTGCATTTGAACATATTCTATACATTTAGCAGAAACTTCATAGTACTGAAACAGGTTGGAAAATAGTTTTTTTTTCCAGATTTTTTTTTACTTTGTTTTTATTCATTGTATGTATTAACATATATAGACATCTAAATGTACCTTTGAATATTTAAAACTTAAATTATTATTTACTAGTTGTCAAATTAATTATATATTATACGCCTGTTAGCAATGGCAGTGCTATGTTTAGTGCTAAAAAACAATTTGTTATATGTATATGTGTATGTGTATGTGTATATGTATGTGTATATCTGTGTGTATATATGTGTCATACACACTAATATTTTTTATTACAGTGGGTGTGGGATATGATTTTTAAAATATATAATACATAAACAATTGTATTTTTATCTGAAAGTGTTACCATGTTTGTTCATGACATTCAAAACTACATTGACAAATTTTGTTTCATTTAGAGAATTGTCCTTTGGTATGCCAACATGGTGGTAAACCAAATAGACTGTGCAGTTTTTGTGACTGTGTTGGGAAATGGTATGGACTAGAGTGTGGTAAGAACGAATCATAGAAAAATGAATTATAGATGAAATATTTAAAAAAACATAATAATAATAATAAAAGTAATAATAATAATGATAATAATAATAAGAAGAAGAAGAGGAAGAAGAATCAGTGTGTTTACATGGACATTTTTTAATGTTTATTATATATGAATTGAGCTGAATCTACATGGTTCATTTTATTTATTTTTTTTTATAAATTAATGTCTAGGTTAGATTTATTACACATTTCTATTCTACGTTTTGTTTGTATATAAATGTCTGCAGATAAACATGCTCTTTCTTTACACAGGCGATGTTAATAAAAGTGTTTTTCTTGTTTGTTTTTTAGAGTTTTGTAGGGTAAAATGTCAGCATGGTGGTAAGATCAATTCAGATTGTACTGGGTGTAGAGACTGTCGTGCAAAGTGGGGTGGAAACTTCTGTGGTAAGCACATTGTAGATATAACAGTGACTGTTCATTTTCACATTATTATTTATTGATGAGACACAGACACACATATCAACACACACACAACAGTTAAATAAAAGATATTACCAAATGTATGAGACCCTGAATCAGTGGTGCCCAGTATGTTGATCGTGATCAACTGATTGATCGCGTAGACAGTGTGTGTAGGTCGCATGTCATTAAAAGATAGCCCATCATCCATCCTGCAGCCAAAACAATAACAAATGTTTTGCATTTTCATTGTAGGTAGATCATTTTGACTTGGTCTTTTGAAAAAGTAGCTTGGAAGCAAAAAAGTGTGGGCAACCCTGCCCTAAATAAAATAAATAAGAACATCATTAATCCATCTGTGTGGTAACACAAGTATAGCTTTGTACACATCACATACAAAAAATCTACAGCTAAAGAAGAAATATATATTAACTAAGATACCTTTGAGATAGAGGAGGAATACTGATAACATAGCCGCAATGCCATGAACAAATGTGACATCTTATGATGTGATTCTATGCCCAGTGAGCAAGTGTCACTGAGTTTGAGTTTGATTTCAGATAAATGTTTAGAAGTTTTATTGCAGCTCTGGTGACGTTAATGAATTTAGTTCAGAGTTGTGTAATGGATATGTGGAAATTTATCTTCAAATTAACATGAATAACCTACTAACATATTTCATCGTTATGAAGGTATATTAAGTATGAAATAATTAATATATGTAAAATTTCATCTTTATGAAGATGAATTAAATGTGAATAATTGATCTGTGGAAATGCATCTTTATGAAGTTAAATTGATTGTAAACAATCTTTTTCGACAATAACTAAACCATTTGCTCTCTTTGTGAATTACACGCACCATAATGTCAATGATGTCACATCTGTTCACAGCATCATACCTATGTTATCAGTATTCTTTCTCTGTCTCAAAGGTATGTATTTCATATTTAGCTGTAGATTTATACGTGATGTGTACAAAACTATACTTGTACTGTTGTAAGGATGGATTTATAATTATCTAATTTATTTTATTTAGGGTCTCATACTTTTGATAAAATACATCTTTTATTTAACTGTATTGTGTGTTTGTGTGTTTGTGTGCATGGTATATATATAATTTTACTCTGTGTGTGTGTGTTGGTATTCCAGGTTTGTTAAAAAAATATGAATACATCTTTCAATTCTTCTGTCTGTCTATCTATCTATCTATCTACCTATGCAAAACATAATGGTTATATGCTAGTTTATGCTTTGTTTATGATATTGAAGAATATATAAAATTTTTGTTTTCATTCAGAGCGTTGCAATCTGAAGTGTGACCGAGGCACACCCAGCTCTGACTGCACTAGATGTCAGTGTGCTGGAGTCAAGACTGCAAAACCATGTGGTAAATTCATTTTAAAAACCATTCCTATCCATTTTAATTTAGTGTGTGGTAAGAACCATTTATTACATGGTAAAAAACCAGTTATTAAGTGGTAAAAACCATTTATAGATATTTTAATTTATTGTGTGGTAAGAAACGTTTATTACATTGTTGGAAAACCTTTATTACATGGTAAAGACCATTTATTACATGGTAAAAACCATTCATAGATATTTTAAGTTGATGTGGTAAAATCATTTGTAAATATTTTACATTACTGTGTTTACAGTAGACTCTTATTTAACAGAATTTAAGGAAAGGAATTGTTGTGAAAATCAATAATAAAAATTCATTGACACTGTTTCAAACAGGAATCGTTGTTAATAATAATATTAACAATAATAAAAGTAATTTTAACAGTAAAACAGTAAAAATAGTAATCATAAGAAAAGAAATTACAGACACACACACACACACACACACATGTTGTACATTTATATGTAAGCGTGAATAGATTTGTTTCTCTGTCTTTAACTGGAACTAAAATATGTTTAGTATGTGTGTTCACTGACATTAATGAATAATTGAAAGAAATTATTTCATTTAGCGTGCACTTTGAAATGCCAAAACGGTGGTAGACCTAATTCTGACTGTTCTTCATGCGTAGGATGTACTGGAGGCTGGTGTGGAGTTGAATGTGGTAAAAAAAATATTCAAAGATTTAAAATTTAAATGTTATCGAGTATTTATTGAACTACTGTAGACCCACTCACAGATAGATGGATAGGCAGTAGGTAGATATATAGGTTATGTAGAAAGAAACATATATATTAAACAGATATGTAAATTTAAAAAAAATATTACATTAATTACTTTTCTATTCATTTATGATTGCATTTATTTGTGTGGAGGACAACAACACACACACACATACACACAGATATATATATACATATATATATGTATGTATGTATGTATGTATATGCTCTTTTTCTTGTAATATGTACATCATTAAATTGGTTATTATATTTATTTAGAGGTTTGTGGCTTGAAATGTCAGCATGGTGGCAGACACAATGCAGAATGTACTAGATGTGTTTCATGTTCTGGAAAATGGTCTGGAATCTATTGTGGTAAAACAGAATAGATACATATTACTATTATTATTATTACTGCTATTATGATTATTATTGCTATTATTATTATTATTATAATTATTATTATTATTATTTTTATTATTGTTGCTGTTATTATTATAATTATTGTTATTATTCCATTATGATAATTATTAATTAATTAATTTATTTGTTTATTTGTTTATTGACAGTTATTTACAACATCACTTTATACTAATCTGTTGTGTATTTTACTAACTTGTTTAAAATTGTTTAAGCTTCATGAATGTAAAATAACATCTAATATGTTGAGCCTAAACTGAATTTCATAGATAGTAACTGAACCCATTTCACATTTAAATTAGAAAATGAACTGCTTTTCCGAAAACAGGCAATGACTATTATATATATGTATGTGTGTATGTATGTATATGTTACATTTGATGAGCTGTTTGTACGTAGATAACAACTAATATTTGTATACATGAAGGTGGGTATGTATCTTATATATATATATATACATATATACCTATATACGTACATGTATTTATTTTTTCTTTCTTTTTTCTTTACACTTTATTTTAATCAGAGCGATGTGAACTGAGATGTCTGTCTGGAAGCAGACCTGATTCACAATGTACAAAATGTGTCAGGCTGGGTATGTATCTTATTTGTTTTAGTAACTGAATGCATCTTTGAAACACATTGAAGCCATTTGTTCAGTGGCATTCCTGAGGAAGTTAACAAATTGTTTTCTTCATTTGATTAGGTGGATGTACTTTGCAATGTCAGCATGGTGGCAGACCCAATTCTGGCTGTACTGCGTGTACTCAGTGTACTGGTCAATGGCGTGGAACTCTGTGTGGTAAAAAAACAAACCAAAACATTGATAAATCTATTATTTTTTATTGTGAATTTGCTTAACTCTTCTTTACATATCCATCAATGTCATGTTTGTATTAATCATCATTCACTTGTATTAATTATTATTTGCTTCTATTATCATATACTTGTATTATCATTCACTTGTTATGATACACTTGTATTAATTATTATTTGCTTCTGTTATCATACCCGTGTATTATCATTTACTTATATTAATTATTTTTTACTTCTATTTTCATTCATTTGTATTATCATATATTTACATTACTTATCATTCATTTGTATTATCATACACTTGTATTACTTATCATTCATTTGTATTATCATATACTTCTATTAATTATCATGCATATGTATTAATTATCCTTTTATAATTATGTTATCACTGACTTGTGTTATCATATACTTATACTATTTATCAGTAATCATTCACTTATACTAATAATCATTCACTTTTATTATCATTCACTTGTGTTAATTATTAGTAATCATTCATTTATATTATCACTGAATTCTATTATGATTCAGTTATATTAATGATCATTCACTTGTATTAATTATTATTTACTTATATTAATTATCATTCATTTCTATTATCATTCACTTGTATTATTACATCATTACATATCCATCAATGTCATATTTGTATTAATCATCATTCACTTGTATTAATTATCATTCACTTGTATTAATTATTGTTTACTTCTATTATCATACGTTTACATTACTTATCATTCATTTGTATTTTCATACACGTGTTACTTATCATTCATTTCTAATATCTTTCACTTATATCAGTTATCATACTTGTATTAATTATCATTCACTTGTATCAATTATCCTTTACTTCTACTATCATTCACTTGTATTATCAATTATTTGTATTATCATACACTTATATTATCATATCCATTTATCAGTTATCATTTACTTCTATTATCATTCACTTGTATTATCATTTATTTGCTTTACCATACACTTGTATTATCATACCCATAATATTAATTATCATTTACTTCTATTATCATTCACTTATATCAATTCTTATACTTGTATTTATTATCATTCACTTGTATTATATTTTACTTGTGTTAGCATAGACTTATGTTATCATACTCGTGTACTAATTATAATTTACTTCTGTAATCATTCACTTGTATTAATGAATTCTATTATATTTCACTTATATTACTATTTACTTATATTATCATTCATATCTATTATCATTCACTTACATCAATTATCCTTTACTTCTACTGTCCTTCTAACAGGATTCTCTAAATGTTGATTTAGTGCATTTTGAAAATTCTCTGGAATTATTCCATTAGTGTTTCTGAATGAAATTATAATTACTTGTATTATCATATGCTAGTATTATCATACGCATGTATTAATTATCATTTACTTCTATTATCCTTCTTTCATTCCCTTTTATTATCAATTACTTGTATTATCATACACATTTATTATCATATCCATATATTAATTATCATTTAATTTTATTATCATTCACTTGTATTATAATTTACTTCTATTATCATTCACTCGTATTATCATTTACTTCTATTATCATTCATTCGTATTATCATTTACTTCTATTATCATTCACTTGTAGCACACTTACATTAATTATCATTCACTTCTATTATCATTTATTTGTATTAATTATATTTCAATTATGTTATCATTCATTTGTGTTAGATTAACTTGTGTTAATTATAATTCACTTGTATCAATCATTCACTTCTATCAATTACTATTCATTTGTATTATCATAGATTTATATTTATTATCATTCACTTGTTTCTGTAATCATTCACTTGTATCAATTATCGTTCTCTTATATCAATTATCATTCACTTGTACAGATATATTAATATCATCCATGTGTATTCATTATCAGTCACTTGAATTATCTTATATAACTTACATTAATTATTCACTTGTGCCAAATATCACTCACATGATACAATTATCATTTGGTTACATTTATTATCATTCACTTGTATTAATTATTGTCAAGTAATCAAAACAGTTTTGATATTTTAGTAAATGCTTCATGCTTCAACAGGATTTTCTAGAAGTTGGTTTAGTGCATTTTGAAAACTCTCTGGATTATTCCGTTAGTGTTTGTGAATGAAAGTATAAAGTTCATTATTTCTGTTTTGTGAGTTACATGTTAAATAGAAAGATGTCCTCCAATCAGTTTCTGCATGAGAAGCATTACTTTGATAATGTGAATACTAGACATAATGTGTGTGTGTATTTGTATGTGTGTGTTTGCATATGTTTGTGTGTGTGTGTATGTGAGTGTTTGTGTGTGTGTGTGTATATGTGTGTATGTATATGTGTTTTAGTGTATATATGTTTCTGAGGTGTGTGTGTGTGTGGATGTGTAAGTGTTCCTCCATCTCTTTATGTGTATGTCATTAGTTTTTTTCAGTGATGACTTTGTTTAATTGTTTATTACAGAATGTTTGCTAATACACATTAACAAAAGTGTGTATATTTGTTTTACTACATCAGCTGTTCTTCAGCTCTCATTAACAACTGTGTTTATTTATTTTTATTTAGACAGAAAGACTCTTCTGTGTCTGTCATCAGAGATACAAATTAACAAGATAATTTATTTAATTTTATACAGAAACTTGTGTGTTTATGTATATATATATGTATAATGTACACAGACACACATCTATACATATATATATATATATATATATATATATATGTGTATTTGTCTCATTGTAATATTATATTGCTGGATATTAGTCTTTCACAGATGTCAAACTTGCAGCACTAAAAATTAACTACAGCAGTTGGTAAGTTAGTATTGTTGTTACAATTCTATAACAGTAATTTGGAGTTTTGTACTGACTGCTTTATTTATATTCTTAATATGATTATAAATAAATAAAACAAATAAATAAATCAAACAAATAAATAAATATTGTTGCTCACCATTAATATGATTATAAATAAATAAATAAATAAATAAATAAATAAAAAAAAAACAAACAAACAAACAAACAAACAAACAAACAAATAAATAAATTGTTGCTCACCACAAATTTGACAAATGTTTTAACCCTTTTTGTGCTCTTAGCAAGATAGCTTGTCACACTAGAAGACTGCAGTTGTAAGAGATCTCAGCATGTTAGAATACAGCCGATGCAAGATACCTGGCAATGCTAGAAGAAAGCCATTGGCAAGATGTCATAACATGCTAGAAAACTGCCATTAATAAGATATCTCGACATTGTAGAAGTCTGCCATTGGCAAGATGTCATAACATGCTACAAGACTGCCATTAATACCATACCTTGACATGCTAGAAAACTGCTATTAATAAAATATCTTGACATGCTGCAAGATTGTTTATATGCTAGAAGTGTGCTATTAATAAGGTACCCTGACATGCTATAAGACTGCGATTAATAAGATATCTCAACATGCAAGAAGATTGCGATTAATAAGATATCTCAACATGCAAGAAGATTGCCATTAATAAGATATCTCAACATACAAGAAGACTGCGATTAATAAGATATTTCAGCATGCTAGAAGACTGCGATTAATAAGATATCTCAACATGCAGGAAGACTGCGATTAATAAAATATTTCAGCATGCAAGAAGACTGCGATTAATAAGATATCTCAACATGCAAGAAGACTGTTATTAATAAGATATCTCAACATGCAAGAAGACTGCGATTAATAAAATATCTCAACATGTTAGAAGAATGCCATTTGCAAGATATCTCAAAAAGCTAGAAGTGTGCCATTGCAAGAAATATATTTATAGCGTTTATTCAGAAATATACTGATAAATTCTTCATTTGATTTGGAGTGTTGTAGTTGACTTGTCAACGTGGTGGTAGACCTAATTCTCAATGTAGTTGATGTACTGGATGTTCTGCAAAGTGGGGTGGAAACATGTGAGGTAATTATTTTTTTTATCGATGCATTATTTTCCTCTATTTGTGGCTGGTTTCAGTTTTTCATCACATTCAGTATAACCAGTTCTTTCTGGTTAATAGTTATTTTGTTTATACAGACAAGTGTGTTGAAAAATATGAAACACACGACCAGACACACTCGGACACACACAGACATTCACACGTCTTCACGACAGAAACAAATAATGACGGTTAAATTCAGGTTAGAATACTTCTGTAATAAAACATGCTGTTCAGGCAGTACTTCCAAGTTCACTGCATTTCTGTTAGTTTTAGTTTATCTAGATGAGCACTTTAAGTTAATTATGCATGAATCAATGCATGGTGGTTGTGCATAGGTACGAAAGCAAAAATAGTATTTATATTCACTGTTCATGCATGTATAATCTAACAAAGCTCTTTGTTGTTTGGGCTTTTCAGAACATTGTTCTTTAAGTTGTATATATATATATATATATAGAAAATCTTTAATTTATATATATAGTAAGCAATTTATTTTATTCAGAATATTATTCTTTGAGTTGTCAACACACACGTATATATACATTAAAAATTATTTATTTATTTGGTTCAGGGTTTGTACTTTGCATTGTCAACATGGTGGAACAGCTGGTTCTCTGTGTGATCGACGAAATAGAAGCACTGGATGCTGGGGTGGAAACACGAATGGTAACAAAAACATAAAACATTAAAGAAAAACTTGTTCAGCTTCAATAAAGAAACACAAACACACACACACACACACACACACACACACACACACACACACACATACACTGTATCATGTTATAGGCCCAGTAAGTGCTGCCATCTGTAGAGTTTCAGTGTAACTACTAATCCTGTGGATTTTATCCAAGAGCTTTAAGCAATTAAAGGGTTAAATGTTGACTGTGGAAAAGTTACATTGACCAGTCACAGTCTTCTCTGCAGTGCAGATGTGTGAGGTTTCAGAAACGTATGTGATTTTACACATTTATTATCACTTGATTTTGTCAGTAGCACAGTCACCAACAACACATTGAGTCTAGTGTACTAACCGAGGACAGCCGATAGATTACCCCATTACTTGCCCACAAAAGAATATTGTCTAAGTGGACAAGTAGATCATCCCAAATGGACAAGTAAATCACCTCGACTTGTTTGAACAGACAAGTAGATCATCCATATTTGTTTGAATAGACAAATAGATCATCTGAAATACGAGTTTGAACGGACAAATAGATCATCTCAAGTATGTGTTTGAATGGACAAGTAGATCATCTCAAGTATGTGTTTGAATGGACAAGTAGATCATCTCAAGTATGTGTTTGAATGGACAGGTAGATCATCTCAAGTATGTGTTTGAATGGACAGGTAGATCATCTCAAGTATGTGTTTGAATGGACAGGTAGATCATCTCAAGTATGTGTTTGAACGGACAAGTAGATCATCTCAAGTATGTGTTTGAACGGACAGGTAGATCATCTCAAGTATGTGTTTGAACGGACAGGTAGATCATCTCAAGTATGTGTTTGAATGGACAGGTAGATCATCAAGTATGTGTTTGAATGGACAGGTAGATCATCTCAAGTACGTGTTTGAATAGACAAGTAGATCATTTCAAGTACGTGTTTGAATAGACAAGTAGATCATTTCAAGTACGTGTTTGAATAGACAAGTAGATCATTTCAAGTACGTGTTTGAATAGACAAGTATATCATCGAAAAACTTGTTTGAATGGACAAGTAGATCATTTCAAGTGCGTGTTTGAATGCACAGGAAAATCATCTCCATCATTGTTTCAGTAGAGAAGTAGATCATGTGAACTACTTGTTTGAAGGGACACGTAGATAACCTCAAGCATTGTTTGAAAAGACATGTAGATCATCTCGGAGTATTTACTTAATGGACAAGTAGATCGTACAAAGTATATGCTCAAATGAATAAATATGTTGTCCAAAATACTTATCTGAGTTGAAAAATAGATTGCCCAAGTACCTGAATTGACAAGAAGATAATCTCAAGTACAGTGGAACCTAGGGTTACGAAGTTAATTCGTTCCAGAACTCGGTTCGTAAACCGAAGCGATGTCAGACACACGAACGCCACTCTCATGTTTTGCAATTAGTTCTTTCTTAATCTCTAATTTTATACTTTCCACCAGCATTATCGCTTTCACTTTTTGTTTTACTTGGGCGCAGTATTGGATAGGATAAAATAAAATAAAATATATACTCACAAAAAGTAGCAACACTTTAAAAAAATGCGACTGCTCAATCTCAGTGCAAAAGCTATTGAGCTGCAACTGCATATCGAAGAAAAAAGGCCCTAATTCATGGTATATATATATATATATATTTACTATAGGGCATGCCTATAATCCTTACTTTGACACCGGTTTTGACGTAAGCATCTATTGTTATCTTTACTAGATGTTGACGTCAAAACCGAAGTCAAAAGAAAACTTATCGTGGCGTCGTCGTAACTCGGGACATTATTCGTAAACCGAGACAAAATTACGGTTCGTAATCCGATTTGTTCGTACTTCGAGGTGTTCGTAACCCGAGGTTCTACTGTATTTTTCTGAGTGGACAAGATGGTCATCCAAAGTATTCGCCTAATTGTACAAATAAGTCAAATTTGTGCAGTAGAACTTCTATATGTCATTGTTGGGTAGCACGAGAAGAAAATAATAAATAAATAAATAAATAAAATTAAAATAAATAAACGTGGCATTAAGAATTAACAGTGTCTTAATGAGAATTATTTCCTTTAGACCATAAAGAAATCGGATATAATTTACAATTAAGAAAAGAACATTGGTTTAAAATTTAAAATATAAATTTATTTTGTAAGTGTGTGTGTGTGTGTGTGTGTGTGTGTGTGTGTGTGTGAAATAAAAACTAATAATAATAATAATAAATCAAAATAAAAGAAAATAACCATTAATTTTTGTCTTTTATTAAATACATAATTTTCAAACTAGTTTTCATCGTCATGAAATAAAAGTAAATCAAAATTTAACATCGCGAAAGGTTATGGGGGATAGCTTAGCCGAATGTTTCCATCTCTTTAACCGTTATCTTTTTAATTTTTATATTTAATTTTTTTTTTTTTTTTTTTTTTAATATTTGGATATTTAAATTATTATTACTATTTTTTTTATTTATCATCTATTAAAGTAAATATGCATACGATACGAAAAATAATTTGCTGAGATAAAAATATTCGATTAATATTATTATTACTATTATTAGTTTTATAACAAAATGGCGATAATAAAAAAGTAAAATATCTGAAAATTAATTATGTCAAATTGAACTAAAATTCGTTAGAATACTATAACAATACTCGACATTATTATTTTATACAAAGAATGCTCCCAGTTTCCATAAACAAATATGGCGTCGTGTCACATGCAGACGAAAACAAATGTGAATATGTATTCACAGTATTTTATTTAGATTAGTTTGAAAAGATGAGGTCTATTTCACTTATGAAAATGAGTAAGAAAAATATGTATAGTTTTATTTCTTCTTTTTTTCATTTCTAAAATTATTATTTTTGTTGTTTCTTCTTTTCTTTCATTCTTTTTTTTTTTTTTTTTTTCTCATTTTCGGCTAAAGTTTGCGTAAATTATACACGAAATACATTCTGTATCCATTCTGAGCGCGGTTATCCAAAATTATTGGTAGCTTAATTACCGGTTTATGATAAATTTCAAATTTTGTTCAATATTTTTTTTAGACACTAAATTAAATCATAAATACATATAGTATAAAAAAAAAAAAAAAAAAATAAGACCGACTTTGTGAGCATAGCATATTGGAATTTCAGAAATCTGTAATAGTAAAACATCGAACATTTTATTTATTTATTTATTTATTTATTTATTTATTTATTAGGTTCACTGTACGTTTTCCAGAACATATAGTTAATAAATACAGACTGTTTATGTGCATGCGTGCCTGCGTACGTCGGTGTGCGTGAGATATATATCAACTGTTTTTATTTTGCCTTTTCAAATTTCTGTGTATGCAAGGTAGAAATAATATCAGTAAATTAAACTGAAAATAAATAGACACAAAATAAAGCAAAAATGAAATAAATAATGATGTGCAAAGATGATGATGGTATTGTTGTTGTCACAACAACAGCAGAAGCAGATGAAATAATAATTACAGTAATACTAATGATGTTCTACTGCTACTTGCAACAACAACAGCACACTAATAATAGCAATGCTAAAGATTGTCTTCTGCTACTACTACCACAATTACTACTACTATTATACTACTACTACTACTACTACTACTACTTACTAATACTATTACTACTGTTACTAGTATTACTACTAGTATTATTATTACTATAACTACTGCTTCAACTTTTACTACTACTAAATAATAATACCAATAACAACATTAATATGTATTAATAAATATAAATTGTTTTATATTTTTAAACAGGATGACACGACAACAACATCAGGAACATTTCAGTGTGAAAGTTAACTTGTGTAAATATGTATATATATAAACAGTATGTCCCAGAGACAAGTTGGTATGAACAGAGCAGTAATTATTTTTATTTTAACTGTATACATATACTGTCCAAAATATGTCACTGCAAGATGTCCAAAACAGTGCCACTGTACATGTTATGCTGGAACAGTTACTATTACTTGTAAAGGTGTTCAGAATATCACCAGAGATTTTTTTAATAGCAGCATTCAAAATGTAAAAACATTGATATTAAATGGGAACAAAGGGATCATTTTTCATTCGGGGTGTTTTGATACAGTAAAACAATCTGTGATAATGCTTCAGTTAAGGAACTGTGATCTGATGACTGTACCTTCAGAAGTGTTTAGTTTGAGCAGGTTAAAATCATTAGACATTTCTGACAACCCATTGAAATATCTCAACAAACAGACATTCAGAAGAGGACCCTGTTTGCAGGAGATAGATTTAAGTGGGACACAGTTTTCATTAATAGAAGGAATTTTTTATGAACAGAGGTTCTGTTTAGAAGTTATCAAACTAAACCGACGGAGACTGTTAGAAATTCCCACACAGATATTCAGGGGTTTAAAAACAGTTAAAAAACTTGTAATGAGATATGACAGAATACAGAATGTACAGCCACATGCTTTTACTGGATTGCCACTAAAAATATAGATTTATCTCACAACAGGATATCGAGGGTTAAAGCTGGAGCATTCAGTGATCTTGGTTTGGCTGTTTCACTTATAATGGAACATTCCTTGCTGCCACATCTCAGTTTTATTCTAGGATATGAAGGAGACAAATTTAATCAGATTGATGTGACAGGTTCTCAAAGCATTACTTGTAACTGTGTTGTCCAGCGTGTTCTTACTGTTCTGAATCCAGGGACATTGCTAGGAGGATGTAGATCAGACTCTGGGACAAATATTCAGTTCAGTCAATATGATCCAGTTAAATTTAAAAACATCTTTAAATGCAAGGGTAAGTTTTTGCAATTCAATACATTTATTTTCTTTACTTAAGAGTCTTAATATAAAGTAAGACTAAATGTATTCTGTATTTTTTTTTTTTTTTTTTAAATTTAAAAAAATTATTTTGCTCTCCAGTTTTAAAGTGTACTTTTGCTGATATAATGTAACAGTCTAAATAAGTTTTGTATTATTATAATTATTATTTATTTATTTATTTATTTATTTATTGCTGTCCTGTCTTAATTAAAGTATTTCCAGTGATAGAAAATGATAATCTAAATACATCCTCAATGCTGGAAAATTAAATTTATTTGTAGTTTTCACACCAGTTGTGAAAGGTGAAATGTAGCGTTAGAGTTTTGTAACAATTGTTTTTATGTTTTTAAATAATATTTTTTTTTTTATGATTGATGGTAAACTAAATAGAAATAATAACTTTGAAGATTAAAGAATTTTATTAGGCACTTCATTTATTCTATCTATAGTACTCTTTAATTATGTTTTATTTTAGATTTTTTAAAATGCACCCATTATGATATAAACTAGTGTACATCTAATGTAATTAAAATATACTGATGATTTTAAGTTTCCTGATTCCAGTATTTATATTATCAATAAAGCAGTTGAAGTTAATTTTATTTAATTACATTCACTATTACATGTTAATTGACTCCAATCTTTAGTACTAATAAATTATTAGTAATACAGACTAAATATATATTTTTTGTACTTCCTTGTGAGAAATATGTTACTTGACTTCTGTCTTTAATAATAATAAATTGTTAGTAATACAAACAGATAGTCTAAATACATTTTACTTTCTTCCACTTGAGAAATGTATGTTACTTGACTTTAATCTCTAGTAACAATGGATTATTATTAATACAAATAGTCTCAGTATTTATGAAAAAAGAAACTGATTGAATTGATTATTATCTGTTCTTGTCTCCAGTCTGTAATACTAATACATTCTTAATAAAAAAACGATTATTCATTTTATGTAATTCCAGTCCTTAATAACAATAAATTATGAGTGAAAAAAATGAAATAATAATCTCAGTGCAATTTACATAAATCATTTGATGGTTATGTTAGTTACTCCTGTGTTTAATTTTGACAAATTATCAGTATGTGTATACACCCTAAATTCATTTGACATAATTCAGTGTGATTATATTACAGACTTTTGACTCCAGTTTTTACTACTAATAAATTATTATTTGAAAAATAGACTGTTCATTTTACATAATTCAGTTGATGGTTATATATTCTTTCCAATTTTAATACTAATAAAGTATTACTGAAAAAGTAGTCAAAGTGTAATTATAGTACAGTTCTTAACTCCAATCTTTAATACTAATAAATTATTTGTAATAAATAGTGTAAGTAGATTCAGTCTTTAATACTAATGCATTATTAATAATTTCAGTCTATGTTCATTTGATATTATGATTTACAGGTAACTTGATAACGTACTAGTAATACATATATATTAACAAATACATTGGTAATACTAACATAAATAGCCTGATAATAAAGTACAAATTATATTAACACACCCAAGAAATAATTCAAGCTATTACTTACAAATTATGCTAAGATTGGATGTGTTAGGGTGTAGTCTGGTGGTTAGAGCTGTAACATGATCTAAAATATTTCATTACAAAAATATGTTTCAGGTTTATTAGACTGGTAATTGTGCAGTTCTGTTTCAAAATTTGAAGAGGATTATATTCCCACCACACCCACTATTTATTACCTAATCCAGTGATGTGCAAACTTTCTGATCTTATAGGCCACAGTTCTTTAACTTCACTAGTACTACAGTCACACAAATTTCATTGTGATTACATAAAACCTGAAAGTGTAACATATGTGATTTTGCATAATTTTCTAACAGTGAACCTCTGTGACTTAAAATGCTGCATATAAATAATGGGTGTGTTACATGTTTTCATAAGAACTGACTTCATCCCTCTATGATTGCCATTAAAGTAAAAATAAAACAGTTATTATTTATTACTTTTATTCAATAACAACTTTAGAACTAAAAATGAATATTGGATGCCTTATCAATCATAGGAAATTCTTGGTGTATGTGTGTTAATACTGAAATACAACCTTGTTATATTTCAAATGAGATGTTAAATGTGATGAGGTGACATCCTTACCTCTAAATTATCTAACTCTTTTTAGTTACCTGTTTTGTGTGTCTGTTATTCTGTCTGCAGGTGAGAAGCTGTGTCACTTGAAGTGTGAACATGGAGGACAGGCAGATTCAAGATGTTCTCACTGTGTTTGTAAAGGATACTGGAAGGGACCAACATGTGGTATGTGCAGATTGATTCCATGTGTGTGTTTGTGTTTGTGATGGATATTTGACTTGTTCCAACTTGTGGTGTACATATATATATAAATCAAAATAAAATGAAAAAAAAAAAATGAAAACAAAAACAAAAAATGAAAAATTATATTACATAAACTTCAAAATTAGATTTTTGTATGATGCTAAGCAAACACAACGAAAAGTTGATGCTGTGGCTTAGAAAACATTAGAAAACAAAACTGTAGATCCTAAAGAATAAGTTTACTGTATGTGCTAAGCAAACACTAAAGAAATTGTTATATTTCATATATGTAGATCATAAAACTTTAAAAAAATGTGTTATATTTCAGATATATGTGGATATAAAACACTAAAAAAAAGATGTGTTATGTTTCAGATATATGTGGCTTAGCATGTGAAAATGGGGGATCTCCATTTGCTGACTGTGAGGGGTGTCTGTGTCCCCCAGGCTGGGGTGGATCTACTTGTAGTCAAAGTATTCTTTTTTCTTTTCTAATAATAATAATAATAATAAAAAAATAAAAAAATATGAAATAACTACATTATTACTACTGTTTTACTATGCTACTTCCAGTTTAATTAACAATAAGAATGTTCATTTTGATAAGTAAAGTGTTAATAATGATCATGAAAATTATTATGATAATAACCACTGAAAATTATAATGACAGTAATAATGACCACGATAATTAGTATTAATAATAATGATGAGTATAATGATTAAAGCTCTTAATAATTATTGTGATAATTATAATGATCATTGTAATGATAAATAAATTTCAGGAACGTGTTACCACCAGTGCTCTGAGTTTGAACGTAATTCTGTGTGCAGTAAGTGTGTCTGTGAGGGACTGTGGAATGGAAACAGTTGTGGTAAGCATTATTACATGCTTGTGTAATTACCATACAGTGTGTATTCATTAAAGTAGTGAATCATTTTTAGATAGAAGCCTATTTAAGTAGCACTAAAACACAGCTAATGGAAGTCTGCTGACAAATGGTTTAGGAAACTTCTTTTTATCTTATCTGGTAAGTTGAAATATAACAGTAGTTATTTTTATTTTATTTTATAGAAGGTTGTGATTTAAAATGTCCGAGAACTTCCAGTTACTGTGAATGTAACTGTCATGGCCGACAGCCTAGAAATAGTTGTGGTAAGGTTTTGTAATTTTCATAATCAATGACACACATGCACACTGTGATCCTTCTCTCTCTCTTTCTATCTGTCTCTCTTTTTATCTCTGTCTCTCTGTAAATCTTTTTTCTTCTATCTTTTTATCTCTCTCTCACTGTGGCACTCTCTCTCTCTCTCTCTCTCTCTCTCTCTCTCTCTCTCTCTCATTTTGTCATTTTGTGTAACTCATCTCTCATTTCTTTAGCATCTCTTGCTCTCTCATTTTCTGTTTTGTCTTGCTCTGTTTCTATTGTGACACTAATTGTTTGCACACATTCATGCACAAAGACACACATAC
The DNA here is from genome assembly GCA_012295275.1 of Chrysomallon squamiferum. Lineage (NCBI taxonomy): Eukaryota > Metazoa > Mollusca > Gastropoda > Neomphalida > Peltospiridae > Chrysomallon > Chrysomallon squamiferum. Next base: position 20,363,110 of record CM022677.1, read on the forward strand.
ACACACACGGACAGAACAAACACACACACAGAGACACACACACACATGACATAGATACGTAGACACAGATACATTATATACCCTACAGCAACATGTAGGATTACCACTAATGCCACTAATGATTAATACTAATACTACTAATGATCATACTGGTTCTGGTACTAATACTAATCATAACACTGACATTGGCTATAACATTGATATTAATACTAGTTCTAGTATTCATACTAATGCCAGTCATGTATTACATCACTACAGGAAAAAAGAAAAGAAAGAATGGTATCAGTACTAGAGTAAAGAGAAGTAAGTCTGATTTTCACAAGTGTATAATACATATATACATTTCATATAATCAGTCATTTTCTCAAATGTTAGGAAAAATTAGTAATTTTCACAAAAGAAAAGGAGAATAACTAATTTTTATTAGAATAATTTTTAGAAACGAAAAAGAAACTAATTAATTTTCACAAATGTTTAGCTATTATTATTTTGTTGTTGTTATTATTTTTGTTCCTAATATTGTCAACATGGTCATTATTGTTGTTATTACTATTATTATTATATTCATTATTATTATTATTATTATTACAGGCTGTTCTTTAAAATGTAATCATGGAGCAAAGCCCAGTGCAGATTGTACAAAATGTGTGTGTTCATTTTACTTGTCTGGAAGGTATTGTGGTATGTTTGATTTTAGTCTTCATCAACACAGAAGCACACACAGACATACAGAGATACATACAAAATGTGAACAAACACAGAAAGAGAATAAACAGATATAAATACAAAGACACACAGACAGAAACAAACAGAGACAGGCACACATACACACATACACATATTTAGGGACAAGTTGAAATACACACACACACACAGAGAGAGAGAGAGAGAGAGAGATACAAATAAACATCTAGATAGACAGGTAGAAATTTTTCATTTTAAAAATTATAAATATCAATTATTATTCATATTTTTCGTAACACCTGTTTTTGCAGAATTTTGCAATCTGGGCTGTCGTAATGGTGGCGCTGCTAACAGTATCTGTACCAAGTGTCTGTGTACTCCACTTTTCATGGGACCACGCTGCAATGAGAGTAGGTTTATTTATTTTCATTTCTGTTTGTTTGTGTACATGCATGTTTAGCTGTATCAGTGTATGGGAGTGTCTGCATGAAACTATTTGCAAAACCTGTTGTTTTTGTTCGTTTAAGCAACACATGAGTTTGTATTGATTCCCTGATATGACTGACTTCAAAATGAATGTCTGTCATGCAGTTCCTTGAGAAAGATTTAATGACAAGAACAACTTTTCTTTAATACTTAAAAGCATATTTTATGACTCAGCATATATTTTGTTATTCTGCAAGACAACTGGGCTATTTAGTAATTCATGATCTCAGAAAGCTTGACATACCACCCATTTCATTATAATGCTAAAATCAGATGAGCATTAATGTTAACATTTTAAAAACATTTGAGTGTCTGTGTCTGTCATTTTCTTTTTACCTTCTTTTATCTCTTACTAAAATTGCTTCCATAAGTACATACATATACATATATATATATATATATATAAAATAAATATTATTATTATTATTATTTTAAATTTGTGTATAAATCAGGTTCAGATTCATTTTTATCCATCGTATATTTTTACTTTCACTTTTGTTTATTTATTTATTTATTATTATTATTATTATTTTTTTTTTTTTTACAGAGTCTTGTAAATTGGTATGCAAGTCTGGTTCTTCATTTGATGTTCAGTGTACTAAATGTAACTGTTTAGGAAAATGGAGTGGACAACACTGTGGTAAATAATATATTTCCTTTACTTATTTGTTGGTTTATTTATTCTGTTGTTTGTTTGTTTGTATGTTTATTTATGAAAAATTTATTTGATTTAATTGTATTATTTATATATTTATATATTTATAAATTTATATGATTATATCATTAATTTTGTAAACTGTAGTTTAATTTATTAAGTATATCATTTATTTTTTATTTATTTTTTTACTAGTATCTGATTGTTTATTTTTATTATTTATTTATTTGTTTGTTTGCTTGTATGTTCACTTATATAATATTTATTTTATTTAATTATATTACTTACTTATTTGATTGTTTATTTATTTACTAGTATTTGATTGATTGTTTATTGTTATTTATTTATTATTAAGTAGGTTTCATTTATTAAAACTGTAGGATGTCAAAGTAGATTTTAACAGAATTAAAGCTCTCAGAATAATAATAAAATATTTTCATCACACTATGTATTCTTCACCTACACAGTTTTACATAAATGCAATTCTAAATTCTGTTTTGTTATTTTTGTTATATTTTAATATACAAGCATTGTATTATATTGGAGTTAAAAATGTTTCTGCCATGTCATAAACTGTTCAGCAACTACATTTTATTTGCACGTGTTACAGATGAATATAGTGTCATAAACTGTCTAACTAGTACATTATATTTTAACAGATGACTGTAGAGTGACATGTCATAAACTGTCTAACTAGTACATTATATTTTAACAGATGACTGTAGAGTGACATGTCATAAACTGTCTAACTAGTACATTATATTTTAACAAATGACTGTAGAGTGACATGTCATGAACTGTCTAACTAGTACATTATATTTTAACAGATGACTGTAGAGTGGCATGTCATAAACTGTCAAACTAGTACATTATATTTTAACAGATGACTGTAGTGTGACATGTCATAAACTGTCTAACTAGTACATTATATTTTAACAGATATCTGTACTCTGACATGTCATAAACTGTCTAACTAGTAAATTATATTTTAACAGATATCTGTACTCTGACATGTCCTCCTCCAGAAATACTGACAATAGAGTGCACTTGTGGATGTAAGCTATTTTATACTGGAAGTAACTGTCGTAAGTATTTGCAATTTGTTAACTAGATTTTATGATGATAATTATGATGAAGATGTAAATACCTGCTGAAACAACAACAATAACAACAACAATAATAATGAAGAATTAAAAAGAACCTTAAATATTGTAATGTAATGTATTGTAATGTAATAAGATGATTGTATCTGTGCACAGAAACCTGTGGACTAAGATGTCAGCATGGAGGAAGTGCAGATTCAAGTTGCTCAAAATGCATATGTAAAGGATTCTGGTTTGGAAAATTATGTGGTATGTATATATATATGTGTGTGTGTTTGTGTGTGTGATGTATAATACTTATACTAATATGTAGTTTTAAACATATGAAAGACCCAGACACATAATTAATATGTAATTACACATGCAAACAAGTTATATATACTTATATGTATACTCAAACCAGATTTATACTGACACAACAAAATTACAATACTACTGTAAATATATATATGTGTGTGTGTGTGTGTGTGTGTGTGTGTGTGTGTGTGCATTTATCTTGTGTGTATACACACACATGAACACACACACAAGTGAATACAGAAAAAATATTTTTCTTGCAAGTTAAGAATAGATATTTTTGTGGGATTCTATTATTTTAATTTTTTTCAGAAATATGTAATCTCCAGAACTGTAACAATCGGGGGAAACCCATCTTGGAGTCTTGTGAATGTTGGTGTGCTCCTGAGTTCCATGGTCCTTTATGCAAATTTAGGAAATGTATGTTTATACTTTTGCTTCTTTACTACTACTGCTACTACTACTACCACTTCAACTACTACTAATATTACGACAATTGGTCTTTTATGCAAATAGCATATGCTTATTTAATTCTTCACAACTACTACCATTAGTTCAGCTACTTACTATGACTGCCACCACTACAGTGACCACATCAACTGCTCTACCATTACTACTACTACTTCTACAGTTACCACCATATTTCCGGTTCCTTTATCCACTTCTCCTCTATAACTGTTACTACAACTACTATTACTACTGCTATTACTACTACCACCACCACTGTTTTTCCAGTTCCTTTATCTATTTCTACTGCCCCTATTACTACTACCATTATCACTACTATATTTCCAATTCCTTTATCTACTATTTTACAACAACAACAGCTACTGTTACTACTACTACTACTACTACCAGATTAGGGCCATATTTTAGCCAGATAAATGTACTATCAGGATAGTCATATAGATAGATAGATACAGATATAGATCTATCTGTCTATTATATATATATATATTAATGAAATAATGTTTCCTATAATTACACATTGTCCAAAATTCGAGGAAAATCAATACATATTCATGAAACCATTGTCTTCACTATTTCATTGTTCACTCTTCTCACATGCATTTCATGCAGAGTGCACAATTTTATGTTTTGCCTGTTTTGGGACCACATGATACTCACACACCTTTTTTGAAAATGAAAAAAAAACCCCAATGTTTGCCTAACCATTTTGGATCTCTGAAAAACACTTCATTTGATCTTACCTCCAATTCTTTCATGAAGTGCAGGGACTGAAGATTGTGTTACAGCAGGACAATGCCCACCCACTATAACAGACTTCTTAAGACAGCAGAACACTGATGTTATTAAGGAACTCTATTCGACAATTTGTTTTCAAAGCTAATGGTGGTCATGCACACTGATATTGTCTCTGTGAATTAACTTCTTGTACCACTCCTCTTTTGGGCCTAGTGTTAACATGTAATGATTTTGAGTTTACAATTTCAATAAATAAAACATTTACAATGCAGAATGCAAAACATCATCTTGTTATTGATCTAAACCAATGCAGTTCTGTTCATTGTTCATGATGTGCACTTTATATATATATATGTGTATATTTTGTTTAAGTGGCAGGAGAAGGGGGAATAATGAAATTAAAAGGAGGAGGAGGAGCAGGAGAAGCATGCCGCCTTACTTGTAAAAATGGAGGTCGTCCCAATCCTCAGTGTACTCTCTGTATATGCAGAGGATCTTGGATAGGGGCTTCTTGTGGTAAATATTCAAATATATATATATATATATATATATATACACATATATATTTTTTCTTTTTCTTATTATTTATTTATATATTGTTATAATGTAGCAATCACTTTGCAATCACTTTGATAGCATATGTCTTCACTTTAGTGCAGGTATGTGTTACCATGGAGACAGAGCTAGATTAATCACTGTCAGGTCATGTCAACTGACTTGTTACCCTGGAGATGAATCTAGTTCTCATTACAGAATCTTGAGTACTGACTTGTATATTATGAGTATTTTTGTTTGTATGTGTCTGTGTGGGTATGTATATATATGATCTTTTGTTAATAACAGAATATATTATTGTTTTTATACTGAAGCAAAATTATTTATGGAGATGTGTCTGTATAATATATTTAATGTATATATGTATAACATTGCAGAATGTGTGTGTGTGTGTGTGTGTGTGTGTTACCGGTTTCCAAAATATGTACATGATTATTTTTTAAATTTATATCTCTGTTTGCATTTAAACATATTCTATACATTTAGCACAAAAGTGAAACAGGTTGGAAAATAGTTATTTTTTCCAGATTGTTTTTACTTTGTTTTTATTCATTGATATTATTGTAGATTATTGTTCTGTGTGTATGAAGTATTCTGACAAACGGATACTTATGTTAGAAAATATAAATATTACCAGAATGTTTCTATTTGTTTATTTTGTTTTTGTATTCAACAGATTATTATATGCCTTACTCAAATATTTGTTAACAATTTTTCATATTTATTTATTTATGTAAGTATGTATGTGTCAGTGTATGTATGTATGTATGTATATGTGTGTGTGTTTGTTATGTATGTATCTATACGTGTATGTATAAACATATATAGATATCTGATTGTACCTTTGAATAGTTAAAACTTAAATTATTATTTACTAGTTTCATATTAATTACATATTATACGCATTGTTAGCACTGGCTATGTTTAGTGCTAAAAACCATAAATATAATTTGTTCTATGTATATGTGTATGTGTATGTGTATATCTGTATGTATATATGTGTGTGTGTGTATATATATTGAATTGAATGGATTTTATATTACCATGTTTGTTCATGACATTCATTTATAAATTTTGTTTCATTTAGAGAATTGCCCTTTGGTATGCCAACATGGTGGTAAACCAAATAGACTGTGCAGTTTTTGTGACTGTGTTGGGAAATGGTATGGACTAGAGTGTGGTAAGAACGAATCATAGAAAAATGAATTATAGATGAAATATTTAAAAAAAAATAATAATAATAATAATAAAAGTAATAATAATAATAATGATAATAATAAGAAGAAGAAGAGGAAGAAGAATCAGTGTGTTTACATGGACATTTTTTAATGTTGATTATATATGAATTGAGCTGAATCTACATGGTTCATTTTATTTATTTTTTTATAAATTAATGTCTAGGTTAGATTTATTACACATTTCTATTCTAATTTTTGTTTGTATATAAATGTCTGCAGATAATCATGTACTTAGTGCTGTTTCTTTACACAGGCGATGTTAATAAAAGTGTTTTTTTTTTTTTTTTTTTTTTTTTTTTTTTTTTTTTTTAGAGTTTTGTAGGGTAAAATGTCAGCATGATGGCAAGACCAATTCAGATTGTACTGGGTGTAGAGACTGTGGTGCAAAGTGGGGTGGAAACTTCTGTGGTAAGCACATTGTAGATATAACAGTAACTGTTCATTTTCACATTATTATTTATTGATGAGTCCGTCATTTAAATATCCACTGCTATACTGTCTGATTTTTATTATATATACACAAAATGGTTGAAAGATGTATTCAGATTTTTAAAACAAATCTGGCACACCCACATATACATACACACATATATAAATAATATATTTCAATCAGTAACCACACACACACACACACACACACACACACAAAACAACAACAAAAAAACAAGTTATATAAAAGATATTTCACCAAATATATGAGACCTTAGATAAAATAAATAAAAATTATTAATCCATCCATTTGGTAACACAAGTATAGCATTGTACACATCACATACAAATCTACAGCTAAATAAGAAATATATTAACATAAATATTTTTGTGACAGAGAAAGAATACTGATAACATAGCCATGATGCTATGAACAAATGTAACATTGCTAACATCATATTGAAGAATATATAAATGTTTTTGTTTTTTCATTCAGAGATTTGCAATCTGAAGTGTGATCAAGGTAGACCCAGCTCTGACTGCACTAGATGTACGTGTGCTGGAGTCAAGATTGGAAAACCATGTGGTAAATTCATTTTAAAAACCATCCCTAGCCATTTTAATTTAGTAAGAAAACATTCACAGACATTTTAATTGATTGTGTGGTAAGAAAACATCCAGAGACATTTTAATTGATTGTGTGGTAAAAACCATTTATTACATGGTAAAAACCATTTATTACATGGTAAAAAACATTCATTGATATTTTAATTTATTGTGTGGTAAAAACCATTCACAGACATTTTAATTTATTTTGTGGTAAAAACCATTCAAAGACATTTTAATTCACTGTGTGGTAAAAACCATTCACAGACATTTTAATTGATTGAGTGGTAAAACCCATTCATAGATATTTTAATTTATTGTGTGGTAAAAACCATTTATTACATGGTAAAAAACCATTCATAGATATTTTAATTTATTGTGTGGTAAAAACCATTTATTACATGGTAAAAACCATTCATAGATATTTTAATTTATTGTGTGGTTTTAAAATGGTAAAAACCATTCATAGGTTTTTTATTTACCATTTATTACATGGTAAAAACCATTCATTGATATTTTAATTTCACAGATATTTTAATTTATTGTGTGGTAAAAACCATTTATTACATTGTAAAAAACCATTCACAGATATTTTAATTTATTGTGTGGTTAAAAACCATTTATTACATGGTAAAAACCATTCATAGATATTTTAATTTATTGTGTGGTAAAAACCATTTATTACATGGTAAAAACCATTCACAGATATTTTAATTTATTGTGTGGTTAAAAACCATTTATTACATGGTAAAAACCATTCATAGATATTTTAAGTTGATGTGGTAAAATCATTTGTAAATATTTTACATTACTGTGTTTACAGTAGACTCTTATTTAACAGAATTTAAGTAAAGGAATTGTTGTGAAAATCAATAATAAAAATTCATTGACACTGTTTCAAACAGGAATCGTTGTTAACAATAATATTAACAATAATAACAGTAATTTTAACAGTAAAACAGTAAAAATAGTAATCATAAGAAAAGAAATTACAAAGACACACACAAACACACACACACACACACATTTTGTACATTTATTCGTAAGCGTGAATAGATTTGTTTCTCTGTCTTTAACTGGAACTAAAATATGTTTAGTATGTGTGTTCATGACATGCAGGAATAACTGAAAGAAATTATTTCATTTAGCGTGCACTTTGAAATGCCAAAACGGTGGTAAACCTAATTCTGACTGTTCTTCATGCGAAGGATGTATTGGAGGCTGGTGTGGAGCTGAATGTGGTAAAAAAAATATTCAAAGATTTAAAATTTAAATGTTATTGAGTGTTTATTGAACTACTGTAGACCCACTCACAGATAGATGGACAGGCAGTAGATAGATATATAGGTTATGTAGAAAGAAATGTATAGATTAAACAGATATGTAAATTTAATAAAAATATTGCATTAATTACTTTTCTATTCATTTATGATCACATATATTTGTGTGGAGGACAACCACACACACACACACACACACACACACACACACACACACACACACATATATATACACACATATGCTCTGTTTTCTTGTAATATGTACATCATCAAATTGGTTATTATATTTATTTAGAGTTTTGTAGCTTGAAATGTGAGCATGGTGGCAGACACAATGCAGAATGTACTAGATGTGTTTCATGTTCTGGAAAATGGTCTGGAATCTATTGTGGTAAAACATAATAGATACATATTACTATTATTATTATTACTGCTATTATTATTATTATTATTATTATTATTATTATTATTATTATTATTATTATTATTATTTATTTGTTTGTTTGTTTATTTGTGTATTGACAGTTACTTACGACATCACTTAAACTGATCTACTGCGTATTTTTGCTAACTTGTTTAAAGTTGCTTATGCTTCATGAATGTAAAATAACATCTGATGTGTTGAGCCTAGACTGAGTTTCGTAACTGAACCCATTTCACATTTAAATTAGAAAATGACCTGTTTTGCAGAAAACAGTCAATGACTAACAAAAGCAACTAAAATAATGTCCTGGAAACATAAAGAAAGGTTTCATGTTTCATTAGATCCTTTTTTCCTGCTTGTTTTTTTTTTTTAATGAGTTGATAATGTCAAAATATGTTAAAAGCTGTTGGGTTGCTTTGACAGGACATTCTAATAAGCTGGTTATTTGTTTTGTTCAGGCACCTGCACGTTGAGATGTCAGCACAATGGTTTGCCTAATGCTGACTGCACTAGCTGTACACAGTGCAGTGGAAATTGGAAGGGAACATTATGTGGTAATATCACCATTATAAAATTACTAGTTTAATATATATATATATATATATATATATATATATATATATATATATTTATTTATTTCAATATTTGTTTTTCATTTAGTCAATTGAGAAATCATTATTGTGAGTATTTGTATGGTCATTTCTTTGTAAGATGTTCTTTTGCTTTGTAATTATTGTGGTAGGTTTGTTTTTGTAAAATTTTGTAAAGTTATTGTGAGATATTTTGGTTATAATGTAAAGTGAGATTCTGAATTCTGATTTTTTTATTTATTTATTTATTTATTTATTATTATTATTATTATTATTATTATTATTATTATTATTATTATTACATTTTTTGTGAAATATTGCAAACTTTTTCTTGTAAAATGAGAAGTGATTAATCTGAACTGTTATTTTTTTAATTATTTTATTATTATTATTTTTATTATTATTTATTTATTTTATTTATTTATTTTATTCTTTTTTTGGTAAAGGTGAAGTTATTATTCTGAATCATTAAATAATTAATTAATTAATTTATTTGTTTTTAATAAAAAGAGGTAATTTTTGTGAGATTTGTTCTTGTAAAAAAAAAAAATCATTATTATGGTAGTCTTTTTTCCTCTTGAGAAATCATTTTCATGAAATTTATTTTTATTTTGTAAAATGAGAAATCATTATTGTGATATTTATTTTTATTTTGTAAAATGAGAAATCACCCATTCTTTTTTTCTCTTTTGTAAATGATCATTATTGTGAGATGTTTTTATCTTATAAAATGAGAAGTGACATATTCTTTTAATTTTTTTTTTTAAACTTTATCTTTCAGATACATACATACCTATATACCTACATGTATTTTTTTTTTTTTTTCTTTCTTTTTTCTTTACACTTTATTTTAATCAGAGAGATGTGAATTGAGATGTCAGTCTGGAACCAGTCCTGATTCACAATGTACTACATGCGTCAAATGCTACGGAAAATCATGTGGTAAAACATACATATATACATACATACATACATAGAGATATACAAATACTGACATATGCACATATGTACACATTTGCACAGGTACATACCTATAAGTAAACACATGCATTGACATTTAGAGAAATGTGGACACATTTGCACACATGCTAACACACACACACACACACACACAGTCACATTCATGCATGCATATGTATGGGTTATGTTTGATGAGCTGTTTATAAATACATAACAACTAATAATTGTATACATGAAGCTGGGTATGTATCTTATTTGTTTTAGTAACTGAATGCATCTTTGAAATACATTGAAGCCATTTGTTCAGTGGCATTCCTGAGGAAGTTAACAAATTGTTTTCTTCATTTGATTAGGTGGATGTACTTTGCAATGTCAGCATGGTGGCAGACCCAATTCTGGCTGTACTGCATGTATTCAA
>CM022677.1:20379040-20389040 GCA_012295275.1 Chrysomallon squamiferum
TCTCTTGTGTTAATTATCATTCGCTTGTATTAATTACCATTCACTTGTATTAATTATCATTCAGTTACATTTATTATCATTCACTTGCATTAATTATCATTTATTATCAGTAACTTGTATTAGTTATCATTCACTTGTATTAATTATTATTCACTTGTATTTATTATTGTTCAGTAATCAAAACAGTTTTGATAATTTAGTAAATACTGCAGTAGGGTTGTTTTCCTTCAACAGGATTTTCTAGAAATTGATTTAGTGCATTTTGACAATTCACTGGATTGTTCCGTTAGTGTTTGTGAATGAAAGTATAAAGTTCATTATTTCTGTTTTGTGAGTTACATGTTAAATAGAAAGATGTCCTCCAATCAGTTTCTGCATGAGAAGCATTACTTTGATAATATCAATACTAGACATAATGTGTGTGTGTGTGTGTGTGTGTGTGTGTGTGTGTGTATGTGAGGTGTTTGTGTATGTGTGTATGTATGTATGTGTGTATGTGTGTGTGTGTGTGTTTGTGTCTTTAATTGTGAAGTAATTTTGTAAGGGTGCGTATATACATGAACAGATATGTGTATGTGATACTTTTATTTGTACTGATGACTATCTGATTTTGTTTAATTGCATTTTTCTCTTCAAAAATCTCTTTACTTCAAGATGACATTTTTTCCTTTTTCTTTCTTGTTTACTGAAGCAGGTTGGTGTCTTGTTTCACTAAACAGATACACATTAACAGAAAGTTTATTTTTGTTTACCACAGTGAGTCTGTCAGCTGTTTTTCAACTCATATTAACAAGCATGTTTATTTTTATTTAGACAGAGAGTCTATGATCTCCTTGTCATCAAAGATACAAATTAACAAGATCATTTATTTGATTTTAAATGGAATCTTAATTTACAACATCATGTATATAAGCTGATTTTCATTGCAGATAGAAATTTAGAAGAAAATATATTTAAACTTATTTAGCATCATTATTTCCAAAAGCAAATCTATAAATTGTTTTTCAACATACATTAACAAGAATTTATTTTTATTTACAGTCATGACTTCATACAACAAGTCTGCAGGCTGCTTTTCAACATACATTAACAAGAGAGTTTATTTCTATATAGAATCATTGGTGCCTACAACAAGTCTGCAGGCTGCTTTTCAACACACATTAACAAGAGAGTTCATTTATTTTTATTTAAAATTGTGACTTCATACAACAAGTCTGCAGGCTGTTTTTCAACACACATTAACACGACAGTTTATTTTTTATACAGAATCATTTCCCTACAACAAGTCTGCAGGCTGTTTTTCAACACACACAAACAAGAGAGTTTATTTTTTATACAGAATCATGAATTCCTACAACAAGTCTGTAGGTTGTTTTCAACACACATTAAAAAGACAGTTTATTTATTTTTATTTAGAAATTTGCCCTATCATTTGTCAGCATGGTGGCCAATACGACTATCGATGTATCACTTGTATTGGATGCAGTAACAAATGGGGAGGATCACGTTGTGGTAAAAAATATATTCTGAAATATATGTGTATGTATGTATATATATATACGTTTGTATGTGTATTTAAAAAAATATTGTGTATTTGTTTGACTCATTATAATATTGTATTGCTGTATGTTAGTCTTTCGTTGATGTCAACCTCACAACACTCGGAATCAACTGCGGCAGTCGGTGATTTAGTTGGTTAGTTACAGGACTAGATCAGCATTTTGGAGTTTTGTACTGACTCCTTTGTTTATATTCTTAATGTATTGACATGCTAGAAGAGTGTCATTGGAAGATATATTGAGATACTAGAAGCATGTCATTGTAAGATATATTGAGATACTGGAGGCATGCCATTGTAAGATATATTGACATACTTGAAGCATGTTATTGTAAGATATATTGAGATACTAGAAGCTTGTCATTGTAAGATATATTGACATGCTGGAAACATGTCATTTTAAGATATATTGACATGAAAGAAGACTGTCATTGTAAAATATGTTGACATACTGGAAGCTTGTCATTGTAAGATATATTGACATGCTGGAAACATGTCATTTTAAGATATATTGACATGAAAGAAGACTGTCATTGTAAGATATTTCATCATGCTAAAAGACTCTCATTGCAGGATACACTATAAGCTGCCATTACAAGTTGATATCTCAAGATGCAATAAAACCACTATTGGCAAGAAATCTTAATATGTTAGAAAAATGCCTTTGTAAGATATCTCATGATGCTAGAATACTGCCATTGCAAGATATATCGACATATCACACTAACTTTGTAAACTGTAGAGGGTAAAATGGGTAATTTTCTCCATAACATGTAGAAGAAGGAAGTATGTATGCAAAAATTTGATACAGAAATGGTTAATTCATAAATGCACGTAACAGTGATTGTATATAACAGAGTTTGTGTGTGTTATTGTGTGCAAGTAAAATATATTTATTTGTTCATGACAGTCAGTAATATACTGACAAATTCTTCATTTGATTTAGAGCATTGTACTTTGACTTGTCAACATGGTGGTAGACCTAATTCTCAGTGTAGTGGATGTGTTGGATGTTCTGGAAAGTGGGGTGGAAATATATGCGGTAATTATTTTTTAATATTGCATCATTTTTCCTCTCTTTAAGCATTTGTGGCTGGTTTCAGTATTTATCATAGGCAATATGACCATTTGTTTTGTTTATACAGACTTCTGTGTATACAGCTATGACACACACAGACACCACACCTTCACCACAGAAACAAATAATGTCTGCTAAATTCAAACACTGTTGTAATGAAACATGCTGTTCAAGCATCATTTCCAAGTTCACTGCAGTTTTATTATTCTTAGTTTAGCTAGATGAGCACTTTAAGTTAATTATGCATGTGTGAATGCATGATGATTGTGCACAGGTGTGAAAGATAAAATAATATTTATATTTACTGTTCATTCATGTATATCTAACAAAGTTATTATTTTTTTTTTCCAGAGTATTGTTGAGTTGTGATCATGTGTTTTTATAGATATATATATATATATATATATATATATATATAAAAATTAATATTTATTTTATTCAGAGTATTGTTCTTTGCGTTGTCAACATGGTGGAATAGCTGATAGTCAGTGTAATAAATGTACTAGATGCACTGGAAACTGGGGTGGAGACCTGTGTGGTAATAACTTTTTAAAAGAAAAAACACTCAGCAAGAGATTCCAATTTGATTTGTAACAGTGTTTCAAAAATTATCATCATCATCATCAACAGTATTTATTTAGTTATCTTTTATTATTTATTTAGTTATTTATTTTTTTATTTGATAATATTGTTATTGCTGGTTATTATTTTTATTATTTATTTATTTATTTTTACCACTATTATTGCTATTATTATATTTAGGGTTAAATTTTGACTGTAGAAAACTGATATTGACCAGTCACAGCCTTCTCTGCATGACAGACGTGTGTGGTTTAAAAATGTATGATTTTGTCAGTAGGAAAGTAGCCTAAAGGTGATACAGAGGTTTTTTTTAAAATAATGGCTGTGTGTGTATGTATGTGAATAAATCTGACAGTTATATATATATATATATATATATATATATATATATATATATATATATATATATATATATATATATATATATGTGCTCTTTGTTCAATACATGCTTGGCATCCTTTAATAATTTTTATTATTTTCTTTCCTTTTTTTTTTTTTCCCCTTTTTTTTCTTTTAGAGCGTTGTTTGTTGAAGTGTCAACATGGTGGCAGATGTAATTCTTACTGTACTGGATGTACTCAGTGTTCTGGGAACTGGGGTGGAAATTTGTGTGGTAAAAGCATTATTCATTGCACACATATTTCACTTTTACAGTAGACCCTTGATTTTGTCACACTGATATTTGGGAAAGACATTGTATCACAAATGTTCTAAAATGTGGAAATATTTACAGTTTATACCTTTAAAATAAGACATTAAAAGAAGATCCTTTGCCATTATTATGCTGGCCAGGAGTAATTAAAAGGCAAGACTCCGAATATGAGGCATAAAGGGTGAAAGGTGGTATTTGGAGAAGAATTTGTGTTGGTAAAGGTTTAGCATGACAAATTGTGCATTGCGGTTAGTCTACTAACCCTGGACAGGTGGTAGATTATCCCAAGGAGTTGCCTAAAGAGACAAGATGATCCTCTCAAGATATTGTCTGAGTGGACAGGTAGATCATCTCCAGTACTTGTTCAAGTGGACACATAGATCATCTCAAGACATGTTTGAATAGACATGTAGATCATCTCAAGACTTGTTTGAATAGACATGTAGATCATCTCCAGTACTTGTTCAAATGGACACGTAGATCATCTCAAGACTTGTTTGAATAGACATGTAGATCATCTCAAGACTTGTTTGAATAGACACCTAGATCATCTCAAGACTTGTTTGAATAGACATGTAGATCATCTCAAATGTTTGGTTAATGGACAAGTAGATTATACAAAGTCTATGCCTGAGTCAGTAAATAGGTTGTCTCAAGTACTTCTGTGAATGGAAGAATATGTTGTCCAAGGATCTGAATGAACAAGTAGATAATCTCAAGTACTTGTCTGAATGGACAAATAGATCATCCCAAGTACTTTTCTGAGTGGAGAAATAGATCATCAAAGTATTTGCTCAAATGCACAAGTGGCCAAGTTTGGCAGCACTTGCTCTGTAGAACATTGGAACTTACATGTGTCATAGAGTTAGAGAGCATCAAGAGCTTGCTTGATTGTTGAATCTGACATCCACTGAGCTTTGTTAAAACAATGATATTTATTGTTGCATATTAGTCCATTACATTGTCACATTTGTAGTAACTGTCTTTTAAGCAATAAATATACTCTGATATTTGGTTTTGATGCACACACAAAAAATTATATCTCCATTCCACAATGATTAAAATGTTTTAAAACATAGAAAGATGCCAGCAAATTAATATATATTTTTGTAGAACATTATATATATTATACACACATGTACAGACATGCATTTATTGCTTATTGTGTGTGTCTGTGTTTGTGTATGGCTAGATTGATTCATTTTATTTCTATTGATGAATGTGTAGGTTTGTTTAACTACTATGTTTGTGTGGAATTAAACTACACCAGATGTATATCCTGTTTGTCGATACAGTTACACATCAGTAAAGTTATTTATTTTTGTTTAGAATTGTGTTATTGATGAATGGTTTGTCCGTTTGTTTAGTAAAGTTATTTATTTATTTTTGTTTAGAATTGTGTTATTGATGAATGGTTTGTCTGTTTGTCGACACAGTCACACATCAGTAAAGTTATTTATTTTTGTTTAAATTGTGTTATTGATGAATGGTTTGTCTGTTTGTCGACACAGTCACACATCAGTAAAGTTATTTATTTATTTTTGTTTAGAATTGTGTTATTGATGAATGGTTTGTCTGTTTGTCGACACAGTCACACATCAGTAAAGTTATTTATTTTTTTTGTTTAGAATTGTGTTATTGATGAATGGTTTGTCTGTTTGTCGACACAGTCACACATAGTAAAGTTATTTATTTATTTTTGTTTAGAATTGTGTTATTGATGAATGGTTTGTCTGTTTGTCGACACAGTCACACATAGTAAAGTTATTTATTTATTTTTGTTTAGAATTGTGTTATTGATGAATGGTTTGTCTGTTTGTCGACACAGTCACACATAGTAAAGTTATTTATTTATTTTTGTTTAGAATTGTGTTATTGATGAATGGTTTGTCTGTTTGTCGACACAGTCACACAGTAAAGTATTTATTTATTTTGTTTAAAGAATGGTTTGTCTGTTTGTCGATTTATTTATTTTTATTGATGAATGGTTTGTCTGTTTGTCGAATTGTGTTTAGAATTGTGTTATTGATGAATGGTTTGTCTGTTTGTCGACACAGTCACACATCAGTAAAGTTATTTATTTATTTTTGTTTAGAATTGTGTTATTGATGAATGGTTTGTCTGTTTCAGACCGTTGTACACTCAGATGTCAGCATGGTGGCAGACCAGATTCTCAGTGTGCTAAATGTACTCAGTGTTATGGGTCATGGGGTGGAAACATGTGTGGTAATGAATCTATCTATCTATCTATCTATCTATCTATCTATCTATCTATCTATCTATGTATCTATCTATCTATCTATCTATCTATCTATCTATCTATGACCCATGTCTTTAGTTCCAATTTGATCTCTGTTTCATATTTTTTGTCAGAAAATGAGTTGTAGGAAATAATAGCTTTCATAAAAGTCTTCTAAATCACACATTACGATTATTTTCTATCACTTTCAATATTAGATCAATGAGATAAAGAGTCTCTCTCTCTCTCTCTCTTTTCTCTGTCTCTCTCTCTCTCTCTCTCTCTCTCTCTCTCTCTCTCTCTCTCACACACACACACACACACACACACACACACACTCATAATCACACCTTTTTTCTTTTTGATATATATTCTGTTTCATTTGATCTTTTTGTCTGATATATAGACACATTGACTAATTCTTTCTATACTGTACATTTATAAATCAAAAGCAATTAGAGATTTAAAATCATTTCCAAATTTTCAAGTTTGTTCAATTTAATTCATAAATTACATAAAAAATAATAATCCAAAAAAGGGTTTCCTTTCACACAGTGTTTGACAAATTTTGACCATTTTCTCATTTGGCTAATTTATTGATAAAGGTGCCCCTGCCTGTGTTATAGTGTTATAGCTGTTTTCTGTGGGCATGGTAACATCATGTCAAGTAAAATATAGTTAAAAATGTTTGTCTGGGACTATCTGGGACTATCTGGGACACACTAACAGATTGTTTGTTTTATTTAGAGCGCTGTTTTCTCACTTGTCAACATGGTGGCAGGCCCGATACATACTGCTCTGTGTGTACTGGATGTTCTGGAAAATGGAGCGGGAGGTTATGTGGTAAGAAAAACTTTCGTAAATACTGTTATTTTTTAACTGATGTTTGTTAATGAGAACTATTGAATGCAACAACTGAAATCCAACAAACAAACATGCATGCATAGATTCAAACCTGTTTATAGACATGTTGTTTCTGACTTATGTTGTCAATAAAAACTACTTAATGAAACATTATATTTCTGTCTTACATTTTTAATGAAAACAACTGAATGCAAAACTTGAAATCCAGTAAGCAAACATGCATGTATAGATTCAGGCACACATACCGCACAGTTTTCGGCACACACTCATGCAGATGTGTACACACTTACTAAGTAAAATTCAAATTTAACCCTTCTGGTGCTACTCACAAGACTGCTACTGGCTTAGGTTTCAGTTGCTGTATAGCTTACTGTGTCGTTTTGTTATTGTGTTAAGTTTTAGAAATAGATAGGATAACAGTAGGTACTTTCCCAGAAATACCAATCTCTGGAAAGTATGTGTTGCATCATGATTTTGTGCTGAAAGATTTGAAATAATAAAAGATACTAGTTTAAGCATCAATTCAAAAGAAACTGATAGTTTTGGTTAGTATCATTCTGCATGAGTGTTTGACTGTGGAGGTTAAATATTACTTTGTATTTAAATTCATTGTTCATACATGTTTACATTAATAAACTGTTTTGTTTATTTTGTTTTGTGTATTGTACTTTGAATTGTCAATATACATACATTAACAAACTGTCTGTTTATTTTATTCAGAATATTGTTATTTGTTATGTCAGTGTGTCTATGTGTTTGTGTGTGTTTGTGTTTTAAAAATCTATGCACTTGTTTTGTTCAGAGCACTGTGGACTGAGTTGTCAACATGGAGGAAGAGGTGATAGTCAGTGTTCTCGATGTATTGGATGCACTCAGTACTGGGGTGGAACCATGTGTTGTAATATGAATAATCATTCAACATTTATATGCTTATTTATACTGATGTCAGTGTGTCAATATTTTAATAATTTGTCTCTAAGAACGTATGTTAATAATACTTTCTAAGAATGTATCTTAATGCTACTTTCTAAGAACTTATCACAATACTACTCAGAAGATATGTTAATAATAATTTCTAAGAACGTATCTTATTAACAGTTTCTAAGAACGTATCTTAATACTGCTTTCTGAGAATGTAGGTCAATACTACTTTCTAAGAACTTATGTTAATAATAATTTCTAAGAAGGTATTTAATAATAATTTCTAAAACTGTATCTTAATAATACTTCCTAAGAATGTATCTTAATAATCTAACTAAGAATGCATTTTCTGGTTGGCATTAACAAATTGTTTATTTTAATGCTAGCTTGTACTTTGAACTTATGCACAATGGCAAGCCTAACACCCAGTATATTCATGCTACAGATGTGATGGAAACTGGGGTGGAAAACAGTGTGGTAAAAATCTTTAGTATAAATATTTTAATTACAGCTGAAAAGCTTGATTTCATGAAACTGACAGTGATTTTTGTCAAACACAATAGATTGCAGATGTTTTAAAAACGTTAATGCAGTTTATTATTATAACTGATCAGTGTAATAATTTAAATATTGAACAGCTATATATAACAATGCAATTTTAAAATTGTATCTTATGAACAGTTATATAACAACGTAATATTAATCATTTTAATACTGACAACTATATAACAATGTAATTTGAATAATTTTAATACTTGGAACTGTAATATAACAATATACTATTAATAATTTTAATAAATATGAACTGTAATATTACAGTATACTATTAATAAATTTAATATTAGGAACAATTATATAACAATGTAGTTTTAATAGTTTTAATATTCAGAACAATTGTATAACAAAGACATAGTAATAATTTTGAAACTATGAACAAGCACATGCAGTGTAAATTTAATAATTTGAATACTAGGAACAATTATGTAACAATGTAACAGTTTTAATACTAGGAACAATTAAGTAACAATGTTGTTTTAATAGTGTTGATGGTAGGAACAGATACGTTACAATTTAATATTAATAGTTTTAATACCATGAACAAGCATATGCAGGGTAATTTTAATAATTTTATTATTACGATATATTATATAACTATGTAATTTTAATAGTTTTAACACTAGGAACAAGTATATAACAGTGTAATTGTAATAGTTTTAATACTTGGAACAGTTATGTAACAATGTAATTTAATAGTTTTAATGGTAGGAACAAGATATAACTATGTAATTTTAATATTTTAACACTTTTAAGTATATAACTATGAACAATACTTTTAACACTAGGAACAAGTATATAACTATGTAATTTTAATACTTTTAACACTAGGAACAAGTATATAACTATGTAATTTTAATAGTTTTAACACTAGGAACAATTATATAACAGTGTAATTGTAATAGTTTTAATACTAGGAACAATTATATAACAGTGTAATTTTAATAGTTTTAATACTAGGAACAATTATATAACAGTGTAATTTTAATAGTTTTAATACTTGGGAACAATGTAATTGTAATAGTTTTAATACTAGGAACAATTATGTAACAGTGTAATTGTAATAGTTTTAATACTTGGAACAATTATGTAACAATGTAATTGTAATAGTTTTAATACTAGGAACAATTATGTAACAGTGTAATTGTAATAGTTTTAATACTTGGAACAATTATGTAACAATGTAATTTTAATAGTTTTAATACTAGGAACAATTATGTAACAGTGTAATTTTACTAGTTTTAATACTAGGAACAGTTATATAACAATGTAGTTTTGATACTACAAGCAATTGGACAGCAATGTAACTTTAATAATTTTGATACTGTGAACAGTTTGATGTGCTTCCAGCTTTGCATATTAAATTAAACTGGCACCTACCAAGATTGAAACTGTAACAAACAGACTGGGTGATGCCTCTTGCTAGCTAGTACAAGGCTTTTTTGTTTTTAAACTTCTTATTGATAATTATTATAATGAGTAAACAGTTGCACAGCTGCAAAACATGACAAGTGTGAAACATGTCCATAGACAGAATCACCTTCTGTCCTT
>CM022677.1:20394040-20464040 GCA_012295275.1 Chrysomallon squamiferum
GTGTGTTTATATGTGCATTTATATATGCATCCATTTATATTAGTACTCTGTGTATGTATGTCATTTATATATGTCTGTGTATATATATATACTTTATAAAGACATAGATTAATGAAAACATAATTTATTTTTATTTAGAGGTTTGCTCTTTGGTATGCCACCATGGAGGAATGCCTAATTCTGCATGTACTAAATGCATCTCATGTTCAGGGAAATGGAGTGGAAACCAGTGTGGTAAAAACACAGCAACAAGACACACATATGCACACACACATACACACATAACTGCAGACGCTTAAGTACATATACACACATTCATGCATATACAGAGTATGTATTCACATACCCACAAAAATAAAATGCTAAATTTACAAAAGACAAATAATGTCATGGTTTATAGGAAGAATTGATTACAGTTGGTTACTGAGCAATCTGCAGTGTGGGGAGGTGGGTGCCATATGTTCAAGTCTTGACAGAGACATCTTGCGTTTGTGACATTGTGACTGGAATTTTTCATTCTGTGACTGTGTGCTTCTAAATGTTGTCTGTGCAGTCTAATCAGACATAGATCTGATAATGGAATAAACAATTCTGAACACACACACACACACACACACACACACACACACACACACACATATTAATAGTATTTATTCACATCTACAATACATTATTATTTATTCACATTCAATAGTTCATTAATATTATATATTCGCAAACTGTAATAAATTAATATTATTTATTACCATACTTTAATGCATTAGAACTGTAGTGCATCAAAATTATTTATTAACATACTATAAAACATTAATATAATTGATTAACAGTATTTTTTTATTCTCATACTTTGTAACACTTATATTATTTACTCACATGCTATAAAACATTGATGTTATTCAGATGTTTGTGGTCTGTCTTGTCTTCATGGTGGTTCTGCTAATGATTTTTGTACTCAATGCATTGGATGCAATGCGAACTGGATTGGTGAAAGATGTGGTAAAGTATTGAATAATCTTTTCACTTTCAGTGAAATTCTTCAACACACTATTTAATTTTTGAGCCATCAGTGCCATTTGTTATCTGTTAGCCAATAATTTAGTATTAGTTTGCCTTCACAAAATATTTTAGTATTAATTTGCCTTCAGACAATATTCAAGTTATTTACCCTGTTCAGTATTATGATCATTCAATAATCATCATGATCATTTAGTATAATCATCACTGTCACATAATCATGATCATTCAGTTATCATTCTGATCATTCAGAATCAGCACCATTGTCAGGTAATCATCATAACTAGTTTTCTGTTCTTATTTAAGTCAACATGTTTTGTTGGGCTATCTGTACTTTTTGTATCAGCATATTCTTTGTGATATCATCAACTTATTCTGTATTCATCATGTCAAAATTTTCTTTGTTCATTATATCATCATTTTGATGTCAACATTATTTGTGCTGTCAATATTTATGTTTTTACTCTGTCAACATTTTCTCTATTCTTATTGTTGTCAACATCATCTTTGGGATAAGCATGTTGTCTGTTCCTTGTGGTGTCAACATGTTTGTTTGTTGTGATATCAACATGTTCTAAAGTGATTTTCGTAGTGATGTCATCATGTTATTTTTAGATATCAATGTGATTTTTCTTCTTGGTGATATGTTATTGTGATGTTGACATGTTGTTTGTCGACAGTAGTGTGTGTGTGTCTACATTAATGGAGAGAATTTGTTCTATTCAGAAACATGTGGTCTGCAGTGTCTACATGGTGCATCTCCTGATACCTCCTGTAGACGGTGTTCAAACTGTCCTGAGAATTGGACAGGAACTAAGTGTGGTAAAATAGTTCATAGACATGTTTATATTTTTATCTATTTTTATTGTTTAATTAATTTACAGTAGAAAAAAAAAAAAAAAAAAATCAATTTTGAGAAGATATTTTTGCTTGTATTTTGTTGTATTTCATTGTATTTATTTATTGTGAAAAACTGTTTATTTATTTATTTTGTTATTTATTTATTTATTTATTTATTTATTATTTTATTTTTATTTTTTTATTTTTTTGTTTATTTTTATTTTTTGTGAAATATAGGCATGTTATTTACTGCATCTTTGTATTCTGTTATATTTTTAATTGTATTTATTTATTGTTAAATATCATGTTATTGACTTGTATTTATATATTTGTGGCCAGAGATACATAACAATTGACCAGTATGATCAAATGGTTTCACTAAGTTTGAATTCTATTTACTTATTTTTATTTCATGCTTATTTTGGTGAAAACAATATGAATGATAAGCATATTGTATACTTGTAAAGATTTTTGTGTTATTATTTATTTATTGTTTTTAAATTTAAATTTATTTTATTTTATTTGTAGCTCTGATATCAACAGACACAAGAAGCATTTAAAAAAAAAACCCCCAAAAAACAACAAAACAAGTGCAAAGTCATCACACTTTTGTTTTAATGTGTATGTCATTTGTGTGTATGTATTTGTGTATGAATGATTATTATCATTATAATCATCATTGTGTTTGTATATGTGTATTTCATATGTGTGTGTATTTGTGTGTGTCACTCTGTATATGCGTTTGTGAGAGAGAGAGAGAGAGAGAGAGAGAGTGTGGTTCAGTGAATGTTTAACTGTTTGTCTCATCTTGTCTGCATATTAAAACCAGTGCACTGATATCATATTGTTATTGAAATACATGTGTATGTGTGTATGTCTGTGTGTGTGTGTGTGTGTGTGTGTGTCTGTGTGTGTGTGTGTGTGTGTGTGTGCATGCGTGTTCTGGAGAGAAAGATAGAAATAACGACATGATTTAATAATGAAATTCTCGATTGTTAGTCTGATCGTATCACTGCATATTAAAACCAGTACAGAGTCATTACACTTTTTGTAACAATCCGTTTCTTGTAATCATTTTGTGAAATGTTTCAAAATGAAGAACCTGTGATGCTATGAACTGCTAGTCTGAAAATACTTACATCCAAATGATTGTTTTATTATTTTTATTTTTCACCTTTCAGTACATTTTGAAATTACCAGTTATTCTCACCTGTTTTATTTTTCTCTATTTTTTTTTTTTTTTTTTTTTTTTTTTTTTTTTTCTCATTTTCTTTCAGATGTATGTTCTTTGAATTGTCAACATGGAGGAAAGAGTAATTCTGCTTGCACTTCATGTGAGGGTTGCCATGGAGCTTGGGGAGGAAAATTATGTGGTAAAATAAAAAAAAAAAAAAAAAAAAAAATTAATGTATTTTAACTAACTCCATATCTGCATCTAGCTTGTGCACTTTTTTTCATTGCTGTTCACAAAATTTGTTTCAAAGCCAGTGCTTCTACACTGGTGCTAAAAAGAAAAGAAAGAAAAAGACAGTGTTTTCCATCAGACAAACCAGTATTATCAGTATAGATTAAAATCTTGTGTGAAATTAATCATTATTCCCTACCTCAGGAATGCACTCGGAAAGCTCTGACGTATGTAACAGCTCTTCTGTGATTGGATAATAATTAAACTTTGTCTGCTGATGGACCAATGACAAGTCATGTTACAGCAAGCAACTTGTCACAGTGCCATCCAGATTCTTTTTTGAACTGAGGTCTCATTAATGTTAGCATGGGGATGATGGTGTTACTGTTGTTAGCAGAGATGTTGGGTGTAGGTGTAGAAATGTATGTCCTTGGTATTAACAATAAAGATAGCTGGAAACATTCTGAATAAAAATAAATAAACAGATAAATAAAATAAAATAAATAAATAAATAAATAAATAAATAATAGCAATAATATTAATAACAATAAAAGTAATAAATATATATGTGTGTGTGTGTGTGTGTGTATATATATAAAGTAAATAAAAAATAAAAAAACAAATGGATGGGAGCTCACTTCTAGTGGTTGATTGTGTATCAGTTAGCAGGGGAACAACTGGCTTTGCCAAATGACAGGCTAGATGCAGCAGGCATGGACTTTTATTGTTTATTTATCATCACTATATCTGTGTATGTGTTTGTGTATGTGTCTGTCCATCTCTCGGTCTCTATGTCTTTGTGAGTGTGTTTTAATACTTCTGTGTGTCTGTGTGTTTGTGTGTGTGTGTGTTGTCTGATTGTGTGTGTTTCTGTTGTCTGATTGTGTGTGTTTCTGTTGTCTGATTGTGTGTGTTTCTGTCTGCGTGTGTATGTGTTTCAAACTGTAATTAATCCTATAAAATGTGCATGTTTTTATTCGTCATTTTTGCCTGTGTTGACAAGACACTATCAACAGAGAACTTCATGTTTTTATTCAGACAAGTGTTCCATGAACTGTAAACACGGAGGAAGACCCAACAGCTTATGCACCAGCTGCTCGGGGTGTACGGGGAAGTGGACTGGAAACTTCTGTGGTAATTAGATTTATGTGTGTATATGTGTGTATGTGTGTGTGTGTGTGTGTTTCATTGTCAGGACTGTGGTTATCTAAGTGAAAATGTGTCACAAATGTGAACCGTTCACTAATATAAACAGTCCCATACAGACTGAAATAATAGTTTATTTGTAGACGATGTTTTTACTATAGTTAGGCACAATTACTAGTTTATTTGTAGACTTTTCAATACAACAGCAGAGAGATATAATTCAGAGTTGATTTTGTAGACAGTTTGCTAGAGCATGAAGGCCGTAGTTTATTTGTAGACTTTTCAAACAACAGATAGACATAATTAATATTTTATTTATAGACATCACTGCAGTTGGTAGCCAATTTATTGTTTATTTGTAGACTTTTCACAAAAACCAATAGAAATAATTAATGGTTTATATGTAGATTTTTTACTTCAAAATATAGACATAATTACTAATTTATTTGTAAACTTTTAACCAAAGAGGCAGGCTTAATTAGTTGTTTCTTTGTAGACAGTTAATAGATTTTTTTGTAGAAATTTCACTACACCAGGAAGGCATACTAGTTTATCAATTTTTCACTAAAATAGACATAACAGTTTATTTGTAGACTTTGTAGACTTTTCACTAAGGTAGGTTTAATTACTAGTTTGTTTGTAGACTTTTCACTGCAATAGGTAGACACAGCTAATAGAAATTTAGAAATGTCACTACAGCATAAGTTTATTTGTGGACTTCACTAGAACAGACACTACAGTTTATTTGTAGACTTTTCTCTAGAGCAGTATAGTAATTTATTTTTCAGATAGGTGTGGTCTGCAGTGTGAGCATGGGGGATACCCCAATTCAGACTGTAACAAATGTACTAGCTGTTATGGCCACTGGGGAGGAAACACTTGTGGTAAAAACACTTTATTTTAAATACATTTTTTTATTTAAATCATTATTAAAAATAGTGTTACTATTATTACAATGACTCTCACAAGTGTGATATTATTATTTTATTTATTCATAAGACATTTTCATTTTTCCGTTATTGATATTATTAACATTTTATTCATTCGTAATATATTTTTATTTCGTCGTTAGTAATATTATTATTAACATTTTTATTTATTGATAATATTCTTTTATTTAATCATTATTAATATGATCGATATTATTATTATTATTAGTTATGATTGTGATAACTATTAACATTTTTGATATCATTATGATCATTATTATTGTTATTATCATTTTCAAGATCATGATAATTATTATTTTATTGCTGTTATTGGTGTTATTGTTGTTATTATCATTCGTCAATAATAATAATTTTTATTATTATTAACTATTATTATTATCATTGTTATTATTTATTATTATTATTATTATTATTATTATTATTACTATCATCATCAGCAGCAGCATCATTGTATAGCTCTGTCAGTTTTGTGTCTCTGTGTACATCTGTCCATCCATCTATATGTGTGTGTGTCAAGATAATATTTCAGTGTTTATTTTATCTGTAATCATGTATGTTTTAATTTAATATTTTTATTTTCCAGTTAAAATACACAACAATTAAACAAATTTTATTTTGCAGAGACTTGCACTCTGGGTTGTCAACATGGAGGTAATCCAAATTCAGGCTGCACTGCATGCAACTGTAATGATAAATGGACTGGGATTAACTGTGGTAAATTGTCATCATCATCATCACAATTCATTACGATTCATCATCATTATTACATTTATCATTATCATAATATTCTTAATATTCTTAACATCATTTTTTGTTAATATTATTGTTATTGTAATTATCATCATTATCATTTATCATTATCATAGTTTTAATTTATTTTTGTTTTATTATAATTTATTATTGTTACTGTTATTATTTATTAACAGTTATCATCATCATTATTTCTATTTATTATTTTTTATTGTTTATTATTATCATTTATTATTATTATTATTATTATTATCATATCTATTTATTATTATTACTATTATTATTATTATTATTATTATTACTTTTTATTATATTTATTACTATTTTTTATTACTGTTATTTGTTAGTATTAATTCAGCTTCTGATTTTATTATTCTCCTTGTTTCATATCTTTGCCATCTGAAGTAAAAACTATTCTGACATTTTAAAAGCATGTTTTGACTCCATTTGAGATTTTACAAAGTGTAGAAAATAACATATTTTTATGTGTGCTACTTCATCATTTTTTATTACTAATTCAGTATATTTGTTAAAGATTACTTCAACATTTTTAAGTTATATTAACACATACATGTGTGTCATTTAGCACTTTTCATAGGAGATTCAGTAGGGTTTACAGCATTTGTTTTAGTGACCATTAGGAGTTTTTAGGGAGGATTTCGATCATTTCTGACATTGATTTCAGCAATTTTTAAACAGTTATTATTACCTTTTTTGTGGATATTTCATAACAACTGCAGAATATTCTTCAGCATTTTGAGGGAGTGAGTTCAAATATGGTTTAATGGTTATTTCCAAATATTTTTACTGTTGTTTCAAGTTTTTAATGGTTATTTCAAAATTTTGTAGTGAACACTTATTTTTTATTCATATTCTTTTTTATTTATTTTTTTTTTTTTTTTTTATTGTGATTTTAATAATTTAATAATTATTCCATCACTTTCATGGTAATCAGAACACTTTTTTAATGTTGATTTTAGCCAGATTTGTTTGGTAATGTCAGAGTTTTCAAAAGAGTAACGACTGTTTTTCAGAACATCCTGTCACCCCCCAGACAAAGCCTTGCACTTTGACTTGTTTGCATGGGGAGCACCAAACTCAGACTGCAGTAGCTGTACCTGCACATGGAACTGGTCTGGAACTCAGTGTGGTAAAACACAAAACAACTCTATTTATTTATTTATTTATTTTACTTTATTTAATGTTACTTTATTGATTTATTTTATTTTATTTTATTTTATTTTATTTTATTTTATTTTAATTTTATTATTTATTTATATATTTAAAAAAAAAATGTATTTATTTATTTATTTATTTATTTATTTATTTATTTATTTTAATTTAATTTAATTTATTTATTCATTTTATTTATTTATTTATTTTTTTGTTTTTTTATGTATTCATTTTTTTTTTTTTTATTTTATATAATTTGTTTTAATTTAACATGTGATTCACAATAAAATATAGAACTATTTTTTATTGTTATATAAAAATAACAGATTTTGTTGTATTTTAATTATAAAAATAACAGAACAATACAGAACTGTGTTTTATTTTAATATATAAATTAAAATAAATAATTATAGTATTAGTATATTTAACATTCAAATAACAATCATACAATATAATTTTTTTTATTTTAATGTATACAATTTATAACTTTTTTCAATATATAAATAATGATGTCCAATAATGAACTTGTTTTATTCTAAAATATAAATAAAAAATATGTACAATATAGAAGTCTGTTTTATTTTAATGTTTTACAGAAAGCTGTACTCTCAAATGTCAAAATGGCGGAGTTCCCAAAACTACCTGTGAAGCCTGCAGCTGTGTAGGAAAATGGTCTGGAGTTTTGTGTGGTATGTCATCATCTTACTAGTATTATTCATATTTTTAACTTTATCATCATCAACCAACCAATTTTTAATATTATTAGTAGTTTTATTAGAATTATTTAACAATTGCTGTGGATTCAGATAATACTGATTATTTGCATTATAATAACCTTCACTTAAGAGAAATATATATATATATATATATATATGATAGTAATAATAATAAGAGTAATGTATTTGTGTATGTGTGTGTGTGTGTGTGTGTGTGTGTTCTCTGCTGTAAACAGAAATAATATGTATTTCACATACAAGTAAGATCAACATTTACCTGATAAATGATGAAATACTGTATGTAGTGGTAGTGGTTGGGAGGAAGGGAGGGAGGGAGGAAGGGCCCTACTCTGCCCCTCATTGTCACTGATGAGTGAAACTGGTTATTTAACAGTAGATATTATGTTACGTTTGTTATCAGTAGGTTGTTTATTTAATAGTAGACATTCTTGTTACTGACATAGTAAACGTTTCGTGTCTTTAGTAGTAGATATTCATGTTATTTATTTAATAAACTGTTCATTTAGAAGTGGCTGTTATTATCACTTACATAACACACTGTTTATGTAGATACCTGTTCTCTAAGTTGTCAACATGGTGGCCATGGAAACCCTCAGTGTACACAGTGTACTGACTGTTCGTTTGGCTGGGGTGGTACTCTCTGTGGTAAACACTTTTGTCTTCTTCTTCCCCTTCTGCTACTTCTAGTTTTTTCTTTTTCTTCTTCTTCTTCCCCTTCTGCTTTTTGCTCTTTTTTCTTCTTCTTTTCTTATTTTTATTTATAAATTATTTCATTTTTTTTTTTTTTTTTCAGAAAAGATATATTTATATAATAATTTTTGGAGTCTTCTCTATCTCTCTCTCTTTTTCTCATTAATGTGATTATCTCTCTTTCTTTCTCTCACTCTATCTGCCTACCTGTCTCTGTCTCTCTCATTGCATAGAGAACAAATACTGCCACACATTTTTGGACATAATGAAAATCACTGAACTGGGCAGTAACAGAGTATAGAGTTCTAGAAATCCTACTGATAGCCCAGTTTTACCTAAACGACAGTCATTGTAGTGACTTGTAATGTTTCAGCTTGTTTCACTGTGGAAACAATTAGATGTTTTGTTTATTTTCTGAGTGAAGGAAATAACCACGGTTTTGTTTTCTAGATGACTGTGTCCTTGTGTGCAAAAATGGGGGTACTCGAAAAACATCGTGTGATGGATGCACTTGCCCCGAAAAGTGGATAGGATCAACTTGCGGTATCATCATCAACAACAACAGCAACCATCATCATCATCATTATTTTTATAATTTCTGTCATCCAATCTTGATTATTATTCTTAAAGCTGTTGTTATTGTTATTATTATTATTATTATTATTATTAATATTATTATTATTATTATGACTATTATTTTGGTGTTGCTGTTGTTGTTGTTATTGTTGCTATTGTAATTATTATTATTAATATTATTATTATTATTCCTAGTATTATTATTCTTTTTGTTATCATTGTTATTATAATTATTATTAAATACAACTGATGATAGGCAACAACTTCATTATTATTATTATTATTATTATTATTATTATTATTATTATTATTTTTTAATTTTTTTTAACTTTTATTTTATACTACTCTATTTTATTTATTTATTTTTCAGATGATCCGAACCCAGATTATGCAAGTATGACTGATGAAAATAAAATGCCAAAAATTATTTTTATCTTTTTATTTTTATTTTTTATTTTTTAAATATTTTTGTTTTCCACGTTTTGGGTTTTCCTTTCATAAATTTATTTTTCACACCTGTGTTTGTACATTCATGCTTTCATCCACTGCTTTCCATTTTACAACCATTTTTATGCCATTTATTGCCTTATGTAATTATTCATTTATCTGTTTAATACTTAATTGTACCTTTTATTTATTCACTTATTAAGTTACATTTTATGTTATGTTTTATTTTCAACAGAGGAACCAAGCAAGGGGCCTGACACAGGTATATATTATTAGATTCTGTTAATTCTTAACAAGGCTCATGAACATACAATATATATATACACACACACACACAGATACACACAAACACACACACAGATACACACAAACACACACACATGTTTATATATATATATATATGTATATATTATTGTTATTATTATTATCATCATCATCATTGTTAACATTATTACTATTATATTCTGTACTACTATCATTATTGTTATTATCATTGCTTTTACTGTATTATTATTGGTGGTGGTGTTGTTATTATTGTTATTATACACTCATCATTATTTATTTGTTTAGCATGAGAAAACATAACCTTTATATTTTTAAGTTTTACTTATTTTATTTTATTTATTTTTTTTTTTTATTTATTTTTTTTTTTTTTTTTTTTCCGCAGCCCACAGAAGTGAAAAGAAAGGAAAAAAGGAAAGTAAATATATTGTTTATGTCGTAATCTTCTAATTCTAAAGCATAAATTTTACATAAATCTTATAATTCTGTAATGTAACAATTCTTAAATATGACAATGCGATAATCCTATAATTCTTAAAGATAACAATGTGATAGTCCTATAATTCTTAAATATGACAATGTGATAGTCCTATAATTCTTAAAGATAACAATGTGATAGTCCTATAATTCTTAAATATGACAATGCGATAATCCTATAATTCTTAAATATAACAATGTGATAATCATATAATTCCTTGACATAATAATGTGATCATTTATAAATCTGTAACATAATTTTATTATCTTATAATTCTATAATATATCTGTCTATACATATACGTACATTCTGTATATATGTATGGGTGTACAGATGCACATACATACAAGCATACACACATACACGAGTACAGATATGCATATACATGTTACAATATTTCTAAAAAAATTAAATTCTTTTCTTTTTTTTATTCATAGCAACTGATGCAGATGATGAAGTGTTTCTAGGTAAATAATATTGTTTTTATTTTTACTTTCTTTCTTTCTTTCTTTCTTTCTTTCTTTCTTTATATATTTTTATTTTTTCTGTTTCAAATGAATTTTAAGCACCATTATTTTTGGCGTATGTCTGTTTTTATTTCTGCACCATCATGCACCTTTTTATTTATTATATCAAGTTTAAAAACCAAACAACTCATCAAAATGCAAAAAACACAAACAAAGAGGGAAATGTAATATATGTTAAAGAATCATACGTAATATGAAACAACTTTCAGTTAGCTGCAAGAAAACTTATTCAAACTCCTTCCCATAGGCTGGGAAAGCAGAAACCAGTCTAAGCAAAGACTGGGTCAAGGGTGCCCAGCTAGCTGAAAACTAAAAAGCCCCAAAACATTAATCTGAATTGGTTTTGTTTATTCCCAATAAAACAGTGATTTTTAAATTGTTATATTTTTTAATCAGTGAATACCAAAATGTTGTTACAGCTTTTGAGTTTTATAAAACAGTAATTTACACGTTATATTCATTCTCATCAAACGGTGATTTAAATTTTGTTTCTGAGTTTTACAAAAAAAGTGATTTAAATTCTATGTTGTGTTTTATGAAAAAGTGATTTAAATTCTTTATTGAATTTCATCAAACAGTAATTTAAGTTACTGAATTTTATAAAACAGCGATTCAAATTTTGTACTGTTTGATTAAATAGTGATTATTATTAGTAATCAGTTTTAACAAATTGTGATTGAAATTTTGTGTTGAGGTTTGCCAGTAATTTAAATGTTTTACAGAGTTTTATCATTAATTTAAGTGTTTTATTGAGTTTTATCATTAACTAATTTAAGTGTTTTATTGAGTTTTATCATTAACTAATTTAAGTGTTTTATTGAGTTTTATCATTAACTAATTTAATTTCAGGTTTGAAATGGTACGAGCTCGGACTTATCGGTGCTCTCCTGCTGCTTCTACTTCTACCACTTTGCTGGTGGTGCTGGTAAGGGCTCTTTCTCTCTTTCTCTCTCTCACACACACACACAATACACACACACACACACTGACAAACCTCTCTCTCTCTCTCTCTCTCTCTCTCTCTCTCTCTCTCTCTCTCTCTCTCTCACACATACACACACACTGACAAACATCCACACACAGGAAAACAGACACCAGACACAGACACATACATAGGCTATATATATATATACACACACACACACACACACACACACACACACACACACACACACGGATATTTATTCATATAAAGATATAAACACAGACACATATAAACATACAATTTAAAAAAGAAAATAAAACATTAATGTTATATCTTGCCAGTTGTTTATTCATTTATTTATTTCATTTTATTTTCTTTTTGTATTGATTAACATTTTGTAACAAATGTTTTTATTTTTATATTACAGCAGGCGCAGAAATCTGGCCACCTCTGCCGAACACACGTATTACTTTACTAGCAGTAACAACATGAAAATGATATAAATCTAATATTAAATTAATTACAGAACATCCAAAAGTTATTTTAGTATTAATAACAGAACATATGAAAGTTATTATTTTCATATTAATAACAGAACATATAAAAGTTGTTATTTTAATATTAATAACAGAATATATAAAATTATTATTTTAATATTAATAATAGAATATATAAAAGTTATTATTTTAATATTAATAACAGGACATATACAAATTATTATTTTAATATTAATAATAGAATATATAAAAGTTATTATTTTAATATTAATAATAGGACATATACAAATTATTATTTTAATATTAATAATAGAATATATAAAAGTTATTATTTTAATATTAATAATATATATATATATAGCTATGTATCAGTCAGTCAGCCTATCTGTTTGTCTGTTTTTTGTATCTGTCCATCTTTTATTTTTATTTTCTAGTGAAAAGACGAATATTGTGAAGAATATATACATTGAGTAAGTATTTGCACTGTTCTTCTTCTTAAACTGTTCTATCACTAGCATAGCTCCTCTTGTCACTCTTCAAACTATTTAGTAGCAGGGCATCTACTTAGTAGACTGCATGTGTCATATAGAATTAGACTATATGTGTCAACACAGAAGATATACCATTAACTAGATAGGATAATATGTTAGGATAATTTAGATTATTAAAGATAATTAATCCTCTGTTTTATACTGTATACATGTCTGGTGAGAATGTTGATGAATTTGTTTTTTCGTAAACTGTAGAATTTAAGCAGAAACAAGAATACATGACAGATAGATAATAACAAAATTTAAATGCACATTTATTCAGTATTTTAATCACTTGAAGAATATATTTTTGCTATTAAACAAATCATTGTATGAAAATATATTTGGATGATCATACATATTTATCTTGTTAACCTTTTAATAATACAGGAACATTATTATAATCATTACAGTGTGGTAATTTCTCTTATAATTTCTTTTTTAGTGAGAGGAAAGGAGGAAAGAAACATGAAAAGTATTTTTCTCTCTCTGTCTCTCACACACACACACACACACTCATAATCACTCCTTTTCTCTTTTTGTTGTATATTCTGTTTCATTTGATCTTTTTGTCTGAAGTATGTATATATCTATATATATATATATATATATATATATATATATATTTGTTTTCTTTCCTATGACAATAAAAGCAAAACATCTAATAATAATAATAAAAATTATTATTATTATTATTTTTATTATTATTATCTTTAACTTTTATTATTATAAAAGACAGTTTTTATTATTATTATTATTATTATTATTATATTTGTTAGCACTATTTTTATCATTTATGCACTGTTTCACTGGGAGTCCATATGTCTTTCTTAAGAAAAGTAATAGATTTCTTTTCTTCCTTCTTTGTTTCTTTTCTTTTTGTCTCTCTCCATATATATATACATATATGTAAAATTGTTCTAAGTATATTTATTTTAATTATTATTCACTCTATATTTGAATCAGACATGGAAAAGGTTCTCATAACAAAGGATCTAAATCTAGGTAGTATTATTCTTTTGTTTTTTACATTTTTCTCTGTCCTCCCTCCCACCACCCCTATCTCATCTATTGCTCATCTTTCTAATCTCTCTCTCTCTCTCTCTCTCTCTCTCTCTCTCTCTCTCTCTCTCTCTCTCTCTCTTTCAGTACCTCCTCACTCTCTCTTTCTCTCTGTGCCTCTTTGTATCTCACTCTCTGTGTGTCCATCTGTTTCTCCCTTTCTTTCTCTTTCTTTCTTTCTTTCTTTCTTTCTCTCACACCAGGTTTTGAAGTTAAGGGGACTGAGAACATTAGTCCCTTGCTGCCCCCATCTAGCTACACTACTGACACACCCACACATATAGATGTGTGTGCAGATATGTGTGTATGCGTGTATGTATGTATATATGTAAATCTGTATGAGTATATATGTCTATATATATATATATATGTATATATGTATATATATGTATATATGTATATATATATGTATGTGTGTATATATTTATGTGTGTGGGTACATATGTATTTATTAATCTGTTTATATCTATATACACGTGTGTGTGTGTTTTATTTATCATAGGTGTTCTGTAGTATTTATGTGTATTGAACTCATTGTTACCTCAAAAGTAAAACAGATCTTAACTAAAATTAATGTATTTGTTATTCTTTTAATGAAAGCCATTTTCACTGAGGTCTTTTTTTACTCTATCTCTTTGTGTTTCTGTGTGTGACTAACAGGCATGTTAAAAGCATGAATTTTTTTTTTTTTTTTGTCTCTGTATTTTTTATATTTATTATTATTTTTTAATCCATTGACATTTATTTTGATTATTTTTATTGTCATTATCATTCCACAAAGCTAAATTTTTATTTCTTCTAATTTTTATTTATTTATTTATTTTTGTTCCCAGTTATACAAAATCCAGGTAAATTTTTTGCTTGCTAAAAATTATTATTTTGTCCTTATACTTTATTATCATTATCATATATTGCCTCTCTCTCTCTCTCTCTCTGCTAAATATATAATAATAATTTTTTAATCCATTCACATTATTTTTGATTATTTTTACTGTCATTATCATAGCACTCTGCTAAATTTATGGTTCTTCTAATTTTTAATATATTTATTTATTTTTTTATTTTTTTTTATTTTTACTTTTCTTTTTTGTTCCCAGTTATCAAAAATCCAGGTAAATATTTAAAAGTTATATTTTGGGGTATTTTATTATCATTGTCATATACTCTCTCTCTCTCTCTGCTAAATATATAATAATTATTATTTTTTATACTTATTATTGTATTTTAATCCACTGATATTATTTTTGATTATTTTTATTGTCATTATCATATAACACTGCTAAATTTATATTCCTTCTAATTTTTATTTATTTATTTATTTTTGTTCCCAGTCATACAAAATCCAGGTAAATTTTTTGCTGCTATTAAAATTATTATTTTGTCTTTGTACTTTATTATCATTATCATATATTGCCTCTCTCTCTCTCTCTCTCTCTCTCTCTCTCTCTCTCTCTCTCTCTCTCTCTCTCTCTCTTTCTGTGCTAAATATATAATAATAATTTATTAATCCATTCACATTATTTTTGATTATTTTTATTGTCATTATCATATAACATTTATGGTTTTTCTAATTTTTAATATATTTATTTAATGATTTATTTTTATTTTTATTTTTTTTGTTCCCAGTCATGGAAAATCCAGGTAAATTTTTTGCTGCTATTAATTGTTTTTATATAATTTTTAGTTTTGTTTTTGTTTTCATATTTTATTGTCATTATCATATATTACCTCTCTCTCTCTCTCTCTCTCTCTCTCTCTCTCTCTCTCTCTCTCTCTCTCTCTCTCTCTCTCTCTCTCTCTCTCTCTCTCTCTAAATATATAATAATAATTTATTAATCCATTCACATTATTTTTGATTATTTTTATTGTCATTATCATATAACACTGCTAAATTTATGGTTTTTCTAATTTTTAATATATTTATTTAATGATTTATTTTTATTTTTATTTTTTTTTTTTTCCCAGTCATGGAAAATCCAGGTAAATTTTTTGCTGCTATTAATTGTTTTTATATAATTTTTAGTTTTGTTTTTGTTTTCATATTTTATTGTCATTATCATATATTACCTCTCTCTCTCTCTCTCTCTCTCTCTCTCTCTCTCTCTCTCTCTCTCTCTCTCTCTCTCTCTCTCTCTCTCTCTCTCTGTGCTAAATATATAATAATAATTTATTAATCCATTCACATTATTTTTGATTATTTTTATTGTCATTATCATATAACACTGCTAAATTTATGGTTCTTCTAATTTTTAATATATTTATTTAATGATTTATTTTTATTTATTTTTTGTTTCCCAGTCATGGAACAGCCAGGTAAATTTTTTGCTGCTATTAATTGTTTTTATATAATTTTTAGTTTTGTTTTTGTTTTTTTGTTTTCATATTTTATTGTCATTATCATATATTACCTCTCTCTCTCTCTGCTAAATATATAATAATTATTATTTTTTATGTTTATTATTTTTTAATCCATTTTCATTATTTTTATTCTCATTATCATATCTGCTAAATTTATATTTCTTCTAATTTTTAATATATTTATTTATTTTTGTTTTTTTTTTGTTCCCAGTCATCTAAAAGCTAGGTAGATTTTTTGCTGCAATTAAAATTATTATTATTATTATTATTATTATTATTATTTTCTAGTACTTTTCATTTTAAGTGCATGACTTGTTATCTTCAATTTCCTTTTTTATGTTAATCATTGAATTTTATTTGTTTATTTATTTATTTATTTATTTATTTTTGTGATGCTGTTTTCATTGTTATTTTATTATTATCATCTCTCTCTCTCTCTGATAAATATATAATAATAAGTATTTTCTTTTTTATTGACATTATTTTTGATAATTTTTATTTCATTATCAAACCACTTACATGTATTTCTTTTAATTTTTAATATATTTATTTATTTATTTTGGTTTCCAGTAAAGCAAAATCGAGGTAAATATTATGCTGCTATTAAACTTTTAAAATATTTTTATTATCATTATCATATACTGCCTCTCTCTCTCTCTCTCTCTCTCTCTCTCTCTCTCTCTCTCTCTCTCTCTCTCTCTCTCTCTCTCTCTCTCTCTCTCTGCTAAATATAAAATAAATTCTTTATATATATTTATTATTATTTTTGATCCATTGACATTATTTTTCATTATTTTTGTTGTCATTATCATACCACCCTGCTAAATTTATATTTCTTCAAATTTTTATTATATTTTTTATATTTATTTTTTTTGTTCCCAGTCATCTAAAATCTAGGTACATTTTTTGCTGCAATTAAAATTGTTATATATATTTTTTTGTACTTTATTATCTCTCTCTCTATATATATATATCTGTCTCATTCTCTCTGTTACTTGTATATCTTCTTTCATGTTTTTCTCAGTGTATGTATATTTGCCTATTTCATCTTAAGAGCATGAATTGTTATCTTTCATTTCCTGTTTTAGATTAATCATTGAACTTTTTTTTTATTTATTTGTGTGAATTCTTATTTTACTCTCTCTCTCTCTCTCTCTCTCTCTCTCTCTCTCTCTCTCTCTCTCTCTCTCTCTGATAAATATATAATAATAATTATTTCTTTATATTTATTATTATTTTTTTCATCCATTGACATTATTTTTGATAATTTTGATTTCATTATCAAACCACTATGCTAAATGTGTATTTCTTTTAATTTCTTATATATTTATTTATTTATTTTGGTTCCCAGTAAAAGGAAAATCCAGGTAAATATTTTGCTGCTATTAAAATTTCAAAATATTTTCCTTATCATTATCATATATACTCTCTCTCTCTCTCTCTCTCTCTCTCTCTCTCTCTCTCTCTCTCTCTGTTACTTGTATATCTTCTTTCATGTTTTTCTCAGTGTATGTATATTTGCCTATTTCATCTTAAGAGCATGAATTGTTATCTTTCATTTCCTGTTTTAGATTAATCATTGAACTTTTTATTTATTTGTGTGATGCTGTTTTTATTCTTATTTTACTCTCTCTCTCTCTCTCTCTCTCTCTCTCTCTCTCTCTCTCTCTCTCTCTCTCTCTCTCTGTGATAAATATATAATAATAATTATTTCTTTATATTTGTTATTATTTTTTTCATCCATTGACATTATTTTTGATAATTTTGATTTCATTATCAAACCACTATGCTAAATGTGTATTTCTTTTAATTTATTATATATTTATTTATTTAATCTGGTTCCCAGTAAAGGAAAATCCAGGTAAATATTTTACTGCTATTAAAATTTCAAAATATTTTTCTTATCATTATCATATATACTCTCTCTCTCTCTCTCTCTCTCTCTCTCTCTCTCTCTCTCTCTCTCTCTCTCTCTCTCTCTCTCTCTCTCTCTCTCTCTCTCTCTCTCTCTCTCTCTCTGCCAAATATATAATAATAATACTTTTTTTTATATTTGTTATTAGCTTTTAATCCATTGACGTTATTTTTCATTATTTTTGTTGTCATTATCATACCACCCTGCTAAATTTATATTTCTTCTAATTCTTAATATATTTATTTATTTATTTATTTTGTTCCCAGTCATCTAAAATCTAGGTAAATGTTTTGCTGCAATTAAAATTATTATATTTTTTTCTCTCTCTCTCTCTCTCTCTCTCTCTCTCTCTCTCTCTCTCTCTCTCTCTCTCTCTCTCTCTCTGTTACTTGTATAATCTTTCATGTTTTTCTCAGTGTATGTATATTTGCCTATTTCATCTTAAGAGCATGAATTATTATCTTTCATTTCCTGTTTTAGATTAATCATTGAACTTTTTATTTGCTTATTTATTTATTTATTTATTTATTTATTTGTGTGATGCTCTTTTCATTCTTATTTTGTTATCATCTCTCTGTCTATATAATAATAATTATTTTTTAATCCATTGACATTATTTTTGATAATTTTTATTGTTATGATAAATGTGTATTTCTTCAAATTTTTAATATATTTATGTATTTATTTTGGTTCCCAGCAAAGTAATAACCAGGTAAATTTTGTGCTGCTATTAATTTAAAAAAACATTTTTTTATCATTATCATATACTCTCTCTCTCTCTCTCTCTCTCTCTCTCTCTCTCTCTCTCTCTCTCTCTCTCTCTCTCTCTGTTACTTGTATACCTTTCATCTTTTAAGATTACTCATTGAACTATTTGTTTACTTATTTATTTATTTATTACTTATTTGTTTGTGTGACAGTTTTTATTTTTTATTTATTATCATCTCTCTCTCTCTCTCTCTCTATTACTTGTATATTGTCTTTCATGTTTTTCTCAGTGTATGTATATTTGCCTATTTCATCTTAAGAGCATGACTTATTACCTTTCATTTTCTGTTTTAGATTAATTGAACTTTTTATTTGTTTATTTATTTATTTATTTGTGTGATGCTGTTTTTATTCTTATTTTATTCTCTCTCTCTCTGCTAAATATATAATAATTATTATTTTTTACATTTATTATTATTTTTTTAATCCATTGACATTATTATTGATTATTTTTATTGTTTTCATACCACTATGCTAAATGTATATTTTTTCTAATTTTTAATACATTTATTTTGGTTCCCAGGAAAACAATAACCAGGTAAATTTTCTGCTACTATCACATTTTTTAAAATATATTTTTTATCATTATCATATACTCTCTCTCTCTCTCTCTCTCTCTCTCTCTCTGTATATCTGTCTCATTCTCTCTGCTACTTGTATATCTTCTTACATGTTTTTCTCAGTGTATGTATATTTGCCTATTTCAGATTAACAGCATGACTTGTTATCTTTCATTTCCTTTTTTAGGTTAATCATTGAACTTTTTGTTTATTTATTGATTTATTTGTGTGATGCTCTTTTTATTCTTATTTTATCATCTCTCTCTCTGCTAAATATATAATAATAATTATTTTTTATATTTATTATTATTTTTTAATCCACTGACATTATTTTTGATTATTTTTATTGTTATTATCTATGCTAAATTTGTATATTTCTTCGAATTTATTACATATTTTATGTATTTATTTTGGTTCCCAGTAAAGCAACAGCCAGGTAAATTATTTGCCGCCATTAATTTGTTTTGATATATTTTTTAGCGTTATCATTCTCTCTGTCTCTCTCAATCTCTCTCTCTCTCTCTCTCTCTCTCTCTCTCTCTCTCTCTCTCTCTCTCTCTTTTCTTGTATATCTTCTTTCATGTTTTTCTCAGTGTATGTATATTTGCCTATTTCATCTTAAGAGCATGAACTGTTATCTTTCATTTCCTTTTTTAGATTAATCATTGAACTTTGTATCTGCTTATTTGTTTATTTATTTATTTGTGTGACGCTGTTTTTATTCTTATTTTACTCTATCTTAAAATATTTTTCTTATCATTATCATATATTGCCTCTCTCTCTCTCTCTCTCTCTCTCTCTCTCTCTCTCTCTCTCTCTCTCTCTCTCTCTCTCTCTCTCTCTCTCTATATAATGATTATTTTTTATATTTATTATTATTTTTCTAATCCATTGACAATATTTTTGATAATTTTTATTGTCATTATCTATGTTAAATGTATATTTCTTCTAATTTTTAATATATTTTGGTTTCCAGTAAAGGAACAGCCAGGTAAATTTTTTGCTGTTAAATTAAATTATATTTTTTATCATTATCATATATTGCCTGCCTCTGTCTCTCTCTCTCTGCTAACTGTATAATAATAATAATAATTGTTTTAATCCACTGACATTATTTTTGATAATTTTTATTGTCATTTTCTATGCTAAATATATATTTGTTCTAAGTTTTAATATATTTATGTATTTATTTTGGTTTCCAGTAAAACAGCAGCCAGGTAAACATTCATTCTCTCTCTTTTCTCTCTCTCTCTCTCTCTCTCTCTCTCTCTCTCTCTCTCTCTCTCTCTCTCTCTCTCTGCCAAATATATAATAATAATACTTTTTTTTATATTTGTTATTAGCTTTTAATCCATTGACGTTATTTTTCATTATTTTTGTTGTCATTATCATACCACCCTGCTAAATTTATATTTCTTCTAATTCTTAATATATATATATATTTTTTTTAATTGTTGTTCCCAGTCATACTGCTATTAATTTTTTTTAAAAATGTTTCTTATCATTATCATATATTGCCTCTCCCTCTGTTTCTTGTATTTTCTGCTCTCTCTTATTTTTTTAATCCATTGACATTATTTTTGATAATTTTTATTGTCATTTTCTTTGCTAAATATATATTTGTTCTAAGTTTTAATATATTTCTGTATTTATTTTGGTTTCCAGTAAAACAGCAGCCAGGTAAACATTTTGCTATTAAACATTTTTTTTTATATTTTTTATCATTATCATATATTGCCTTTGCCCCCACCTCTCTCTCTCTCTCTGTTACTTGTATATCTTCTTTCATGTTTTTCTCAGTGTGTGTATATATGCCTATTTCAGATTAACAGCATGAATTGTTATCTTTCATTTCCTTTCTTAGATTAATCGTTGAACATTTTATTTGCTTATTTATTTATTTATTTATTTTTTTGTTTGATGCTCTTTTCATTCTTATTTTGTTATCTCTCTGTCTCTGCTAACTATATAATAATAATTATTTTTTATATATATATTTTTTTTTAATCCACTGACATTAGTTTTGATCATTTTTATTGTTATTATCATACCAAATTCTTCAAATTTTTAATATATTTATATATTTATTTTGGTTCCCAGTCATCTAAAATCTAGGTAAATATTTTACTGCTATTAATTTTTAAAAAAAATGTATCTTATCATTATCATATATGCTTCTCCCTCTGTTTCTTGTATTTTCTGCTCTCTCTCTCTCTTATTTTTTTAATCTGACTCTCTTTTCTCTCTTTTTTCTCTCTTATTTGTTCTCTTTATTTTTTAATCCATTGACATTATTTTTGATAATTTTATTTATCCTTTTCTATGCTAAATATATATTTGTTTTTTTAATCCATTGACATTATTTTTGAGTTTTAATATATTTATGTATTTTTATTTTGGTTTCCAGTAAAACAGCATCCAGGTAAATGTTTTGCTATTAAATTTTGTTTTTATATATTTTTAATCATTATCATATATTGCCTCTCTCTCTCTCTCTGCTAACTATATAATAATTATTATTTTTTTAATCCATTGACATTATTTTTGATAATTTTTATTGTCATTTTCTATGCTAAATATATATTTGTTCTAATTTTTAATATATTTATTCATTTGTTTTGGTTTCCAGTAAAACAGCATCCAGGTAAATGTTTTGCTATTAAATTTTTTTTTTATATATTTTTAATCATTATCATATATTGCCTCTCTCTCTCTCTGCTAACTATATAATAATTATTATTTTTTTAATCCATTGACATTATTTTTGATAATTTTTATTGTCCTTTTCTATGCTAAATATATATTTCTTCTAATTTTTAATATATTTATGTATTTATTTTGGTTTCCAGTAAAACAGCATCCAGGTAAATGTTTTGCTATTAAATTACTTATCATTATCATATATTGCCCCTCTCTCTCTCTCTCTCTCTCTCTCTCTCTCTCTCTCTCTCTCTCTCTCTCTCTCTCTCTCTGCTAACTATATAATAATATATTTTTTTTTAATCCATTGATAATTTTTATTGTCATTATCTATGCTAAATATATATTTGTTTTAATTTTTAATATATTTATGTATTTATTTTGGTTTCCAGTAAAGCAGCAGCCAGGTAAATTTTTTGCTATTAAACTTTTTTTTTTTATATATTTTTGATCATTATCATATATTGCCTCTCCCTATGTTTCTCTCTCTTGTATCTTTCTCCCTATCTCTTATATCGTTTTTCATATTTGCCTATCTTATATTTAATTTCCTTTCTAGATCATCACTGAACTATTTATTGGTTTTTATTTTGTAGCAGTGGAGCTAATGCAGCACATAAGTCAGAAGTTGTACACAAATCTCATAAAGTTATAACGTACGTATTAATAATAATAATAATAATAACAACAACACTACTACTACTAATAATAATAGCAGTAGCAGTAGTAGTAGTGAAAGCATGGGTATGTGTGTCTGTGTGTGTGTGCGTGCATGTGTGTGGACATGCCTAAGCATAGGTATATATATCTGGCAAAAGTGTTTAATTATTAAGGAAATTTGAAATAGTATTACTAAACATTTGTACTGGATTTCTGATGGAATTGCATTAATGATTTGAGTTGTTTGGGCAGAATAAAATGTATGTATATGTATGTATGTATGTATAGCTGTCAGTCTGTCACATTTGTCAGAATGCCAT
Organism: Chrysomallon squamiferum; assembly: GCA_012295275.1. Classification (NCBI taxonomy): domain Eukaryota; kingdom Metazoa; phylum Mollusca; class Gastropoda; order Neomphalida; family Peltospiridae; genus Chrysomallon; species Chrysomallon squamiferum. The sequence continues at coordinate 20,417,351 of CM022677.1, forward strand.
GCCTTGACTGAATCTCTTCAGGATGAGAGATAACATTATCTTAGGCTCAATAAATAAAACTTTGCTTTGAAATTACAGAAAAACAACTCATACAGGTAAAATGTTAGGGAAAGATATAAGAGTCTGTTTAACCATATTTTTTTCTGTAACATGTTTTTCTTATTATTATGCTTAATTATTGTTATTGTCATTTTTGTAAAAAAAAAAAAATTCTTAATTAATTAATTAAGGAAACAAGCAGGTGGAGGGAAAGGAAAAGGGAGGAGACACCAAAAGATCGTCACGGTAACAGAGGACCAGGAGGTGGTGGTTGAGAACCAACAAGAATCCTCCAGCAAGAAAGCAACGAAAAGTTAAGCTGATGCTGTCTAAGAGAAGTCAAATGTCATTTTTCTTAAAACTACTTTTCAAAAGCTCGCCTCTGTGCTGTAATGGATAAGTTTCAGTAACTCTTCAAGTCTTTTATTAAGATCAGCCCATCTATTTCCCCATTTTATTTTTATTTTTTCAACCTGCAAATGCAAGAGATGGTATCAGTAATAATGACGATGACAAAACACAGTCATGTTGGTGTATTACAACAACAACAACACTGAAACAAAAGAGAAAAACAAATACATTATTACTGCTTATTTTTAGAGAAATATTAAGAGAAAATAATATTTTGCGAACATCACTTGTGTAACATCAATATAAAAAATATAAAAATAACTTGTATTTAACATTAATAAAACAATTTTTTATGTAATGTGTGGATCAGTTAATGTTTTTAAATCATCATCTAGATGTATATTTGTGTAGTAATTGTTGAATAAAGAGTATTTACATATCAGATGCACTTTGTTAATATTTATTTCTGGTGCTGAAACTCACACTCTCACACTGTCTCTCTCACTCTCACACTGTCTCTCTCACTCTCTCACTCTCTCTCTCCCTTTAATTGTTTAACGACACAAAAGTAACATTTGAATTTTTTGTTAAGGCGAATGGAAGAATCTAATTTATAGGCTATATTCTGTATTTTTACACAGTTGAAACAAAAAAAAAATAAAAAAAATATTATGATTATGATATTATTTATATATATATAAACAGCTTTTGATAACTTTTATTTGTATTACAGTAATACTACTATCATAAGCATCTGTTATTTAATAGTTAAAAAAACTAAAAAGTATATATATAACGTTTTTGTTTCTCAACTATTAATATTAAAATTAATTATGTCTTGATTCAAATACTTGTTACTCTTTTCTTACTTCTGTCTTTACGTTGCTCTGTAAATCACAAACGCTTATGATAGCAGTTACTGTAATACATATAAAAGGTACCAAAAATTGTTTCGTCCCTGACATAAACTTTGTTTAAAAGTCAACCTTTGAAAATCTCACCTGGAGAAGAAGAACGACAGAGTAACTTCCTGTCATGGCAACCAGTTATAACGTCACTGGGTGTCCGTTCTAAATTTAGCACATCATTATTAAAAACGTACCACGTTAAGTTCGTTTACCTATTAAATAAAATTAATAAATAATAAATTAAGAAAAGAGTAAATAAGTAACATACAATATCCCAAACAGACGTTAACCTGCCCTACTTTTCGCTGTTTTCCGGTTTCTCAAAAATAATTTTTTGTATTTTTTTATGTTTTTGGTTTTTTTGTTGTTTGTTTCTTTCTCTCCAGCAGTAGTAAAAAGGATGATTGATTTCTTTCAGTTCTCTATTTATACTGTATAAATGCTTGCAAAGATAGTTATAAATAAATAAATGATACCATAATCATAATCATAATAATAATTCTTATTATTTTTATGTTTTAACAGTGTAAAAATACAAGATATAGCCTATAAATTAGATTCTTCCTTTCACCTTAACAAGAAATTGCAATGTTGCTTTTGTAACAAAGTGTCGTTAAACAATTAAAGACTAAATCGTTTGAATATTTTTCTCTTATTTTGAGGTCTTCTCTAATTACATGTAGATACGTGGAGGTATTACAATGAATGAACGAATGAATCAATAGATAGATAGATAAAACTGTTAATTAAATCATACAGAAATAAACTCGGACAAAAAAATAATAAAATTATTAGGGCAAAATTGTTAATAGCAGGGTAACCAAATAACCCCACAGAAGGAAAATAACAAAAACGAAAAGAGGGCACAAAATCGCGCGACATATTAAATGTTCTGTAACATGATGTATGTTTCCAATTATTTTGTTAACGTGATCTTGGTCTCAGTGATCAGAATAATAACAATAATTCAAAAATCTGTTATAATTTTTGACTTTCCTGTGCCATATTTTCAGCACTCACCATTCCTCCGTCTATTACGAAATGAACTCACGATTGCAGATTGAAATGGTCCGCCATTTGTTCTGTTTGCAAAAGCGGTGCGTTAATTGGCATGCTTCTTTTACAGATTTCTAACTAAAAATAAAAGTTAGAAAAATAACTGAATAAAATTATGTATTTAAGTTTTGTATTTCGTAAATAACAGGACTGATTACAGAGGACAATAAAATAAAATAAAACATCGTGGAAGTATCACTCGGTAATATTTTTTTTATTTATTAATTATTTTCATATTAGGAACTTACTTATATTTGGGAATTTCAAACCTTACAGCCTGGCCTAAGTTTTCGTCATAATTTATCAGTATTCGTTTTACAAGTTAAAAGTAAATCCGGTCTCGACGTACACTTGTATAGAAAAGATTCTGGTTACCGTATCGTTCACATTTCCGTATGTTTCACTTTATCGTCTGTGCATGATCTCATATAAGATCAAAATAATATTTTCTCATTGATTATGATAACTATTTACTTTCTAACTGTTTAAAAATGAAAATAGCACCAAAAACAACAACAATAAGAACAAGAAAGAAAAAAAATAAAGGAAATTCATTCAGCTGTTTCGAAGGAATCGATCGAAAATTAGAAATACTGAGTCGAAATACAATTAAAAGTTCATTTTTTCTTTCTTTCTCATTTCTTTCCCCTTCTGCTCGCAATATAATTTAACATACATACATACATACATACATACATACATATATATATATATATATATATATATATATATATATATATATATATATATATATATATATATATATATTTCATGTTTTTAATCGTCATAATTTACTAAATTTATAATGAAATTTGAGTTTACTAAGTTAACGTTTAAAATGCATTTCATTTGTAAGGTATGTCCTTGTATGCGTGCGTGCGTGTGTGTGTGTATGAGATTTCCGAAAGGGTTGGGTAACAAGCATTTCTTCTCTATACCGTGCGAAAATAGATTGAATAACAGATTTAATTTGAAACACGTTTAAAAATTTCAGATTGTACTTGTCCATGTCCATACATAATAATAATAATAATAATAATAATAATAATAATAATAATAATAATAACGAAATGAAAATAAAATAAAAGTAAATAAAACTACAATGTCAACGAAATTGCCCGAACATGTGTATGACGTCATACGTCCCCATTTCTTCATTGAAGTGAGGTGTTGTAAGAGGTGTTCATGTCGAAGTAAATTTCGAACGAAGACAAGGAAAAAAAAGTAAGTACGTAGAAAATTTGTGACAGTATTCTTAAAAATGATGTTATTTGTTTAATTTCATTAGTGATCAAATTTAGACTGTAAGAGGAAATGAATAGAAGGGGGACAGGAAATTTGTATAAACAATTAAAATTGAAGAACATAATGATAATCATAATGTCATGATAGAAAATTTAATCTTTAATCATACGTGATGTTAATAATTAGTGTTTATTTTAATAGCTATCGGTCTTGTAATTATTATAAAACTTACATCAATCGTATGCCAACAACCTACCATGACGCCATTTTCACTGAACTTGACAGTCTTCAAGTTTAACATTTTCATTAAACGAAATTCAACTATTGTAGATTATTTATTTATTTATATATTTATATATACATTCAGTATAATTACATTATATTATATTATTTATTTATTTATTTATTTATATATACATTCAGTATAATTATATTATTATAAATCTATTTATTTATTTATTTTTCACAGAGATATGACTTGGATAATATTTCTGCAGATTTTTGTTTTACTTGGAAATTTGAGACTGGGTAAGTTTTAGTAAAATAATGATATAAAAACACCACACTAGAAGTATTCTTACTGAGCTGGTAGTAGCAGTAGCAGTAGTAGTAAATGCTGTATTGGTAGTTGTGGGTATGTATGCATCACACATATTTTCATAGCTTCACTTAACCGTACAGCATGTTTTATGTGGATTAAATTTCAGAATATTTCTATTTGATGATTTTACAGTCCTGATCCACACATTGGAAAACAAGTTCAGTTTAATTCTCATGGTTAATTTTTTTTTTATAATCACAGGAACAACATAGTAAAAAAGATTATTATAACTGTAGGTAAAATGTTTGATATTTTTGCAGTATTAAGGAAATTTGCATATCAGTTAAGAAATATACTGGGGCTGAGTAATATGCAGATGCTGATAATTATATGTTGCACACTTTATATTATACAAATTTATGAATGTAAAAACGAAAAAATAAATTCTTGTAGTTACAGACTTTATCAAAATATTTTTTTTGACTTACAGAACTGGAATTTGGAATTAATTAGTTTAGACCAATTTTGTTGTTATTAATATTTTTATCATTATCATTATTATCATTATTATTATTATTATTATTATTATTATTATTATTATTATTTGATGTTGTTTGAAGTAATTGATCTTAGGAGCTTATTAGTTGGAAATTGTCAGACTTCATTTATCCTAATTAAGTTCATATTTGAAATTAAACTGGTGAGTCTAATTAAATGTGATAAGCCAAATTTCAGGCAAATGCTGTTCTTTTGTATTTCAGTCATATATATATTTTTAAGATTTAGTTGCTCTTAATTAAAGATATTCATTATGTAGGAAAGTGTATAATATAAAAAGATGTGATAGATGTTTGTGAATGGTTTGACATGGAATAATCTCTACATTGTTTGTTTTACAGTGGCTGATTCAGCCTGTGTGGGAGTTGACTGTGGACCAGGTCTTTTTAATAATAATTTTAATTTTAATTTTAAATTTAATTTTTTTTTTTACTTTTTAGTTTTACTTTTAATTTAATTTCTGTTTTAGTTTTAATTTTAATTTTATTTTTGATTTCTGTTTTAGTTTTAATTTTAATTTTATTTTTAATTTCTGTTTTAGTTTTAGCTTTAGCTTTAATTTTAATTTTAATTTTAATTAAAGAATGTCTGTTGCAGTACAAAAACAATAGACTAATATAATTGTTTACACCTGCAGGTTATTGTTTTTCTAATTGTTTTGGATGACATTTCACTGATTATAATGAGTCACAAAACATTTGAATGCTTCAATTTTGATATATGTATGTATGTATGTAGTTAAGAATGAATCATTTCCGTCATGAACTTTAAACTGCATATACGTATATTATATATCTACATCTATATATCTATATCTATATCTACTATATCTATCTATCTCTATATATTTGTATATATGTGTGTGTGTGTGTGTGTGTGTGTGTGTTAATTTAAAAGATTATAAGGTTTATGGCTCATTTTAAAGGATTTTCTCAAGCAACAGTGGGTTGTAAGATCAGTTCTTGTTGGTGTTTACTTGAGCTATTTCTAATTCTAGCCAGTCTAGCTGGTGTATAACAAAAAACAACAACTGTGGTATGTACTGTCCTGTCTGTGGGAATGTGCATAATAAAAATATTCCTTATTGCTTATTACAAAAAAATAGTCCATGAAGTAACAACAGTTTGGTTTCCACTGTAGTTATCAGAATTGTTCTTAACCATATATCTTAAACCCTACAACTTTGAACAAAATGGTCATTTTGCTGAATAAAACATTTCCTTCCTTCCTTCCTTCCTTCCTTCTTTCCTTGTTCTGTTAAATATTAATTTGGTTTATGTGACATGTTTGATTAATATTATGATTTTGATTTTTTTGATTTTATGAACTTGCAGTGGACGGGGGTCTGGTCTCTATGGATTCGACACAGAGCGTACAACTGTACGTCTTCGTGCAAAAGAAAGGTCATTCTAGGCAGGTCCTGCTCTGAGCCTGCGCCCTCTGGGGGTGGGGCCCACTGTGTGGGAAAGGCTGTTCGTATTTACCAGGAGAACTGTATTGGTCACAGTGACTGTACAGTGGGTGAGTGTTTCTTTTTCTTCATATGTTTTAAAAAATATGGGCCTTGGAATTGAGAGTTGTTTAGGCCTCTCTCTGTTAACAATACTGCAGGCCTGAACATTAACAATGGTGCAGGCCTATAACTTAACAGTACTACCAGGCCAGAAACTAACAGTACTGTATGCCTCATTGTTAATCCAGGTATCAAGATTAACTGCAGTACAATAGGCATCTAAATTAAAACTTCTGCTGTTAATTATAGTCTGGCTATTAACACTTCTGCAGTTAGTCTGCACTATCATACTTTATTATTTTGAAAGGTTGGTGTCTAGTAACGATTAGATAACAGTCTTGTAGCATACCCAAAAATGTTTACATTATATGTTTAGTTTAAATTTTTTGTTTTAGTACAGTATTCTGTTAATATCTGTCTATCTATCTGTATGTCTGTCTCTCTGTCTGTCTATCTATCTATCTTCCTATCTACAGACTTACCTAGCAGTCTATGTCTGTCTGTCTGTATCTATCACTCTATCTCTCTGTGTGCCTGTCTATCTATCTGTATGTCTGTCTTTCTATCTATCTATCTATCTATCTATCTATCTATCTATCTATCTATCTATCTATCTGTCTGTCTGTCTAATTGTCTGTCTACATTGAAGTGGATGGGGTGTGGTCAGATTTCATGTGGACGTATGATGGGCCATGTGAAAAAGGATGTATACAGAACAGTGTGTACAAACGAACGTGTGACAACCCAGCTCCCTCTGGTGGTGGTGCTGTGTGTCAGGGAAACAACACTCGCATAGTTCCAATAACCTGCACAAATCTCGACGACTGCAAGAACAGTAAGATTTACCTGTTTCATTATAACCATAGACACATACAGCTGTATCTGTTATATTATAAACATAGACACTGACTGACACATACAGCTGTATCTTTTCCATTATAAACATAGACACATACAGCTGTACCTGTTACATTATAAACACAGACACATACAGCTGTATCTGTTACATTATAAACATAGACACATACAGCTGTATCTGTTTCATTATAAACACAGACACTGACTCACACATACAGCTGTATCTGTTATAATTATAGACATAGACACTGACTGTTACTTGTATAAACATCATAAAAAACAGTATACAAGTTTGTGCCTGTGTGTGTGTGTGTTTGTGAAAGTGAATTTATTAAAACAAATTCTGACACACACACACACACACACACACACATATTTACATACACAGACATACATAAAATGTAGACAGATAGCTACTTGTACTAATGCCTACAAAATCCACACAAACACACACACAACACACATAACAGACACAAACATATACACCCACAATTAAATCAGTGGTCATTTTCAGCTGATGGTCAGTGGTCAGAATGGTTCAGAGAGGTCAAGGTTCTCTGTCCAGTGAGCTGCAGACGTCCTGTGACACTGGTCAGAACATGTACAAACCCGGCACCAGAGGGTGGGGGCAAGGACTGTCCAGGGCAGGACTCCCGGGTGATCACAGAAATCTGCAGAGGTGACAACTGCACTAAAGGTGACTTTTTTACTTCACAAGTGTAGTGTTCACCCCTCAACATCACAGACTGGTGGTGGGTGGGGTAAAAACACACTGGTCCGGAACATTAAAAAGTCTGGGAAATCACGAATATAAACATTAACCCTAAAATTTACTGAATCAGTAAACTTTAGTAGATATAACAGCTATGTGTTACAGTAATATGATAATGTAAGAACAATATACAAATATATGATAATGTAAGAACAATATACAGATACTAAAAACAGTGTAAAGATGAATGTAGAGGAGAAAAATCTGGGTTAGGCTGGGTGGAGTTTGTTAGGTTAACATGGTTTAGGTTGCAGCTGTAAATTTTACTGTTACTTTGATGGGGAGTGGGTTGAGAGGGGTTGCTGTGATTGTATTGTGAGACTCGTGGAATAAGATAATAGCACACAGAGGTGAGGTTTCAAGTGGGGAAATGGCATTAAGGAAAATAATTTAGAATTTTTTCCAGATTTGGTCCAGATTTCCCAGAATCTGGAAAACATGAAACTGATGGTCAATAATTAATCAAAGTGGAGATTCAGATTACAGTATGTGATAAAAAGAAACAAGAATGTCTTATAAATGGAAAATTGACAACTTTATATATTCAACTTTTTCATTTAATCATTTTCAGTTATTTATTCATTCAATCTCTTAGGAATTCATCTACTTAGTTATTCATTCCTCAGTTGTTTATTTACTGAATCATTCATCTATCTATTCATTTATGCATTAACTTATTTATTTGTTGACTTTTCATTCATTCATTCACTAAGGAATTTATCCATTTACTTTTTCATTCCAATGATGTGATTTATTTACTCAATTATTCTTTTATCCATTCACTTACTCATCGACCTATTTTGATATTTATTCATTTATTCATTGATTTATTTATTCACTTACTCAATTATTTATTCACAGAATAAAAACATCAAGGCAGATGGATGAGATTGGTGTTTGGAAGTCATCATGTAAACAAAGTGTGTCATTCATTTATTTATTCACTCTTTCAATCCCTCATTCATTTGTTTCATTCATTCATTCATTCATTCGTCTATTCGCAGACAAGAATCAGTGGACGTCGTGGCAGATAGGTAAGATTGGTGTTTGTAAGTTGACGTGCAAACGTCATGTGTCACTCAGTAGAAACTGTACAGACACTGAACAGAAGTGCAAAGGAAGGAAAGTTAAAAAAGTCTTTGAGAAGTGCAGAGGGGGTAAATGTGCTGAAAATCCTACAGGTGAGAAAGTTATTACAGGTAAAAATAATAATAATAATAATATTACAACCGTTTTCATTATTTAAACTTGCAGATAATAGTATCACACCTGTTTCAATTATTTAAACATGCAGGTAATAATAATAATTGTTTTAATTATTTAAATATTTAGGTAACATTAATCATATTATCCCTGTTTTTATTATTTGAATATGCAGGTAATAATAAGATAATAATATCACATCTGTTTTAATTATTTAAACATGCATGTAATAATAATAATGTTACATCTGTTTTAATTATTTAAAATAAATAACATATCTGTTTTAATTATTTGAAATAATTAAATATTTGTAATGATGTAATTAATGTTTTTGCTTTTTTAATTGATATAATTAAAAGTTTGACATAACTGAATGTAATTACTGTTACTCATAATTATAATTTTCTTGTGTCTGGAAATTTATTGTATTTTCATGAAAAGTGAACTGGTTATCTTATTTTTACAGCCGTAAATAAATAAAAACTTACATAATTAAAAAAATAAAATATTATCTGTCAGTGATGTAATTATGTGTCAACACTTGGGCCAGTCCCGTGTGTTGGTTTAACCTAAACAGTGTTGCTGATGCTGAACGTTTGGCTAAACTTGTTGTTCATGTCATCTGTGCAGTTCCGATGTGTTCAGAGTAACAGAAACTGACCAAATTACATAAATATCTTTCTTATTTCTGTAAAGTACCGCATCTGTGTGTCAGAGTTTGATGAATTTAGTTCCACAGCAATGGATAGGTAATAAATATATATATATATATATTAGGTCCATTTAATTATTTCAGTGGATGGGCAGTGGAGTGCCTGGTACCGAGAGACAATTGGGCCGTGTCAGAGGTCGTGCAAACACAATGTAACCCTGAGAAGAAAGTGCAATGACCCGGAACCGAGTGGGCGTGGTCTCGACTGTTTTGGAGAAAGTGTTCGTATAAATCAGGAAAGCTGCCCCTGTCCGGTCACAAAACCAAAAGTAAAACTGACTTAGTACATGTAATAGTTTGTGTTTGTGTGTGTGTGTGTGTACGAAAACTAAAAGTAAAAGACTTAGTACATGTAATAGTTTGTGTGAGTGTTGTTTATGTGTGTGTGTGTGTGTGTGTGTGTGTCTCTGTGTCTGTATGTGTGTGTCTGTGTGTGTGTGTCTCTGTGTGTGTTTGTGTGTGTGTGTGTGTGTGTAAAAAAACTAAAAGTAAAAGACTTAGTAGAAGAATAGTTTGTGTTTGTGTGTGTGTGTGTACAAAAAGTAAAAGACTTAGAAGATACAATAGTTTTGTGTCTGTGTGTGTGGGGGGTGTGTGGTTCTAGTAACATAATAACTTTATTATCAACACAGTAATACTATTTATTATTCAGAAACTGAGGGTGATGTGGTTCTAGTAATTTAATAACTTTATTATCAACACAGTAACACTATTTATTATTCAGAAACTGAGGGTAATGTGTGTAGTAACATAATAACTTTATTATCAACACAGTAATACTATTTATTATTCAGAATACGAGGGTGATGTGTCTAGTAATTTAATAACTTTATTATCAACACAGTAACACTATTTATTATTCAGAAACTGAGGGTGATGTGGTTTTAGCAATGGAAGCTATTATTGGTGTTCTTGCTGTGTCTCTTGTTGTGACATCTGTGATCTACTTAAAGTAAGTTTGTAGTGTGTATTGTAATATACGATTATTAACATTATCTCTCTCTCTCTCTCTCTCTCTCTCTCTCTCTCTCTCTCTCTCTCTCTCTCTCTCTCTCTCTCTCTCTCTTTTGTATAGACACACATATCAATCAAAGTAATTTTTCTGTAGGCAGATTCTGGTCTTGTATTTTTACTGAATTCAGAACAGTTACTTGCTCTGTTGAATTATTACAATCATTGTAGTGAATTATTATAATTATTCACTGTATTAAATTATTATAGCTACTCACTATGTTGAATTATAGGTTACTGACTATTGCACTGTAACAGTTACTCACTATTTTGAATTATAACAGTAACACACTATACTGAATTACAAGTTACTCACTATTTGTAATTATAACAGTTACTCACTATATTGAATTATAAGCTACAAACTATTTGGAATTATAACAGATACTCAATACATTGAATTTTAAGTTACTCACTATTTAGAATATAACAGTTACTCACTCTTTAGAATTATAATAGTTAATCACTATCTTGAATTATAACAGTAATTCACTATATTGAATTATAAGTTATTCATTGAATTATGGCAGTTACTAACTGTACTGAAATATACAATTCATCATTACTTACAAAATTATTAAAGCCAGTTTCACACAATATGACTTTCATCAGCAAATGGTAATAACTTTTAGTGAAAAACAAAGATACAGATAAAATAAACTAATCAGTTGAAATTAATCAAAATATAATTCAGCTGTGTTTTTCTTTTTTGTACTTTAATATAATGTAGACTGGACAGCCCTACCAATAAAAAATAAGGAAATATAGAAATCAAAAGAAAGCAAAAATGTATATATTTTATTCTCTCAACAGAAACTCAAAGCGTTGGAAGCGAATAAAAGTACGAAGAAAACTAAACGCAAAACTCATCGACAGAAATAGGTATTAACCTTGTTTTTGTCTTCGGCAGATAGGAAGTAGCTACAACTACCACAACAGCTAAGAGGTTATTGGGGGGATAAAACTGCAGTGACAGTCAAAGTGCAAAAATCAGTTAACATGGAGACAGTTTGAAGATTACAGGGGAAAAAGGAGATATCCTATTTCACAACATACGTAACACATTCAGAATGTGCCGTTACACCAAAGGAAGGATGCTATTTATTAACATACTGAAAACAGTGTATTTACTCCTGTATGGCATCAGATGGTTCAGTCAAATGTCAAGAGAGGAATCCCACCCCACCATCTTCACTTCGTGGTCTACTCTTTTCTTCTTAGCAAAAAGGGTTCATTTATAACATGCCTTCCCACAGACAGGAGAGTGCATAACATAACCTTTTGTAAGACTAGTGTTTTTTGTGAAATGGGACAAATCAAAGAAGTGACAGTTTCTGTATTTAGCAATAGTTGAATGTAAAGCAGTGTTTGTATTTAGCAATAGTTGAATGTAAAGCAGTGTTTGTATTTAGCAATAGTTGAATGTAAAACAGTGTTTTTATTTTGCAATAGTTGAAAGTAAAATATCATTTTTATTAAACATAGTTGAATATAAAACAGGGTTTTAATATTTAACAACAGTTGAATTTAGAAAAGTTTTTGTATTAAAATGTACCTGAATGGAAAACTACTATTTGGTTAATATGAACAGTTTTTATATTAAACAATAGTTGAATGAAAAATATTTTTGTATAAAAATATAGTTGAAGGTAAAACAATTTTGAATGTAACTATTGTTAATTTAGAATTATTTTGTATTTAACTGTTAAATTTAGAATTATTTTGTATATAACAACTGTTAGATTTAGAAAACATTTTGTATTTAACAACTGTATTAATAAAATGTATTAATACCATGTTGTTCATTCATTATTTATCTGTATCTTATTCGGTATGTAATGATAAATGTATTTAAACATGCAAGTACAACAAGCAGACACAGATATACATACACATAAAGAAACCTACTCACAAACACACCCACATACACAGAAAAACACACACACACACATCAATTTATCTGTAGAGTTGTTCATGACACTGAAAGAACCACTAACATGTTTTATATAAAATGATATATCTTGTGAATATGTGTATGGCTGTATTAGTTTATGGCTTTTGCATGTATATATATATAGATAGATAGATAGATAGATAGATAGACAGACAATATACACAACATATACATGAATTAAATAAAATAAAAACTAAATAATAATATTATTGAATAAGACTTAATCCTGTTTGGGACTGTTCAGTTACTGAGTTGTTGAAAACGTGATCACAACTTACGATGCTCTGGTAGCATTTTCTTAACTGAACTAGACGACAAATCAAAATGGGCGGGAATTCAGGAATTCGTGACCAAAGGAACGGGGGGCGGGGAATCTAACGTAGAGGAATGTTCTAGAACGTCAAAACGAAATAAACCCAAACAAAACAAACAACAACAATCCCCTCCCAAAAAACAAACAAACAAAAAAACAAAACAAAAAACATTAAAAGACAGGCAGTGGAGAAATATGAATGCTAATTTATTAAAGCGGTTTTAAAAATAGAACGAACTGCAAGACTATTTATGGCGTTCATCTGTGACAGGTTAATTCAAGCGCTACCAATAACTGGAGCATCTTGAGGCATCGCGAAAGTATCATATTTTCACATATCTCCATGGTTTCGAATGTAAATAGTGTGTGTGTCTGTATATATATATATATATATATATATATATATATATAACAACATAAAATTAATGAAGAATATATAGTAAAAAAAAAACTATTTATAAGAATAAAGTGAAACAAAAATAATCAAAAAAGGAGAAAAATGGGGGAAATGGGTGAAAGAATCTAGAAAAAAACATCAAAAACAAAAACAAAAAAAATAAAAACCGAAAAAAAGAACAACAGAAAACAAAACAAAACAAAACAATAACAAAAATGAATAAAAATGAAAAAAAAAAAAAATAAAGTTAGAAGAATAAGAAGAAAATTAAAAACTATTAAGAAGAAAGAAGAATAAAAAAGTAAGGAAGACAGAAAAAAACATGCCACCGTTTAGCACTAAACCTTTTAAAACAGGAGTCGGCAAACTTTTGTAGAGGGTGGATGGGGGGGGGCGCCAGACAGCTCTGTAACACACACACACACACACACACACACACAAACACATCTCTCTTGAATATTGAGAACGAAAAGAAATAAAAAAAAAAAACGATGCTAGGAAGCAAGGCTGCTTTGATCTGGAGGTTCAAAGAACAAACAACGAAGTTAATGTAATAATTGGTGTTCAGTTGGCGACCGGACTAAAATCCCTTGCGGTTTGATGGATTGCCGTCCCCTGCTTTAATTGTTAGTGCTGACACACACACACACACACACACATACACACACACAGACACACACACACACACATACAAAAGAAAAACTACTTATTTGGAACGCTAAAGAGGGTAATCATCAATAGCATAAAATGAAATAAAATTTAAAAAAAAAAAAAAAATGTATAAAATAAAAATAAAGCATTTAATAGAAATTCTTATTATTATTATTATTACTTCTTTTTTTCTTTAAGTCTTACGAAAGAAGAAAAAAAAAGTGTTAATGGTTTTAGTTTTGCTAACCGGTTTCAGTTTTATAATAAATCTATTGAATTAGAGTTGAAACGTAACGCAAGTTCTGATAGATTTTTTTCTTTATTGGTATTTTGTGTCGTTATGGCATTATACACTATTGTTCTTATTATAGGAAAGAATTTTGTTTTGTATTTCTGCGAGATTCTGTGGCCTGAAAGAAAATAAAATAAAATTAAAATTAAAAAAAAGAAAAAATAAATTGTCGAAAATAGATTTGGTTTTATCAATAAACAAACAGCGCAATAATATATTAAATATGACATCATTTCCTCAAAAACTGATGACGTCGTATACAAGAAATGATTCCGGACGATATCAACGTAAATGGTTATACAGGCAAGTTTTACTACAACAGATGTAAACATTGTTTCTACATTTCTATTTTCTTTTTATTTCCTTTCTTTTTTTATTTCTTCCTGCTCAAGCTTTACTGTCTAATTCAAAATATAAATCTCATGGATTAATTTAGGTATTTAATACACAATAACAGTAAATATCTTGTTTTATTTTGAGTAAAATGACTTTAATAAATAGAGCTTCCTTGGATATAGTTCAGTGAGTTGTTGTACTGTTTTTACTGATACCATTTATTACAGATATGATTTAATTAGGTGATATTGTCCAGACTTTTCTTATTATTTTTTTTTTTACCTCAGTCAAACTTGTTAATTCAAACACAGTTGTCCCCCATTTCTTAGACTTAAACGGAAAGCACCGGTCCTGGAAATGGAAAAATCTGGGAAATCGCGAATATAAATATTAACCCTAAAATTTACCGAAACATTATACTTTTTTTTTTTTTTTTTTTTTTTACACGTAACAGCTATAAAATGCAGTAATAAATAACGTAAGAACAATATATCAGAGACGTCTGGTTCTAACTTCTGACTGACACTAAAATGAATGATGTTTTCCTCGTTAAGCCAGGGCATTTCTGGTCACAAAAAAAAAAAAAATAAATACAAAATAATTTTTTTTAATTATAATGATGATGCTTTGGAGGAAATACAGCACACAAATTTACAACTGCCATCTACCGGACACTTCAAGAAATGCCAGTTCTTTTCTGTGAAATCGCGTTAAGTTCGAATTTTGTGATTTGTTTTGCAACTGTCGTCCCCATTTACTGAAACCCGGTAAACTGAGGTCCATGAAATCGAGTGTGAAAAGTAATGGAAAAAAAAAAAAAAAAAAGGAAACCAAAAAGAATAATATGTACATCATATATTAAAAGTGTTAAAATACATATAACAAAGAAAGAAAGGTACCCATTTTCGCTATAGATATTCTCTTTTATTTATATTATTTTAGAGATAATAATTTGAAGATTGTTCATCAGTAATGAACGTAGAATGTATGCAAACAAACAATGAGAGAAAAGTGCTATATACTTACAATCCTTCTGTGGTGCAGTTAAAAAAATATATTCACTATTCTTAATTTGTATTATTATTGTTGTTGTTGTTTATTTATTCATTATTATTATTTATTTACTATTATTTTAATCATATATCAAAATTATTTAATTTAAATTAAATATGTAAAATAATTGAACCTTTTCAAAATTTTGAGTATGTTGTATTTTCAGAATGGAAGGTCGACGTACAGGTTGAGTATCACGTATCCATAATGACTGAAGTGTCTCAGATTTGGGAATACAAGAAGTTAGCGTAGGAATGCAGTCCAATTTTAAACACGAAATCCATTTGCCGGTACTTTTCACACACATGTTCAAAGAGGCAATCTGCAGACAGTTTAACGTAACAAATTTGATCAATTCTGTCCGTGAAGCAAAGGTTGGGTGATGGGCTTTAGGCCCGGGGCTCTTCAACATCCGCCAAATTTCTCCTTTCGTACAATTTATTACAGTAATAAATATTATTGTTTAATGAAGTAATAAGGGAAATAATATCTTCTTATCAGACAAACGTTTAATTAGCATGAAGCAAAGCTATATCAAGACACCGGTTCTGCAGTGTAAAGTCAAGCATATATTTGCATCTAGTTACTGAAGTCGTTAATCTCTCGACAAACTAATCCAGAATGCAGCTTAACGCAACCTTAGCGTGTCTCGTATCAAAATGGATTCCTATAAACTGACTTCAGTGAGGCGCATGGAAGGTTTTCAGTTTATATATAGTGTTAGCATTTGACACTAAAAGAAAAGAAAAAGCTTGCATGGAGCTCTGCTTTTGGTATGGTCCTAGGCTTTCATGCTTAATGCGGCACTGTCTTAACTACGACAAATTTAATTGTTAGCAAAAGGTTTCGGAATTTCAGACAGAAGATGCTCAGCCTGTACTTACATAGAACTGAGAAAGGCCAACAAATCAAACAGAAGGGGCGATGAACAAAAACATTTTTTTTTTTTTTTTTTGATGTACAAACTTGATTGTTACTCTGTTAACAGATGTTAGATCAAAGCTGTCTTCATTTGCGTCTTGAATTAAGAAAAACAAAATTTTTATAATACTATTTTTGTTGCCAAAATCATTCTCAGCCTGACAGAATTACTCCTACTAATTTTGTTTATGTTAGAATCACAGTTCAGTGACTGGTTTATAATAGTTTCTTGAGGACGGGAATGCGCACACACACACGCACGCACGCACGCACGCACACACACATAGAACAGCTAAACGATAAAGATCAGGCCACTTAGCGTAGGCGATGCCATTTTTTTTTTTTTTTTCGTCTTCCGGGACAGCAGCTTACCACGAGTCCGACGCGTTGCACACAGACTGCACACGTTTGAAAACACGTCTCTCTCTTTCTCACACAGGTGCTGACCGAAACTAGATATGGGAAGTTGTAAACGTCGCCATGAACAGTTTTGCTCTAGTGGTTTTTCTAACTGTAGGCCTGCACGTCATGGTTTCGAAAGTGGCTGCGCAGTGTCCTAGTCACTGCAGGTGCACAGTGAAAAGTAAGACGGACGTGACCGTAAGATGCCTCGGCATCAGCTCGATTCCGAGCGACTTCTTCAAGACGTACAAGACGGTGACGACGCTGGTGCTGAACGAAAACAGACATCTCGTTCTGCAGGCCGGTTGCTTTAACGACATCAAAACCACCATAAAAAACCTCTACATGCGTAACTGCGATCTGGTCACCATTCCATATGCTGTCCATGCTTTGCCAAGTTTGGCGAGACTCGACATTTCGGAAAACCCACTGAATCTACTGAAGAAAGAAACCTTCAGAAGCCCACCTTGTCTGGACACCTTGATCATGTCCTCGTGTCAGTACCCCTTGACAGACCAGCTTTTCATTTACCAAAAATCCTGTCTGAAAAAGATCATTCTCTCCAACAGAAGACTGGTTAATGTCCCCAAGAATCTATTCACCGGACTGACGTCAGTTATAGCCATCAGCTTGAAGAATACTGGGATAGTGCAATTGGCACCTTTAGCTTTTGGCACAATCCCTGTACGGACGATAGACTTATCAGAAAATAGGATAGTTAAAATAAAAGCAGGAGCGTTTCAAGGACTTGGAGACATTATTTTGATTTTTATCAACAATCACATGTCAAGCTTAACTTTTGTTCTGGGCTACGAACAAAAGAAATTTATAACAATGTTTCTGACGGGCAAACAGAACCTCGTCTGTAACTGTCTCATGTACCGCATACTCAAAAGCACTTTACCTGGAAGAGTCAAGGGTTCGTGCAGAATGCCAGATAACTCACTGTTTGAGCTGAACAAGAACCCAGAACCTATGAGAGCAAAGTTTCGTTGCTTAGGTGAGTAAAGAAAAATAAATGCAATAAAAAATAATGAACTAAAAATAAATAATATCTGTCTATCTGTATCTATCTATCTCTCTGTCTAACTTAACCCCCCCCACACACACACACACATACACAAAACTGTACATGACTTCCTAAGTTTAAAGATCGTTCAAGTACAAATATTCAGGTTCCCGGGATTGCTAAGCATATTTTCAGAATAAAAATCTGTATGACTGATAAGAGGGCACAAACATTATGGATTTTTGGATTCTTAACTACATTTCTTGCTTACGTTATTTTTATCCCGTAATTGAAGACGGCAGCCCAAATGTTTACTACTGTTTACCCTAGTTCCTTGTTTTCGTCAAACTTGATCAGATTTACATCAGCTAATATCATCACGATACAGCTGAGATTAGCAGCACAAATGTTGACTGGTAGTTCTGTATCGTCTTCCTTTCTTTCTTAAAGCTGCAGAAGATGTTCAGATCTTTGCGAGCACCCTGTGGATCGCAGATGATGGATGTACGCTGTAGAATAAATGATAAGGTGAAATGATCTGAGTCCAGCTATTCAGCCACAGTAATCTGAGATTCCATAATTATTTGTCGTGTGATGTGTAATGACGATATTATTATTTTTTTGTTTGTTTGTTTTCTTTTCAAAATTCGATTTGCCACTTTTTCTGTCTTCAGAAAAAGAGTCTGAGGTCCTCAAGTTTCTCTTGCCGCTCTGAAGCTTGAACAGAAAGGAATGCAGTGGTTCCTGTTTGTCAGAGCTACCTTGACTACTATTAACGAAATCAAATAATAACGTCATTTCTTTAACAGTTTCGTCTAATGTTAAGATCTCTGCACTTTCCCCCTCCCCAACTTGTTTCACATTGTTTGTTTGAGAGAGCGTGTGTGTCCTAATCACTCGCAACTGAAGTTTCCATTCATGTTCGATCAGATGGTTTGCTTAAATTGGTCGTAATTTCAGATTATTCGTATTGTATTCAGTAAGAACATTTTCCATTCGTTTATGTTCCAAACATTTTAATTTATTTTTTCAGTTTATTATTATTTTTTTTTTTCACTGTTTGTGATAAACCAGGTTCTAGTACTTCCTGTTCTGGCTGTGGCACAGATCTGTATCACTACTATCTGTTCACAACCTGTTATGGTGTTAACAACGTACATAAATGTTTCCAGCTACAAAGTGTTAGTTTCTGGCAGAACTAGACGACACTGGCAAAGAGAAGACAACTGTATTATTTGCACGGTGTCATCACGACTAAATCTCCAAACAACGAAATGTCGGCATCCAGGAATTTTCGTTTGTAGCTGTCGTTTGTTTTCAGAAAGCGATTAAACTGATTTAAAGTTTTTATCACTAAATTCAGTGATTGCCAGCTACAACGCTGGACGTCTGTTTTGTAAAAACGAAACAAAAACGGAACAGAAAGTTTAATTCATTATTTTTATTGATTCCTTTTACTCCGTGACGAAATTCATTGTCGGATAACTGAACAACGTAATCAGCCTACGTCATTACCTGTTGACGGAATGCTTCGTTCGGAATTGTTCGTAAATGCACTGGTTTTCGAATACTCTACGCGAAAGCAGGAACGTGGTTCCCGAAAACTACTTTCCAGTCCATTCCAATGAAAGCACCGAAAAATAACGTTATTTTTTAAAATTGAATTTCATTTTATTTTATTCTGTTATTACGAAAACGTAACATACATTTTGTCTGTTGAAACGAATTTGTGTCCTCAGCTGAGTTCGTGTGTGTGTGTGTGTGTGTGTGTGTGTGTGTGTGTGTTTTTTTTTTATAAAAATGTAAATGTATTCACCAGGTTGGTGCCACTTGATATGTGCAAACAATGGCCGCCCAAACGCTGCTTGTAGTTTCTGTATTTGTGCGGAGAAATGGACAGGTCCTGCTTGCTGTAAGTTCACTTTCTTCAAACAACACAAAATTGTATTTACATGAATGATATAAAAAAAAAAAAAATATATATATATATATATTATTTATGTAAATAATGAATTTTGTGTTTTATATATATATATATATATCCATAATAGCTCTCTATAAATTGACACGTTTCATTGTGAATATTGTTTAGAAAGAATCCAGAGTATTTGAAGTTAATGTATCATTCATTATTAACCGAAATGATTGCTGGGCTTGATGTGTCGTCAAGGACTTCATTCATTCCATGTCGTTCATTCATTCATTCATTCATTCATTCATTCATTCACATTCATTCTTTAACTCTTTTATTTCTGTTTGCTTTCAGTAACACCAATGCCAATTAAGAAAGGTGACATATATTTTACTTTTTAAATTCAGTTCTGTGTGTGTGTGTGTGTGTGTGTGAGAGAGAGAGAGAGAGAGAGAGAGAGAGAGAGAGAGAGAGAGAGAGAGAGAGAGAGAGAGAGAGAGAGAGAACTTTGAGAAACAATGATTGACGAAAAAATGTAAAAAAAGTTTTTTTCTTAAAACTCAAATGTGCAATTAATTGCTCACTATACTATTCCCACTATCAGTACTACTATCACCCTAATAGTATTATAATCACCAGCTTTAGTGCTACTATCATCACTATTACCACAGCTAGATACTACTATTAATTCTATCATCACTACTATTGGCTACTACGATCAGTACTATTAGTTACTACTAATAATACTATTAGTACTAGTACCCTTACTAACAACCGTCATTCAAGTACACATTTTACTACTTACCACTGGTGACAATACTAACTACAATCACAATTAATATCACTAAGACACCGCTGCTCTGTTTCTTATCACTACACAAGCTATGTGTACACTTTCAGTTACTTACTGGTTACCGTGGGTCAAAAGCACTTCAACTGTGTGCGGATCAAACTGCAGACATCAGTTGACATTGACACGAACCTGTCAGAGAGGAAAGAGATGTGTTGGATTTTCCAAGTCAGACATTGAGGAGAGCTGTTTGAAGGACCATTGTAAAGCAGGTAGGAAGTACTATTACTGTAACAGCACCATCAACACCACTACTACCACTACTACTACTACTACAGAAGCATTACTACTACTACTACTACTACTGACTACATTTACAAGAGAATTGTTTACAGAAGCATTGAAAAGCAGGTAGAGAATACTACTACCACTACTATAACTACTACTGACAACACCATCACCACTACTACTACTACTACTACTACCACTACTATAACTACTACTGACAACACCATCACCACTACTACTACATTTACTACAAGATAATTGTTTACAGGAGCACTGAAATGCAGGTAGGAAATACTACTACCACTACAATAACTACTACTAACAGCACTACTACATTTACCACTAGAATTGTTTTTACTTGTCTACTACTACTACTACACTACTACTACTACTACTACTATTACTACTAATACTACATTTAATAATCTACAAGAGAACTGTTTACAGCACCATTGTGTAACTACTACTAACAAATTATTACTACCACTACTATAACTACTACTACTACTACTACTACTACTACATTTACTAATCTACAAGAGAATTTTTTTAAGAAATACTACTATTGTCACTACTGTAAAGCACCATTAAGAAATGCTGCTACTATCACTAATGTAACTACTACTACTACTACTATTTACTAAATCTACAAGAGAATTTTTTTACTTGTCATTGTAAAGCAGGTAAGAAATACTACTATCACTAATGCTGCTAACTACTACTACTACTACTACTACTACTACATTTACTAATCTACAAGAGAATTTTTTACAGCAGGTAAGAAATACTACTATCACTAATGTAACTACTACTAACAGCACCATTACCATTATTACTGCTACTGCTACTGCTACTACTACTACTACTACTACTACTACTACTACTACTACTACTACTACTACTACTACTACTATTACTAGTACAATAATTTACAAAACAGCTGTTTACAAGACCCTGTAAAGCAGGCAGGAAATAACTGCTGTAAAATTGTAATTTTACAATCACTGCTATAACTATTACTATCAGCACTGTAACTGCTAGTACTACTACAATTACCACTACTACTACAACTATTACAATGACTACTACTATTAATAATAATAATAGCACAACCACTCCTACTACTACTACAATAATCACTACAGCCACTTAACAAGTACTACTACTGCAATTAACATTACTTCTATACAGTTACTACTTCTACTACTACTTCAGTCAGTATCACTATTATTCAATCTATCATATTTTCAGCTACTACTGTCTATTGACTACTATCATATTAATGTTGATAAATGTATTAGTTAACCACACCAGACAACAGATTACTCTATATACATACAGCCATATCTACACACACACACACACACACACACACACACACACACACACCCCTACATACCTATACATATAGACACACACCCACACACGTACACACATTTAGGTATGTAGATTAGAATTTATATATTAATGACCAATATAAGATACCTACACACATAACTATCTATCTATTCTCCCTCTCAATATAGAAAAAGTGAATAATAAGTATATAATGATTATTTTCCTAGTTTGATAGGGTTGGGCATTGCTGTTATTATTATCAATTTTTTTAATTATTATTATGGTTATAAGGGAATACATTTTTTTTATTGATTTATATATATATATATTTTTTTAAAAGATACAAATATATCCTCTTTCTTATTTTATTTATGTGTGTTTTTTTTTTTTTTTTTTTTTTAGTTGATGGAGAGTGGTCACTGTGGAGCCGAGATGTTCTATTCAGCTGTAACAAGAAGTGCGAGATAATTTACCAGCAGGAGAGAGTGGTTGTCACTGCCATCAAAGTGGTCTACGAGAAACACACAAAGACAGAAATGTGTTGTACCCGTTGGTATTTTTTCTTCTCAAAAATATATTATAGAGAGATATAAAGATATATAGATATAGAGAGAGAGAGAGAGAGAGATAGATAGAAAAGAGACAGAAAGAGAGAGAGAGAGAGAGAGAGAGGAGATATAGGATAGAGAGAGAGAGAGAGAGAGATATATATAGATATAGATATAGAGAGAGAGAGATAGAGAGAGAGAGAGGAGAGAGAGAGGGAGGACAGAGGAGATAGAGAGAGAGAGAGAGAGAGAGAGAGAGAGAGATATATATATATATATATATATAGAGATAGAGAGATATATAGAGAGAGAGAGAGATAGAGAGAGGAGAGAGAGGAGAGGAGAGAGAGAGAGATATAGATAGAGATAGAGACATATAGAGAGAGAGAGAGAGAGATAGAGATAGAGAGAGAGAGAGAGAGAGAGAGATAGAGATAGAGAGATAGAGAGAGGAGAGAGAGAGAGAGAGAAAGAGACAGAAAGGGAGAGGGAGAGAGAGATGGACAGAGAGAGAGAGAGAGAGAGAGAGAGAGAGAGAGAGAGAGAGAGAGAGAGAGAGAGAGAGAGAGAGAGAGAGAGAGAGAGAGAGAGAGAGAGAGAGAGAGAGAGAGAGAGAGAGAGAGAGAGAGAGAGAGAGAGAGAGAGAGAGAGAGAGAGGGAGAGAGAGAGAGAGAGATGACTAAAATTCACACAGCAGACACGACTGAGCTGTACTGATGTGTTTCCTCTGCTTGCAGCATGTAACCTCGTCTGTTTAAACGGAGCAAGGGCTGACGCAGACTGCACAAAGTGTGAATGCATAAACTTGTGGACTGGACCCAAATGTGGTTTGTCTACTGCTGTTGTTATGTGACGTCTTTAATTATGAAATATCACATCAGTTCATTCAATTTTGAATAATATGTATGAAAAATCCACATATGACTGTGTGTCTGTCTGTCTATTATGTCCATCTATCAGTCACGTTTATTTAACTACCTAGCTATCTACCTGCCTATCTGTATCTTTGATTAACTATGTACCTGTTATAACTATCTAATCTAATCTATTTTCTGTCTATTTATATTTCTGTCTGTCTCTCTGTCTGTGTGTCTATCTATATATTTATCAAATTTTTCTATTTAGATAGTTATATGTGTTTCCATTTTGCACATCAGTATCAGACTGATAAGTACTCTGCTATGTACTAGCACACATACACACACACCCATATACACACACACACACACATATATATATATACATACATACACATAGATACACAGACATACATACAAACAGAAACACACAGAAACAGATACACACAGAAAAAGACGCACATACACACGTACAAACCGATATATATATATATATATATATATATATATATATATATATATATATATATATTTATACACACATACATATAACAGGGGAACAAAACTAGTATTAACTTTAAGTTTTGTGATACTTTTCATTTCTAAAGCTTATTTGTCACTTTGATGATTGCAGAAACGTGCAGACTGCAATGTCTACATAATGGGAAGAGAAACGCGCAGTGCTCTGCATGTAACTGTACTGGATACTGGAAAGGACTGACGTGCAGCTTGTGTACGTTGCCTTTGACCATCTCATCATTGTCTTTAACTGACAGTCATTCAATTTCCTTCTTAGTTGTCACCCTGTCTGTCAGTCACTGATGTCTGTACTTGTGTCACCCGGTCTGTCAGTCACTGATGTTTGTACTTATTTGTCACCCGGTCTCTCAGTCACTGATGTTTGTACTTATTTGTCACCCGGTCTCTCAGTCACTGATGTTTGTACATATTTGTCACCCTGTCTGTCAGTCACTGATGTTTGTACTTATTTGTCACCCTGTCTCTCAGTCACTGATGTTTGTACTTATTTGTCACCCGGTCTGTCAGTCACTGATGTTTGTACTTATTTGATACCCGGTCTGTCAGTCACTGATGTTTGTACTTATTTGTCACTGTCTGTCAGTCACTGATGTTTGTACTTATTTGTCACTGTCTGTCAGTCACTGATGTTTGTACTTATTTGTCACTGTCTGTCAGTCACTGATGTTTGTACTTATTTGTCACCCGGTCTCTCAGTCACTGATGTTTGTACTTATTTGTCACCCAGTCTCTCAGTCACTAATGTTTGTACTTATTTGACACCCGGTCTGTCAGTCACTGATGTTTGTACTTATTTGTCACTGTCAGTCACTGATGTTTGTACTTATTTGTCACCCGGTCTCTCAGTCACTGATGTTTGTACGTATTTGTCACCCGGTCTCTCAGTCACTGATGTTTGTACTTACTTGTCACCCGGTCTGTCAGTCACTGATGTTTGTACTTATTTGTCACCTGGTCTGTCAGTCACTGATGTTTGTACTTATTTGTCACCCGGTCTGTCAGTCACTGATGTTTGTACTTATTTGACACCCGGTCTGTCAGTCACTGATGTTTGTACTTATTTGTCACTGTCTGTCAGTCACTGATGTTTGTACTTATTTGTCACCCGGTCTGTCAGTCACTGATGTTTGTACTTATTTGTCACTGTCTGTCAGTCACTGATGTTTGTACTTATTTGTCACCCTGTCTGTCAGTCACTGATGTTTGTACTTATTTGTCACTGTCTGTCAGTCACTGATGTTTGTACTTATTTGTCACCCTGTCGGTCAGTCACTGATGTTTGTACTTATTTGTCACTGTCAGTCACTGATGTTTGTACTTATTTGTCACCCTGTCTGTCAGTCACTGATGTTTGTACTTATTTGTCACTGTCTGTCAGTCACTGATGTTTGTACTTATTTGTCACCCTGTCTGTCAGTCACTGATGTTTGTACTTATTTGTCACTGTCTGTCAGTCACTGATGTTTGTACTTATTTGTCACCCGGTCTGTCAGTCACTGATATTTGTACTTATTTGACACCCGGTCTGTCAGTCACTGATGTTTGTACTTATTTGTCACTGTCTGTCAGTCACTGATGTTTCTACTTATTTGTCACCCTGTCTGTCAGTCCACTGATGTTTGTACTTATTTGTCACTGTCTGTCAGTCACTGATGTTTGTACTTATTTGTCACTGTCTGTCAGTCACTGATGTTTGTACTTATTTGTCACCCGGTCTGTCAGTCACTGATGTTTGTACTTATTTGTCACCCTGTCAGAAACCCTGTTAGAAACAAAATTTAGGTTCTTTCTTCAGGTGCTCCACTCAAAGTAAAATTGATTTTATTTCTACAGCTTCGTGCACTCTGAACTGTGAACACGGTGGAACAGTGAACGCAATGTGCACTGAATGTGCATGTTCTGGACACTGGAGGGGACACAAATGTGGTATTTGTTTACTTGTCGACTTTTTCTTTTCTTTCCTAAAGTCGTAGATATATTTTTCTTTTTAAAACGTTTTACCTCAACTACACAAACACACTCTCTCTCTCTCTCTCTCTCTCTCTCTCTCTCTCTCTCTCTCTCTCTCTCTCTCTCTCTCTCTCTCTCTCTCTCTCTCTCTCTCTCTTCTTGCTCAACTACACACTCTCTCTCTCTCTCTCTCTCTCTCTCTCTCTCTCTCTCTCTCTCTCACACACACACACACACACACACACACATTGATATCATTACACTTCTAGATGAACACATATAGGGTATACTCACAAAGCATATTCGTAATTATACAAAATACACGCACACACACACGAACACATACCCACACATATATACACACACACATATATATATATATATATATATATATATATATATATATATATATATATATATATATATATATATATATATATATATATACATACATACATACATACATACCACACCCCTACCTAAACATACGCATTTAGAAAAAAAACAGAAAAAAGAGAACAATGAAATTAATTAAAGAAGCTTTAAATCTCTAATTAGAAGCTGTTACTAATAAAACTAATTAAAGTCAAATGAACTTTAATTAAAATCTTTTAATAATAAAATTAAATAAAGTAAATGAACTTTATTTAAGAAGTTGTCAATAACATATTAATTTAAGAAAATGAACTTTAATTAAAAAAAAATTTAATACTAAAAATTAATTAAAGTCAAATTAACGTTATTCAAAACTTGGTAATACCAAAATTAATCAAAGTAAATGAACTTTAATTAAAACTTGTTAATAAATTAAATTAATTAAAGTCAAATTAACTTTATTTAAGATGTGTTGATAATCAAGTTAAGTAACTCTAATTAAGATGTGTTGATAATCAAGTTAGGTAACTCTAATTAAGATGTGTTGATAATCAAGTTAAGTAACTCTAATTAAGGCTTGTTGTTTACACTTGTAGAAGAGTGTGGACTCACCTGTGATAATGGTGGAAAAGTAAATGCAGAATGTACTCTCTGTAACTGCAGTGGACACTGGACTGGTCAAACATGTAGTAAGTTGTTGTTGTTGTTTTTTAGAGTTTTCTGAACACTTAAAATTTAAAATAGATAAATTTACTTCTTTATTCCTTTCTTTCATCTTGTTTTTTCTTTACTCACTGAATTTAATCCATTATTTATTGAATTATTATTATTTCTTAAATCCCTTTTTTGCTTATTTAATATTATTAATTTCTTTCTGTCTTTCAATATTTCTTTCCTTTTTCTTAGTTCTTTTTTTTCTTTCTATTTGCTTTTTGTCTTAATAATAATAATAATAATAATAATAATAATAATAATAATAATATGGTATTATTTATTGATCATTTATTAAACAGCCAATGAAAATGTTCAACAATGAACCCTGCTAGTTAGGTCAATTATTAATACTTACACACACATATAATAATAATAACAAAAATATATATACACACACACAGACACACATCTGTATCTCTGTCTATCTCTCTACCTACCTAAACATACACACTTACAAAAAACAGACAAAAAAAAAACAGAAACAAAAAGAGAGATAACAATGGAATTAATTAAAACCTTTAAATAACAGAAGTAAATGAAGCAAATCAAACTTTATTTAAAGTTTGTTGATAATATACATGTATATTTCTAATGTATTTTTTAATTATTAAAATTGCTATTACAGCATCTTGTGGATATGATTGTCAACATGATGGGACCCCTAATTCAGCAGTGTGAAGCATGTGTCTGTACAGCACGGTGGACAGGAGATAATTGTGGCATGTAGAATTTCATTTATTCTTCATTCATTCATTCATTCATTCATTTTTAACTTACGTTGATTTACTTACGTTTCTGTCTGTCTGGCTCTCTTTTGACTTGTATGCGATTTAATTCTTAATTGCCCCCTTACAAAAATAAATAAATAAATAAATAAATAAAAATAAATAAAATAAACAAATAAGTAAATAAATAAATAAAGTATGAGAGAGAATGAAAGAGAGAGAGAGAGAGACAGTGAGATAATGAAAGACAGAGAGAGAGAGAGAGAGAGAGAGAGAGAGAGAGGCAGAGACAGAGACAGAGAGATACAGAGACAGAGATAGAGAGACTGAGAGACAGACAGAGAAACGGAGAGAGACAGAGAGATAGAGAGAGAGAGACTAATAAAAAATAACTGTTGTTACAGATCAATGTAATTTAGACTGTATGCACAATGGTGCAGCTACAACAGACTGTACCACTTGTGTTTGTCCTGGACAGTGGAGTGGATCTAGGTGTGGTATGTATAGTTTTACAACTTCCTTTACGTCTAGATGATTATATGATGATTTTCTAAAAGTCTAGATGATTACGTGACAATTTTCTAAAAGTCAAGATGATTATGTGATGATTTTCTAAAAGTCGAGAGAGAGAGAGAGAGAGAGAGAGAGAGAGAGAGAGAGAGAGAGAGAGAGAGAGAGAGAGAGAGAGAGATGACTATGCTGCAGTAAACATCAGTTTTTGTCTTGTTGCAGAACAGTGCAACATAGAGTGTGAAAATGGTGGATCTGCGAATGACCTGTGCACTGGATGCAACTGTATGGGACACTGGATTGGATCTAAATGTGGTATAACTTACTGGTCATTTCAATCACAGACATAATGTTGATGCACTGAACACACATCGCAATAAGGAAACGAGTGTTTTTGATTTTTTGTTTTTTGTTTTATTATTATTATTACTATTTTATTATTTATTACAATTTTTCTTTTCATTCTTCTTCTTATTACTATTATTATTAATTTTGTTATATTTTTATTATTATTATTATTATTATTATTATTATTATTATTATTATTATTATTATTATTTATTTTTGTTTGTTTTTATTTATTTGCCGACACAGTAAAAAACATAATTTCCATAGTTACCTGATGTCATCCATTTGGTAAAATAGCATTTAGATGATACAGACTGTGTATATGTATGTGTGTTTGTTAGGGTGTATGTACTACATGTGTCAGAAACACAAGTACACACAAATAAGTAATTTCGTCTTATCATTATTTATTAATTAATAACAAGCATTTTATAAACATCCAATAAATGATGGCTCTAAGTTTGAATGTATACGTGTATGCGTGATTACGTGAGTTCATGTGTATTTATAAATGTATATGCATGGATGAAGATAAGTATATTTATTTTGTGTTTGATACAGAATTCTGCAAGTTAACGTGTTCAAATGGAGGATCAGCAGACGCTGCATGCAGTGCATGTCAATGTAGAGGAAGCTGGAAAGGAAATAACTGTGGTATGCTTGCTATACGTGTCTGTATCTTCCCTGTGTCTGTCTGTCTGTCTACAATTGATATGTGCATCTATCTGTCTATCTATTCATCTCTCTACCTATTGATAGCTCTGTCTGTGTATCTCTCCGATTCGATTGTATGTCTGTGTATTTATTTATCTATCTCATTCTCTGTCTTTCTCACTACCAATCTGTCCTGTCTGTTGCTCTGTTTAATAAATCTATGTTTTACTACCTGTCTGTCTCTTTTATCTCTCTATTGTTATAATCATCATCATCATTATTTTGTCATTATCATCAAGAAAGTAAAAACCTGATTTTTTTTGTTGTGTTTAATAATAATTTGTTGCTGTTGTAGACACGTGTCCACTGGAATGTCAAAATGGTGGTAGTCAGAATTCTATGTGCACTGGGTGCACCTGTGTTGGAAAGTGGAAAGGAGCAAAATGTGGTACATATAGTTGTCCTTCTAAGTTTTGTTTTGTCTTTTTTCATATATACAGAAACCCCCCCAGCTGACATCAGATGTCGAAGAAACCACAGTTCTCTCAAAACCAATCATATTCCTTGGTCCTGATTTTTAAAATTTTTATTTTTTGTCAGATTTCAGTTTTTCTTTAACTTTTGAACATTTGTTTTTTATATTTTTTATCATTTTGTTATTATGACTGATATTACGACTGATATTATTATTATTATTATTATTATTATTATTATTGTTGTTGTTGTTATTATTATTATTGTTACTATTATTATTACTATTATTATTATTATTCTTATCATTCTTATACATAAATATTCTTTTTTTTATTGCTACTAAAACTATTTTTCAGAGTCTTGTGAGTTGTCGTGTAAAAACGGTGGATCGCATGATGACGACTGCTCTATCTGCACCTGTGTAGGGCAGTGGGTAGGACTCACGTGTGGTGTGTATTCACTGGCTTTCTTTAGCCTTTCTTCTTTTCCTCTACATTCCTTACTTTCTTTTCTTTCCTCCAAAGTTTTTATTTTCCATTTTTTCATCTACCAACTCCAAACACATGTATATATATATATGTGTGTGTGTGTGTGTGTGTGTGTGTGTGTGTGTGTGTGTGTGTGTGTATATATATATACTGGCAAACAGAAAACTATACATACACAGACACACACAAATACACTTATACAGACACATAAAATATACACAAGATTATACAAACAAATTTATATGCTTACAAACAGATGAACATAAATACACATGTACTGACGCATACAAACTGATATAGAGACACAAATACACAAATACTGATTATAGAGACAATTCACAGAGAAACAAATAGTCACAAATACTCATATAGTCACACACAAACATAAATAAACTCAAGATTACAAACACTCTCTCTCTCTCTCTCTCTCTCTCTCTCTCTCTCTCTCTCTCTCTCTCTCTCTCTCTCCATTTCTGTCTCTCTCTCTCTCTCTCTCACACACACACACACACACACACCACACGCACACAAATACACAGAGAGACCAAAACACATATATCCTAATAATCTGTACGAGTTAAAATTGAAAGGAATACTGTGTTGCTTTTGCTTTGGTTTTTTTTCACTGGTAATTCACACTGTCTCTTAATAAAGCAGTCATTTGTTATTTTATTCAGTTACTGTTAATTATTTCTGTTACAGAAAGATGTCCCATTGTGTGTGTTCATGGAGGTGCATACGATGCTGCGTGTACAACTTGTAGATGTGTAGGGCATTGGAAAGGCACCACTTGTGGTACGTATACATTCCTTATTATTATTATTATTATTATTATTATTATTATTTTAAAAGTATTATTATTATTATTTTTTTATTTTATTATTATTGTTATCATTATATACAAGGTTTAGTTCAAATTGTTGGTTTTATTAATGTGGTCTAATGTGTTATTGGTTTTCTGATCTACACTGCATGTCATCCTGTCCTGGACAGTTATTACCTAATTGGTTATTATTATTATTCCTTCATGTCTATGCATTAATTCTGATAAATGTTTAAAAAAAAAAAAAATCATTTCCTTTTATTATTTTAATTTTATTTGTTGTTGGGTTAATCATTATAATAAAATTTGGTTTAGTTCAAATGTGTTGGTTTTACAGGTAAGAATGTGCTGTAAAATCTCTCTCTCTCTGGTTCTCTCTCTCTGTCTCTTTCTCTGTTTCTCTCCTTTTTCTGTCCTGTCCTGACTGACCAGTTATAGATAAAAGTTTCCTAAAAATAAAAAAAATAAAAAAATAAATAAATAAATTCCTTCATTTCTTTCAAAATTCCTTCTCATAATTTTCAAAAAAAAAAAAAAAATTTTTTCCTTTTTCTTTCAGAACTAATAATTTAATAAAATAATAATAATAATAAAATATAATAAAATGGTTCATTGATTATAATTTATGTTCAGTGTTAGATTAATTATTTCTTCCAGTGTTGCATGCAATAGTTTATTAAATAAACTTTCAATTAGTCACATATGTCTATTTATACAGTACATTTTTCTTCATTGTCACACACATGATAATTTAAACAATATATTGTTTCAATATCTCATCTGTGATAGTTTATATATATATATTTTTTTTTCAAAATCAAATATGTGATAGTTTATACAGTATAAAATAGTTTCATTGTCCTATATATACTGTTTCAGTGTTTCACATATATGACATGACCCATTCTATAATATTTATATATGTTTCACTGTCACATATGACAACTTTCATTACTTTTTTCAGTTTCCTATCAGACAGTTTGTACAGTACATTTTTTTATGTATGTGTGTAGGTAACAAGGTATCATTTTGTTACAGGTAAATTCATAATTTGTACAATGTGTTTCAGATGTGTGTGATATAAAGTGTGAAAATGGTGGTATTAAAAATGATGACTGTACTGGATGCACGTGTAGAAAACCCTGGTCAGGAGTACTATGTGGTATGTGTATCTCTCTCAGTGTGTGCGTGTGTGTGTGTGTGTCTGTGAGCATGCGTGCACAGAATATCTGGTTCTGTATTGCACCGTTTATTGCAAAATAGGACTCAAACATAACTGATATATAACTATATCCACACACACACACACACACACACACACACACACACACACATATTCATATAGACACACACTTATAAACACAAAAAAATAACCACAGAACAACAACGTACACATTCAATGGTTGAAAAAGATAGGTGTTTTCAATCAATAGAATTACATTTGTTTATCTTTTAATTATTTGTTGTATTTATCATTGTTGCTGTTATAATGAGCATTACCATTACTGATGCTATTTTTATTATTATTATTGTTATCATCATCATCATTAGCATCATGAGTGTTGTTGTTGTTGTAATTATAAACATTTTCAGAACATTGTAAATTGAAATGTCTGCATGATGGCTCTCCAAAAGAAACATGCGATGGATGCCATTGCTTGGGTAACTGGGGTGGAACATCATGTGGTATGTACAGACATACACGCAGAGACACAGACAAACACATGCACAGACACACACAGACAATGTTTATAATATAACAAAGGTAATGTTTAAGTTTTGGTTGAAATTAAGTACTCACTCACTCTCTCTCATCATTATTATTAAAGGAGATTACAAGATAATCATAATTTGATTTTGTTTCAATGCTCTCTCTCTCTCTCTCTCTCTCTCTCTCTCTCTCTCTCTCTCTCTCTCTCTCTCTCTCTCTCTCTCTCTCTCTCTCATATATGTAAATATATTTGTTTTATATTACAGAAAAGTGTGCCCTAATTTGTAATCATGAAGGAACTCCAAATTTACAATGTAGCAAATGTACATGCACAGAAAACTGGGCTGGTATAAATTGTGGTAATTATTTCTGTCACTGTACTGCCAGCTTGTTTACTTCTCTTTTTGCAAATATCTCTGTGTGTGTGTGTGTGTGTGTTGTATTACAGAACTGTATATAAAAAACACAATCTTTTTTATTTTTTATTTTTATTTTTTTTTAAATAAATTATGGAGGTTGCTACAGTACAACTGTATCAAAAATAAAACTTTGTGCTTAACCAGATGATGGGAAAAGATCATTATGAAGATTGTAATGAAAGTGACAAGAGGAACAGCATATAACTTTCCCTTTCAGATAGATGTAACTACAAGTGTGAACATCGGGGTACTCCTAATGATCACTGTGATGGCTGTATCTGTGTAGGATCGTGGATTGGGAAAAACTGTGGTATAGATGTTTATATTGCTTATCTTTTTCTTTTTTCTCTCAGTTTTGTTTTCCTTTAGATTTACTAAAAGACTGTGATTGTACGTATACTTTATGTTTTATTCATAAACTTGTTTATCCATCTATACATCCATCTGTACCTCTGTCTGTCTGTCTGTTATTTATTTATTTATTTATTTATTTATTTTTTTTTTTTTTAACTTTTGATTATACAGATAACTATCTACATCCATCCTTTTTCTTTTTTTTCTTTTCTAGCTATCTGTCTGTCTATATATCTGTCTATTTATCTGTGTTTCTATCTGTCTGTCTATCTAATTATCTGTCTGTGTGTCAGTCTATCTAGATATGTGAATGTTTATTTGTCTGTCTGTGTGACTATCTATCTATGTGTCTATCTACACACACACACACACACACACACACATGGAATAACATTAATTACTAAATAAAGGATTAAATGAATAAGCAAATGAATGAATGAGTGAATAAATGAATAAATAAATCAATCAATGAATAAGTCAAAAATGAAATAAATATATAATTAAGTTAGTAAATAAATAAAATAAAACATATTTTTCTAAAGATAATCATGCCTGGTTAAACTAAACAATTGTTGTTTTTGCAGACAGATGTAATCTGCGGGTCTAAATGGAGGAACTAAAAGTTACGAATGGACTGGATTCACTATAAATAAACATTTGTTTACCTGCAGCATGCACAGCAAATGATGTCATTCTGTCTGTGGTATATTTGTCATGGACTGATGTCATTTTGTCTGTGGTATATTTGTCATAAATATTTGTTTACCTACAAATGATGTCATTCTGTCTGTGGTATATTTGTCATAAATATTTGTTTACCTACAAATGATGTCATTCTGTCTGTGGTATATTTGTCATAAATATTTGATTACCTACAAATGATGTCATTCTGTCTGTGGTATATTTGTCATAAATATTTGTTTACCTACAAATGATGTCATTCTGTCTGTGGTATATTTGTCATAAATATTTGTTTACCTACAAATGATGTCATTCTGTCTGTGGTATATTTGTAATAAATATTTGTTTACCTACAAATGATGTCATTCTGTCTGTGGTATATTTGTCATAAACATCTTCTTCAAGTACTACCACCACCATTTTCATCATCATCATCATCATCAGTCATCATTTTAACTGTTACCATTATTTTGATTATCTTACCTACTATTATATCATCATCTTAATTATTGCTACCATCTTAACTATTATCACTATTATCATCATCTTAACTACTTCCACTATAGTCATCACCTTAACTATGACTACTAGTGTTATCAACATCACCATATTTTTTCCTTTGCCAGGTTCTAAACTGCCCTTCCTCATAAGATCTTTCCTCTTTTCTTCAACTATATTTCAGTGGTTGAGCACTGTATAAACTTATATATATATATATAAGAAACAAGTTTGTTGAATTTGAGTAAATCCTGTTTCAGAGAAGTGTGACTATATTTGTCAAAATGGTGGTGTAGCAAACAAAGCCTGTGACAGCTGTACTTGTGTGGGTCACTGGATTGGACCTACGTGTGGTATGTACAGTTATTATTGTTATCAATACTGTTATTATTATTATTATTATTATTATTATTATTATTATTATTATTATTATTATTATTATTACTATTATTATTATTATTATTATTATTATTATTATTATTATTATTATTATTATTATTATTATTATTATTATTACTATTACTATTATTATTACTATTATTATTATTAATATTATTACTATTATTTACTGTATTATCAAACTCTAATATTATTTTAATACTCTGAATGCAAACCTCTTATGTTTCTATTTTACCATCCTCATCATCTCTCATTATCATTATTATTATTATTACTATTATTATTGTTCTTTTTTTTTTCTGTTACTATTATTATCATTATCATGATCATCACCTGATTACTACTACTACTACTACTATGATTATTATTACTACTACTACTACTACTACTACAGCTACTGCTAGTACTACTACTACTGTTATTATTATTATTATTATTATTATTATTATTATTATTATTATTATTATTATTATTTCAGGTGCATGCAACATCTTGTGTCACAATGGAGGTGTGAGAAATGGCAAATGTAATGGGTGTGTGTGTAAGGGTAAATGGACAGGGACCACCTGTGGTTTGTACAATTATTTTTCCTTGTGGATCTGCTCAGTCTTTCTTGACTTTTTTGATATTTCTGTCGTTAACGAACAGTTTTGCAAATACTATTTGTTCAGTCTTTTGTGACTTCTGTAACGTCCCTATACAATATGCCGTTTGACTATGTTCTGCCTTTGAATTAAGTTTATATATTCAATATGCCTTTTGTCTATGATTTACTCAGTCTTTAATGTTCATTGATTTCTTTATTGAACATGTTTTTTTTTCTTTTTTTTTTTGTGGTTTTTTCACAATTTAGTCAGTCTTTTTTCTTCTTCTTCTTCTTCTTCTTTATTATTATTTACTTTCTCTATCACTGAGCCTTTTGCCTAAACAGTTACCTAGTTCTTCACAGATTTATTCATTTCTGTATTTCAGAATGTATGTATCTACGTGTGTATGTATTGCACATATATGAATGTATGTATGCATCTATGTATGTATGTATATTGACACACATGAACACACACTCATATTTATAGATATATATTTTTTTTTCAGAACAGTGCAATCTTCCATGTCAGAATGGAGGAACACCAAATTTTGCTTGTGATAAATGTAACTGTCCTCGAGATTATTCTGGACCGAGATGTGGTATGTTTTGAAATAAGAAAACAATCTCTCTCTCTCTCTCTCTCTCTCTCTCTCTCTCTCTCTCTCTCTCTCTCTCTCTCTCTCTCTCTCTCTCTCTCTCTCTCTCTCTCTCTCTCTCTCTCTCTCTCTCTCTCTCTCTCTCTCTCTCTCTCTCTCTCTCTCTCTCTCTCTCTCTCTCTCTCTCTCTCTAACATCTCTTTGACATAAAAACTAGTTTAATATTAGTTAGGCTAGAGAGAATTATATAGATGAAAGGAAAATTTGTAACATGATTATGTCACCAAGAATGCACCCATTGAAAAATTATGGCAACTAAATAATTTATTTTATTTTATTTTGTTTTATTTTATTCATTCATTCAAATTATTTATTTTATTTATTTATTTAATTTAATTTAATTTAATTTAATTTTATTTTATTTTATTTTATTTTATTTTTTGGTTACTTTTTAATTATTTATTTATTTATTTAACTCTTGATTTAATTACTTGATATACAGATAACAACATAAAAAATTACATATAATCTAACAACTTTATCTTTCAGAAAAGTGTGTTTTCTACTGTGAAAATGGTGGAGTACCAAACAAGGCTTGCAGAGGATGCAAGTGTCCAGCTCCTTGGATAGGAACAACCTGTGGTATGTAATAGAATCCAACTTTTGTTACTTTTTTAAAACCATTTTTTTTTTTTTTTTTTTAACTTTTATTAATGGTGTCGATATTATTTATTTATCATCATTTAATTTATTGTTATTGTTGATATTAATGATATTATTAGTTATTACTGTTGTTGTTATTGTTCATATTTTTTATTAATGGTATTTATTATTATTATTATCATTAAAGTTATTTATATTATTATTTTTATATTATTATTATTTTTATTATTTTTATTTTTTATTATTATTATTATTTTTTTTTTTTATATTTTTTATTATTATTATTATTATTGTTATTAATTAGTATGCACGTTTTTGTTTCCCTAAAATATCAGATACATTCTTCTCTTCATCTATAGTGTAATAGATGTCAGGATTTGGTTTAATTTTTGTTTGTGAGGAGTTTTCCAAGGAAAACATTCTCACACATAACTTGTTGGAGATAATGGATCAGTGAATCAGTGACAAAGTCAGATATAAAATCACAGTTTCTAAAATGATTCGTAAATGCTTAATTAGTTGTTTTTGTTGTTTACTGATTCACTTGTTGTTACTTATATTTTTATTTTTTTAATTTTTTTTTTTCATTTCATTCTTATATTTTCTCCCATCACTTCTGTTTTTATTTTTTATAAATATTTTACAGGCTATATGAGTCCATATAAATCTGGTAAGAGAAATTTGAAATAATTTACAAAATGTTATAAACCTTAGTGTTGTATTTCCAGTTACGATTATTTTACTTATCTTTTTATTTAATGAAAACATTTTGACAAAATAAATCAACAAAGAAACAATGTACATAATAAATAAATGAAAAATGAAAATAAACAAAGAGAGAAATGTTCAGAGAATAGAAAAGCATAATATATATATATATATATATATATATAAAAAATAAAAAAATAAAATAAAATAAAATAAATGATCTAATTAAGCTTAACAAAAACAAATAAGTACATAAGGTATAGAAAAAGACACAAATTACTAATACAATAGCAATTTAAAAAATACTAAACAAGAACAAGAACAATAGGAACAAAAATAAATAAAGGGGGAAAAAGTTAAAAAATATATATATAAAAAGAAATGATAATGAAATAAATAAAATTTAAAATCAGGAGGGAAACAGACTCACTTGAATGTATAAGCAGCCTGTTGCTATGACAACTATAAACATTCATATGAACTTTAATAACTTGTTATCTATAAATAAAACAAAAATGACTGACCGTCTACAGAAAAGTATTTATTTCTGAATTAATGTAATTAAATTTTGACTGTTAGTTAACAATTACAAACCATTTAACCCCACTGACTGTACAAGTGTGTTGCTGAATTGTGAATTTTCTAAATTCTGAGTCACAGTTTTTAAAACAAATGTATCAGTTATTTCCCAAATTGTCTGGGTATGTGATAGCATACTATTAAGACTTACACAGTACAGATTGAAAATATATTATAATTATTATAAAAAAAATTTTTTTAAAAATTTGTTTGTGTACAATGTGTAGAAATAACAATAAAAGTAGAATAAATGGATTATTATTTTTTTTTTTTTTTTTCACACTTTGAAATAAGTTTAGAATGTCATTGAAATCTAACAAAACATTTCTAAAATTGAATAAGTTTCAAGTGAAACATCATTATTTCAAAATGACAGTTGATTCAACTCTGCATTTTATGAAGGACAGCATATTAATATGAGTTTATATATAGAGCTACGATTTTTATTATTTTTTTTTTTTAAAAAAAAAATATATATATATATATATTTCTTATATATTTGTTTAACATTGGGATTGTTACATTTTAAATGTTTTAAATTTTATTTAGTTATCATCATCATCATTATTATTATTATTATTATTATTATTATTCACAATCACTACATAACAGTTCATAATAATTGTTATATTTTTATTTTCTTCATAAAAGATAAAGATTCAAACATTAAGGATAAACAAGGTATTTATATTGACTGCTACCACGTCTACTACTTCAACTACAACTACAACTACTGCTGTACATACTTCTACTGTAACTTCAACTTCTGCTTCTACAACATTCAAATACTTCTAGTTTCACAACTGTTGCTATTGTAGCTTCTACTAAAATACCAACTACTACTGTTACTATCCTGTTAATAGTTTTACAACTTTATTTGTATTCCTCTTCTATTGCTGCTCCTATGGTAACTATTATTAATATCACCTTTAGGTCCACAGCTAAACATATACTAGTAGTACTAATATTATGTTACTGTCACTGTTACTCTACTACAAGTACTGTTACTACTGTCTCTAACAGAATTACTCTACAAATACAATAACTACTAATATTACTACCACCACCACCACCACCACCACCACCACTACTACTACTACTGTTACTTCTACTAGTGCTATCTACTTATACTTCTACAACTTCTATTATTATTCTACTACTACTATTACTACTATTATTGTTACTTCTACTAGTACTATTGCTACTTATATCAATACTACTGCTACAACTACTATTACTACTAACAATATACCAGTACTTTTACTACTACTATTACTACTATGACCACCACCACTTCAATTAAGTAAGACTTTTTTCCTTCTGAAAATATTATAACAGGCCTGACATTACTAGGAGTATTGTTATTATTATTATTTTCATCATCATCATCATTTAATGTTTATAAAATAATAAAAATAATATTTTGATTATGTTTATGATTATTAATATTATTATTACCACTACTACTACTACTACTACATTATTATTATTATTATATAAAATGAAATTTTCTTTTGCACATTTGCAGATAGCGACAGACTCCATTACTTGTTAGGTAAGCCATTTCATTCCTTTGGTTACAGAGAATTCACGAAGTTAAACCAAAATCTTGCATTACTTTGTATTTATCTATTTATTATTTTAAATGTCTCTGTCAGCAGCCATGTTTATTTTTATAAACATTTTCTTACTGATAAAAATATATTACACACTGCCAGTAAGCAATTTGTATGCTAACTGCATAAATATTTCAAGATGTCTGCTTTATATTTCAACTGATTTTTCACATGCATGATAAATAATCTGCAGTCTGTTGTGTATGATTCATGTCATATCTTTACTGTAGACGTACTACAGTAAATAAAATAAAAAAAAAAAAAAAAAATAATACAAGATGTATGTGTGTGTGTGTTTGGCTATGTGTGTGCATATGTATGCATTTGTGTGTGTTACTGTGTATGTGTATATTTATGTGTCTCTGTGTCTGTCAGTATAGATGTTTGTGGTGTATGTGTGTGATGTTTATATGTGTTTATGTATGTGTCAGACCACACACACACACACACACACACACACACACACACACACACACACACTCACTCACTCACTCACATCTGCTAATGACTGTTTATAGGTCTAACTCCAGCAGCATTTGGTGTGGCTGTAGGAGTTTTTGTTACTCTAATTTTGGTGGTAATCATATCATTATTGTAAGTATTTAAAAAACATTAACAGTATTGACAGAAGAATTAATAAATAAATGAAAGTGCAGATGCTTAAAACTGAAGGCAATAATGTGTTACTTATTTTAGATTTATCTTAATTTATTTATGCTAGTAAGATCTATTTATATTGATAATTTGTATTTATGATTTAAAAAATCTTATTCATCATTATCAGGATTAATACTAGTTATTACTGTTATTACTGCTACTACTACCATTACAACTACTATTATGATTATTACTAGTGTTATTTATAAAGAAAAAAATTAAAGACAAAAATAAAAACGTTATTTATAAATCTTAATTTATATTTTATATGATACATATTTATTGATATTAATTAATGTTTATTGAATATTTTATTAAGGTCATCAGTATTGTTATTTCAACACTTGTTATTATTGTTATATATTTACTATTATTATTAATGATTTTGTTATAATAATGATAAAACATATTATTTTGCAAGTATATGGCGTCAAGGCAATAAAAAAACCAAAGTTATAAGGTATAATTAAAATATCTCTTTCTCTCTTACACAAACACACTCACACAATGCAGTAAAATGTTCTGCATTCAGACACACAACTCTGATTATTTATTTATAATTTAGAAATGTTTTAAAAATAATGAAGAATGTATATTTAAAATGGTGTCTTCCTATCTCCCTCTCTCTTGTTCTCTCTTGCTTTCTGACTTAATAAATAAATGAAATAATGAAACAGAAAGATGAAATAGATTTAATTTTTTTTTTTTTTTTAAAAGAGACATACACACTGACAACAGTTACTCTGTGTATCATTGATACAGTTCTCTTTGTCTTTTTTTTTTATTTTACAGACTGAGAAGAAGAAGCAGTGAAAGAAGGTATGAAGTTCTCACTCTTATTTTTAGATCATTATTTTTCTTAGCATTTTATAAAAAAAAAAGAAGAAATTATCAAGTTTTATTTTTAGATCATTATTTTCTTAGCTTTTATTACTAAAAAAAAAAAAAAAAAAAAAAATATTTCATGATTTCTAATTTGTTCCAGTTATTACTCAGATATTGCTACAAGATCCCAAATAATACTAATACTAATACTAATATTAGAATATACTAACATTAACACTAATTCTAATAATAACATTACTAATTCTAATATTAATACTAATCCCAGATAAAAAAAATGTGGCCCAAATATGGCATCCTCCAGCAAAATAATTGGCTAATACTTTACATGGATAATCAGTTCTCCTGGCCCAGACCTTGCAAGTTATGGCTGCTGATGCCAGTTCTGGGTGGGGCTTGAAGTTGTTCTCACAGGCCACCTCTGGTACCATGTCTGGCAACAACCATCCCATCTTTTGTAACAATATTCTAGGTCATTCAAGCCATCTGAAAATGCTCTCCATAATAATAATTATTATTCTGTGGTAAAAACTTTTCCATCAAGAACAGATTTCATTACATGGCATATTAACATTTGTTTCAAAATTCACAGAGTTTATTATTATCAGATAAACAACTATACATATACAGAACTCGTTTCTGTCCTAGCAGGGTATGATTGTGATCAAAATGACATTGTAGGACCAAACTCTATGAAAATGAGTGTAAAGACCAATCCATATGCACAGAAAGCTAATGACTCTGTTTCATAAAATCAGTAGAATATTACCAGTGTTCTAATTAGGGTTTATCTGATTCAAGATGTCAAACTGGTAATTTAAAAATATTTTCTACGGCCTTGAAATGTTGTATAATCAATCTGGCGCAATTTATTTATTTATTTATGTACATTTTTATATCTGTTTTCTTTCACATGTTTATTTAGTTGTTTGTTTTTTTTTTGTTTTTTTTTAAATATTCAACTAATTAATTAATTAATTTGCTTGTTAATTTATTTATTTCATAATTTATTCATATATTTATCTAATATTTATTTGTATAATTTATTTATTTATATATTTACTTATTTTATTTATTTATTTATTTATTTATTTATCTGCTTTTATATTTATTTATTTATTTACTTACTTATTTGCTTTTGTTTTTATTTATTTATCTTTACATTTATTTAACTTTTTATGTATTTATTTAATTGTAGAGAAAGAAAGAAATCTTCAGCACAAAAATCATCAAAGAGTAATGTGTCTAGGAAAGGTTCTGGGAGGGGACGTTCACTTGGTAAGACAGGACTGGTCAGTAGAAAAGGATCAAAAACTAGGAGAGCATCAGGCAGTAGTAGTAGGAAAGGATCAACCAGTAGTAGTAGGAAAGGATCAGCGAGTAGGAAAGGATCA
Source organism: Chrysomallon squamiferum (assembly GCA_012295275.1). Lineage (NCBI taxonomy): Eukaryota > Metazoa > Mollusca > Gastropoda > Neomphalida > Peltospiridae > Chrysomallon > Chrysomallon squamiferum. Next base: position 20,460,487 of record CM022677.1, read on the forward strand.
GCAAGTAGGAAAGGATCAACCGGTAGTAAGAAAGGATCAGTCAGCAAGAGGAAATCATCCAGAGCTTCCCAAAATAATCCAGCCATCATTGAGGAGACGCACAAGAAGAAAGTTCACAACGTTAGCTTTTTTTCCCCTTTCAATACAGAAATCGTTTTAAACGGAACAAAGAATGTTAATATACAAGGTTCTCAGGTGCCTTGGGAAAAAGAGAAATGATTCCTTAGTAAATTTAGTCAACAGAACTGACTGTCACAAAATTGGACACAGTGGATTTTAAAAGTGTTAAAAAGATGTTGTCTGACAGATGCAGGAACCCTCTGTAGATCATTGTCCATTTGATTGTATGAATATTGACATTTCAGTGCATGTATCTGTCAGTTGGCCTGCCTACCTACCTTTTTATATATCTACATACTTCCCTACTATTTAGCTATCTCTCATTCTACTTAATTACAAATATACTTCCCTACTACCTAGCTATCTCTCATTCCACTTAATTACAGACGTATTTCTCCACTGTCTAGCTATCTCTCATTCCACTTAATTACAGACATATTTCTCCACTGTCTAGCTATCTCTCATTCCACTTAATTACAGACATATTTCTCCGCTGTCTAGCTATCTCTCATTCCACTTAATTACAGACATATTTCTCTGCTGTCTAGCTATCACTCATTCCACTTAATTACAGACATATTTCTCCACTGTCTAGCCATCTCTCATTCCACTTAATTAAAGACATATTTCTCCACTGTCTAGCTATCTCTCATTCTACTTAATTACAGACATTTCTCTGCTGTCTAGCTATCTTCTACCTACCTATCTCTTCATCTACCTACCTATATCTCAACCTACCTACCTACCTACCTATCTCTCTCTACCAGCCTATCTAACTCTACCTATCTCTCTACCTACCTCTCTACCTACCTATTGATCTACCTATCGATCTACCTACCTCTCTACCTATCATTTCATCCATCCATTCATATCTCTCTTATCTCTCTACATATCTACTTAACAGTGCTACCTGTTTACCAATCCATCTCTTTATACATTTATCTTTTTAGCAGTATTTTTATTTAAATATCTGATTACCAGTCTATTTACATAACTACCAGTCTGTCTATTTATAATATATCTCTCTACTGTCTGTTTACATGTGTGTGTGTGTGTGTGTGTGTGTGTGTGTGTGTGTGTGTGTGTGTGTGTGTGTGTGTACATGTGTGTCAACACACACACAACTATGTCTGTCCATTAACCTCTACAGGTCTCTCCCATTTTCTGACTAATAATGAGAAGATAACTGTCAATGGTAAATTTAAGGAGGGGAGAGAATGCATACTGTACACTCTGTAGTCATATAAATAAATAAAATAGTTGTGTGCTCCTGTATAAATTGTCCACTTAATGAGACTTAATAAAAACATCACATTTTTTTTTTATTAGACACAAAACAGAACTGTTGTCATCTTCCAAAATATTATGTTAAGTATCCAAATCTGTTTTCTCTGGAGTTCTATATTTGCTGTCAAGTTAAATGATTAATTAATGATTAATATCATGAACATTACTATTCTTCTTTTCTTCTTCTTCTTTTTCATTATGATTATCTATATTTTATTTTTTACAGCTCACATAAAGAAAAGAATATTTAGAGTACATTGAACAAGACGTGCTGGAACTGACAAAAAAACCCACAGAAAATCTAACTTTTGTGTTAATCCAGTTTTCCTTCTTGATCATCAGCCGAAAATAACTTAACTTGTGGTTGAAGTTGAAAATATAGTGTAACTGCAATGTTACAACTGATGCTGTAGTTATTTCAAACAAGTGATGTCACTTTAAATTTGAAGATATTTTGCTAGGTCTGCTCTAGCATACACATAATTATATTTCCACAAAACAGTCAGGGTGCATATTTGTTTTTATTTTTATTTTTTTATAAATTTAATAGATCAGAAAAAAAAAAAAAATAATAATAAATAAAAATAAAAACATTAGAAAAAGAGAGAGTGTGGAAAGAACCATGTTTATATTTACAAACCTGAAAGAGTGGAAATTATTTTTCTCAGCATATGGACGATATGAATAAAAAAGTTTGATATGATGTATAGTTTACTTCTAAAACTAAGACTTGTATATGTGTACGAGGCATTTTACATAATGCTTATCTGATATCTAATTTGAAACAAGAAAATAAAAGGTTAAAAAAAGATTTTATTCAACATTCCTTGATACTGATGCAAGAACAATCAACAAAATATAACCTTTTGCAATTATTAGTAAATACCTTTTTGAGAAGAAATGTTTGGAAGGACATTTTCAGACTGAACGTTTAGTTTTGATTAGTCCTCATTTTCAAAGTTTTAGTCCCATTATATTTGTTATATTTATTAATCAATGCATCAGGTATGTAATCATATTTTTTATAATAAAATACATTTTAAACAGTTTTTTATTTTGCTTATTTTAATTTTTTAATCTTTCTCTTTCAGGGTGTTGTCTATGTTTCTAATGTTTTAAATTTTATTCTGTTATGCGACCATCTATATCAATTATGATGTCAGAGGCAAATTAAACTATAATAACGATATTCTGACTTGTTTATATGCATGTATGTATGTTTAATAATAATAATAATAATAATAATAATAATAATAATAAATAATAATAAACTACTCATTTAATCCAGTTATCTGAAATATTTTCGACAGGATGTGTTTCGTATTTTGGATTATAACGAAATAACCTGCAGGTGAAACCCAACCAACAAGAATCTCATCTCAACCCGTGTTTATCATTATTAGGCACTGATTTTTTTCCAATTTTTATTATTTTATTTTTTTTATTGTTTTAATCTGTAGACATATAAAAATGTACATAATGATAAATATACAAAGTAACAAAGGTAACAAGAGATAAAACTCACCGAATGCCCTAGTAGCATGAAAACTCACCGAATGCCCTAGTAGCAGATGATTCGTCCAGTGAAGCATAAGACAATTCATCCCAAGCCGTCTCGTCCACGATCGAAAATTACGAACCGTCTGGAAACGTTAGCACATCTTTTATGATTAATAACCACCGCATGCTATAGCACACGACACTGCAACAGTTCAAAACTTTACCAATGATTTCAGCTGCGTCTCTTTGTTACATTTCTTTTATCCCTATTATCCTGTGGCGGAGAACAGCTCGGGGCATTTGGATAGATATCGATGGTTCTCCGCCACAGATAGTTCTATATCTATATCGTTTAGTATATTCATTTAACAATAATTGTGGCTTTATATTCTTTTATATCGGTCAGTTTCAAGATCGCTGGTACCAAATAAAGTACTATTTAGTCGTACATACACATCCAAGAAGAAGAAATCAAAGGCCGCTGTGACAAAATCACTGACTAGCAGATCTTCTGACATGTTTGTACCGACCTAAATAGTGACGTAACGGTCAGCTGATTAATACATGGCAACTACAAACGCCAGAGGTTGTAAATAAAAATAATAATTAAATAGAAAAACAAATAAAATAAAACACAGCTCCCCCAC
>CM022677.1:20469040-20471540 GCA_012295275.1 Chrysomallon squamiferum
TGTTGTTATATTGGTTTCTGCAGGTTTAGGGAGCTGGTCTCTGTGGACTCAAACTGACATGACTGAGTGTCAGGAAGACTGTCAGAAGACAACAACGTACATGCGAACCTGCTCAGAGGAAGACGACTGCGACGGCAACAACACAAATGCTACGTCACAAGAATGCACCGGCGACCTGTGTATACCTGGTACGTCAGTCTGCATCACGGCAACGTGTTTGTGTGTGCGTAGTAACATGTTTGTATGAACTTAGTATCATGTTTGTGTGAACTTAGTATCGTGTTTGTGTGAACTTAGTAACATGTTTGTGTGTGCATAGTATCATGTGTGTGTGTACTTACTATCATGTTTGTGTGAACTTGGTATCACATTTTGTGTGAGAGAGACAGAGAGAGAGCGAGAGATATGTAATTGTGTTTACTTTGTACAACGTAATATATTATTTATGTCTTAGCAGATGTTTGTATCGTTTATTATTGGTCTGAATGTGTTTAATGTGTGTTCTTAGCAACATGTTTGTATGTTTGTGTATAGTTAGCATAACATCCCTGTGTGACCAGTAAGATAATATACTCTATCTACATAATACGTATTAATTTCCACATACTATCTATATAACTCATACTAATTTCCACATAATATTTACTTAACACATTTTATTTGCCACATATCTATATATTTTATTTCTCACATAATATCTACATAACATATTTTAATTTCCACACACTATCTACAAAAGATATACTAATTTCCACATAATATCAACATAATACATTTTAATTTCCACATACTATTTACATAACAAATTTGATTTTTCACACAATATCTACAGAACATACTTTATTTTTAACATATCTACATAATATATTTTAATTTCCACACAATATCTACAGAACATACTTTATTTTTAACATATCTACATATTATATTTTAATTTCCACACAATATCTAGAGAATATACTTTATTTTTAACATATCTACATAATATATTTTAATTTGCATACAATATCTACAGAACATACTTTATTTTTAACATATCTACATATTATATTTTAATTTCCACACAGTATCTACATAACATACTCTATTTTTAACATATCTACATAATATATTTTAATTTCCACTCAATATCTACATAACATACTTTATTTTTAACATATCTACATAATATATTTTAATTTCCACTCAATATCTACATAACATACTTTATTTTTAACATATCTACATATTATATTTTAATTTCCACTCAATATCTACATAACATACTTTATTTTTAACATATCTACATAATATATTTTAATTTCCACTCAATATCTACATAACATACTTTATTTTTAACATAAAAAATATGTACACAATATTATAATTTCCAGATATCTACTTAAAACATTTTATATAACGTATCTTATTTTCCCCCCCACCACTCAAGCACACTGGTTGTCATGGGAAACGACTGTGGGGAAGTGTCGGAGGTCGTGCACAAGAATGATAGCGTACAGACGATCGTGTTCGAAACCGCCAAAATGCAGTGGAATGAACTTCGAGACAAGGACTGAACATTGCTACGGTGACAAATGCTTGGGTGGTAAGACTCACCGTTGTAATGATCAGGATGATTACAGTGATGATCATCCAGTGATGAGTCAGTGTGCTGTCCTCTTTCACAACAAGTATCGAAAAAGAAGCGCGTGTGTGATGTTATTAAAACACTGATTAGATATAATATACACGTATATAGACATACTGACACACACACACACACACACACACACACACACAGAGGCAAACAAACACATATAAACACTTATGCATGCATGAATGTATGCACACATACATACGTTTTTACATACAGACGTACGTAGGTACATGTGTGTGTGTATGTATATATATATATATATATGTGCGTGTGTGGGCATATATATGTGTGTGTGTGTGTGTGTGTGCGTGTGTGGGTATCTATATATATATATATGTGCGTGTGTGGGTATATATTTATATATGTACCCACACACGCACACTCAAAATTGTATGCACACACATATACATACTGTACAATGTGTATGCCAGCAAGCACACACACACACACACACACACACACACACACACACACACACATTCACAAACACACACACACACATACATACAAAACATTCACACGCACACACACATAGGCACAACATTCACTCGCACATACAAAACATTCACACACACACACACACACAAACACACACAGGCACCCAATGTTGCTGTTCTTTTTGTGGTCATTTCAGGGGCGTGGTACCCGTGGGTGAAGCACAATGCCAGCGGCTGTGAGAGAAACTGCACGCAGACGGTGCTGTTCACGAGGTACTGCATAATGAACAGCACGTGCATCGGACCCACCACGAAGCTGACCAGTACGGCCTGTGTAGGCGGCATCTGCCAATCGAAAGGTAGGTATGCGTGTGCGTGAGTGCGTGCGTGTCTATGATGACTTGTCGTAAGATATTTCAGACAATCT
>CM022677.1:20476540-20484040 GCA_012295275.1 Chrysomallon squamiferum
GTATTATCTCATAATTTTAATCGTATTTTATCTTATAATTATGGTCTTGTATTATCTTATAATTTTAATCGTATTTTATCTTATAATTATGGTATTGTATTATCTTATAATTTTAAACCTATTTTATCTTATAATTATGGTCTCATCATGTTGGGTGTTACAGATAAATGTGACCTACAGTGTGCACATGGGGGGATACCAGACAAACACTGTACTAGATGTTTGTGTCGTGGATACTGGCATGGTACAACGTGTGGTACGTTTGTCTCGTTTCTGATAGAGGAACTACTAGCACATTGCAGCAGCAGCAGCAGCAGCAACAACACAAAAACAACAGCAACAACACAAAAGGAATATGAACAACATGAACAGTAACAATTCTGCAACAACACTAACAACACTATAACAACAAGAGCAAGAACAACAACTACGATCACTACACCAACTACTACTACACCAACTATTACTAAAACTACAACTCCTACTGCTAAAACGACTACTGATACAACTACTGTTCCTATTATTATTACTAGTACTAATACCACTTTTACTAGTACCTCAACTACTAAATATATTATTACTAGTTCTTACTCCACCTTTACTAGTAAGACTAATACTCAGACAGTTTAGTATTACTTCCACTACTACTACTACTGCTACTACTACTACTACTATTACTGCTACTACTACTACTACTATTACTACTACTGTTTATACTATTGCTACTATTACTACTGCTACTACTATTACTACTACTACTGCTGCTACTGTTACAATATTACTACTACTGCTATTATTGAGAACTAAATGTACATAGTTTATGTTTCAGAGGACTGTGTTCTGACGTGCTGGAACAATGGTGTTCCAGATATCAACTGCAGCAAGTGTGCCTGTCCTGGTGAATGGAGAGGATTTTCTTGTGGTAGACATTATCACAAGTCACACTATTTGTAGACATTATCACAAGTCACACTATTTGTAGACATTATCACAAGTCACACTGTAGACATCAGAAGTCACACTATTTGTAGACATTATCACAAGTCACACTGTAGACATCAGAAATCACACTATTTGTAGACATCAGAAATCACACTATTTGTAGACATTATCAGAAATCACACTATTTCAACAGAATCGTTTCTTTATTTCATCATTTGCTTTTTTCTTTGTATTAGACATTATCAGAAATCAAACAATATGAATAGCGTCCTTTATTTATTAATAACAAAATAGCAGTTATCTCACATTTTTAACTATTAATAAAACAATAACAGTTATCTCCCACATACGTATGTACCTACCTACCTACCTACCTACCTACGTCCATCTCTCCATCTATTCATCCATCGATCCATCCGTCTATCCACATATGCATACACACACACAACACATACGTATACATTCTCCCATCTGCTTACACACATACACCAGATACAGACATGAACACATTCTGCCATGCAACTGATTTTATTGCACTACACTTTGTGTTTGTATTTCAGACAAATGTGGATTGCCCTGCAAGGGAGAAACTCATCAAACGATATCCTGTATAAACTGTTCTTCGTGCATGAATCAGTGGACTGGACCTAGCTGTGGTGCGTATCAAACCCTGCCTCAGAATTTATCTGCAGACAGAAATTCTATACATTTGTTTTCACACGTAAATATAGTTCATCACATTATTTTGCATCCATTCGTATTAAGTTTTATCGATAGTCATTGTCAGGATACATACAGCCGCCATTTTAATGCTTTTGTCTTGCCCTGATTTAATATGTTTTAAATGTTTTCTCATTAAATATATCCCTGTTGAAGCAACATGCTGTTTATGACAAATATGTACTGCGGAAGAGTGTCAGTAAGTGAAATAATAAAATAGGTTACAGTTTCAGGTTATTATTTAATTGTTCTTTGTGACGTGTCATCCCTAATGACGTCAAAATAATAATCTTACAAACTATTAGAACAGTTACAAGTTACTTTTTAACTCTTTTTTGTGTGTGTGTGTTTGTGTGTGTGTGTGTGTGTGACGTGTCACACTTAATAACATAGTATGACATGGAGATAATTTTCTTTAAAAAACATTTGAATCCCTAGTTATTAAATATGACACTAAAATATTACTCTTACAAAAGACCTGAACACAACTTGTTGTCTGTCTGCTGTATCGTTGCTCTGACAATTCTGGAAGAAAACTAAACACGCAGTCTGCATAATGACATCATAACATGATAGAATTCAGAAAAATGCCATGTTTTTAAAAAACAATGAATCTCTCTCTCTCTCTCTCTCTCTCTCTCTCTCTCTCTCTCTCTCTCTCTCTCTCTCTCTCTCTCTCTCTCTCTCTCTCTCTCTCTCTCTCTCTCTCTCTCTCAAATGATTGTGCATAGTCTAGGGGTGTATAAATTATCAACACGTATATCGCAGACAAATGTAGCTTGATCTGTGAACACAATGGTACAGCCAATGCGTTCTGCACCCAGTGTGACTGTGTTGGTTCTTGGGCTGGTCCTCTCTGTGGTATGTATCAGAATTTTTGTATCTTTTCAATATACTTTCATAATAAATAAATCGATGTCTAACAAATTTAAGATTTAAAAAAGAAAAAATAAATAAATAAAATAAATAAAACTTTTTTTTTTTTTTTTTTTTTAATGTATTAAAAAAATAGAAAAATAACTAAGAAAATAAATCAAGCAAACTTAAAAGGTATTTTTGGAAAGTATTTTTTTGTAACCAAACAAAGTAACAACAATGTCATTAAATGTTATTGATTAAAACACTGGTGTGTGTTGTCTTGTTGTCTGTGTGTGTGTGTGTGTGTGTGTGTGTGTGTGTGATCTCACTAACGCTGATTTAATGTTTCAAACGTTTTCTCATTATACATCGACGAAATCAAAGTAAACAAGTTTATATATATATCTGTCTGTCTGTCTGTCTATCTTCAATATAATCTAATACAGTTAATGATGTTGTAGATAAGTACTGAAATGGTAAATAAACCAGTAACACATTTAAAGGCAGTCTCTCTCTCTCTCTCTCTCTCTCTCTCTCTCTCTCTCTCTCTCTCTCTCTCTCTCTCTCTCTCTCTCTCTCTCTCTCTCTCTCTCTCTCTCTCTCTCTCTCTCTCTCTTTCTATCTCTGTAACACGTACTGAAATGATAAGAAAAGGTAATCAATGTTTCAGATAAATGTAGTCTCACTTGTTTCGGTCATGGCATACCAAACAGCAAATGTGATGGATGTTATTGTAGAGAAGACTGGTTAGGCAATATGTGCGGTACGTATGTGACTTTAAAAAATAACAGATCGATAATCGATACAAAAAAGAAATATATATATATATATATATATAAAAGTAAAATAATAATAATAGTAATAATAATAATAAAAAACGAATCTGTAAACCTTTAGAAACTTATGTTTGAATAATCTATGTAGTCCATGTCATTTGAGGAAAATATGGATGGGTAATCAATATCAGTTTATTTCTTGAAACTTTCACAAACTTATGGTTGGGTCAGTTATGTAGCAGGAGATTTAAAAACAAGAACACAGAAGTAAAAACATGGATAGAATATTAAAATCAGTTTATTTTGCATACAATTTTAGATAAATCTGGTCGGAAGAAGATCGATGCTATTTTTAAAAAGATTTTATGTATAATTTGTGTGTGTTTGTGTGTGTGTGTGTGTGTGTGTGTGTGTGTGTGTGAAGAACATATTTACACAAATACTTACAGACCATTTATAAAGTTGGTGCAGGGACGCCATATTTATATTCCTGTATTAGTAAACATTTCCATCCGAATTAAGATTTTTAATAAGGAAGAGAAACACCGCACACAGAACTGAATTAATTTCTGAACTGCTAGATATATTACAGATGGTAGCAACTATATTAAAATATTAACTTCAACAAAAATAAATAATAATGTTGTTTATATATATACAACTGATTTATTTGTTTACAGTTTCATGTCCTTTTTTCTTCTCTCACTTTGTTTTCTAAATTTTCTGTTAGAGTCAACTGTGAAGGCGGCGAACAAGTTAGGTAAGTGGTTCTTTTTTCTTTTTTAATTACTGCTTATAATTTAGAAAAAAAAAAAAAATTATAATCCTCATCAATTGTGCTAAAGGTGACCTTACGTGTCTAAATAAAGAACAATATTTTCTTAAAACTTTGTAATTATTTGTCCTTTTTAATTATTATTTTTAATTATCGCTAATAATTTAGTAAAACAATTATCTGCTCTTTGATTATTCTGATGATGACCCTACTTGTCGAAATGAAAAAGATGTTTTCTTAAAAAGGCAGTAAACGTTTTACGTCTCTCTCTCTCTCTCTCTCTCTCTCTCTCTCTCTCTCTCTCTCTCTCTCTCTCTCTCTCTCTCTCTCTCTCTCTCTCTCTCTCTCTCTCTCTCTCTCTCTCTCTCTCTCTCTCTCTCTCTCTCTCTCTCTCTCTATATATATATATATACACATATAAATAAATAATATATTGTTAGATATAGATATATGTAAACTATATAATGGAAAAATACAGTAGTTAACTTTTTGACAAATAGGTAATTGTCGAAACGTACATCTTAGAATTCTGTAAGTTTCAAAGAAACATTGACTAATAGGAAAAAAATATCATAAAACTATTTTTTCTTTTTCTTTTAGTAATAGGCAGTAATAAAAAAATTTAAAAAAAAGGAAAGAAAAAGAAAACACTTTTAAATTATTATAAAGTCATAATCTGTAATAATTTAAATAATATATTTTAAAATGATAATATGACATTTTATAGCAGCGGATATTAAACTACATCTTAAATTGTAACGTATTATATTGTAATAGTCAAAATACACATTTTATAATAATAGTCAACAGTTATGTAAGGCTTTATATACAAAATGCGTCCAGCATAATATATATCTGTAATACTACATATAATAATATATTATACTGTTTTTAAAATAAAACAGTAGATTTACCTTTTATTTATATATTTATTTATTTTCATTGTTTATTTTATTTCTCAATGTGCTACAGAAACTTTTTCTAAAAGCAAAGGAGAAGCAGGTAACGAAAATTCACTGCTTTAATATTTTGATAATTGCACCGAATATATTTTTAAACATTCGGTATGTACACTGAGTGTATTTATTTATTTATTTATTATTATAATAATTATTATTATTATGTTTGTTATTTCTTTAACTTATTCCTGTATTTCCTGTTCTTTTTTCCTTTCTTTTACTACTACTACTACTACTACTACTACTACTACTTCTACTACTACTACTACTACTACTAATACTCGTGTACTTGTTGATTATTAATTAATTTCTTTCTTTCTTTCTGTCTTTATTTATTTAAATTTTATTTATTCATTCATTCATCCATTCATTATAATAAATAAATACGTAAAGTCATAATCTATTATCAAGCTAACAATATATATATATATATATATATACCTTTCATTATTTATTATGCTTTTTTTATATTTAATAGTTGATTTTGTCTCTTAATATCAATGGCTTCAAGCTAACAATTTATATATATATATATTGTTAACAGATTATGATTTTATGTATTTATTTAATTATATAATATATATTAATATTAAGAGACAAAATCAACTATTAAATACAAAAAAAAGCATAATAAATAAACAAAGAAAAATTATAATAAATGCATCTATTTAATTATATGTTTCAGTTACTACTCACCCGTCTTGGTCAATAATGATATACGTCGGCGCTGGCATCGCGATTGTGTTGTTATCAGCAATAATATACACGTTGCTGAGGTAATCTAATATCTTCAAAACAGAAGAACAATGTATCTATCTCTCTATCTACCTGTCTGTCTATCTATCTGTGTGTCTGTCTATCTGTATATCGGTATGTGTGTCTGTATATGCATCTATCCGTCTATCCATAGCTAAATGTAGCTGCAACCGTTGTATAAATAAGAAAATGAATACATTTTTCACGACGTATAATAAATAACTATAGTGTCAGTATTTACACGAAGCAAGCAAATATAGTTTCAACATTTTGTACCGACTGAACAGATATAGATTCAAGTTACAGGCGTATACATTCACCTATTGCACGATTAAACAGACATAGATTCAAGTTACAGACATATACATTCACCAATTACACGATTAAATAGACAGAGTTTCCTGTGTTGTTACTGTCCTGACTCTTCCAACCCACAGGCCAAACAGCGTAGAAAGACAGGTTGTGAGAATCGTCAAGGAAGAGCACATGGTCAAAGACAGACGGCGGTCCTCGGTCAGGTCGAATCGTCATCGGAAAAAATCTGGCGACAGAGACAAGCTCATTCATAGGTCGAGTCAAAAACGCAATGTGTACGGCATAGACAATCCAGGATTCAGACCATGATTTCACTTTGATGTAGTCTTTGTGAGATTATAGTTTATTTTTTATTTTTTATTCTTTGTTTAGTTTTGATGATAAAGGTCATTTTTGTATATTTTATTTGTGTGGTAGGGTGTTCAACATAAATTATTTTTTGGGGGTGTCTGTCTTTTCTTTCTTTCTTTTTAAAAAAAAATTTGTTGTTACTGTTTTTACTTTGATGCGTACCTGTTTTTATGAATGCAAGAAGAAAAAAAGAAATGGTCTGCAGCTAACAGGTGTCATCTGAACCATAATAAAACTTCATCTTCAATAAGTGATGAGAAAAAGTTATGGTCGACTTGATTTAATAGTATTTAACCTTTCTATGTTGCAATTAGGATAGGCACGTAATTTATTTATTTATTTGTTTTATTTTAAATATTATCTTGTTATAGTCGTATGCATATAATATTATTGTTGTTGTCATTATTATTACTGTCATTATCATCATCATCATCACTACCATCATTATCATCGTCATCATCATTATTATTATTCATTGTTTTAATTATATTTGAGGTACGGGTATTCTTTACATTTTTTCTTTATTAATATAACTGGATAGTTAAAATATAACGTAACTGATATAACTTGATAGTTAGAGGTGATATAACTTGATAGTTAGAGCTGATATAACTTGACAGAGCTGATATAACTTGACAGTTAGAGCTGATATAACGTGATAGATAGATTTGATATAACTTGATAGCTAGAGCTGATATAACGTACTAGTTAGAACTGATACAACTTGAAATTTAGAACTAACATAACTTGATAGCTAGACCTGATATAACTTGATAGTTAGAACTGATATATCTTGATAGTTAGAGTTGATATAACTTGATAGCTAGAGCTGATATAACTTGATAGCTAGAGCTGATATAACGTAATAGTTAGAAATGATATAACTTGATAGTTAGAGCTCACATAACTTGATAGCTAGACCTGATATAACGTGACCTGATATAGCTAGACCTGATATAACTTGACCTGATATAGCTAGAGTTGATATACCTGGGTAGCTAGATCCGATACAAGATAACAGAGCTGATATAAGTTGATTCATGTAATA
>CM022677.1:20489040-20501540 GCA_012295275.1 Chrysomallon squamiferum
GAATGGTTCCAGTCACCCATAAACCAATTAATAGTCCTACTGGAAAAACAAAAAAAAACAACAGTAAAAATAAAAGATAAAACAAAACAAAACAAATTAAATAAGAAAGGAAAAAAGAAAAAAAAGCAAGCAAGAAAAATCAAAAGAAGCAAAAACAAGAAAAAGAAAAAGAAAGAAAAAGAGAAAAAAAGTTAAAAGAAAAAAGAAAAGAAAATAGAAAAAAGTCCCATTATATGTGTGTGTGTGTGTGTGTTCTATCACCGTTTGTAATTGTGTTATATGATTCTAGTGCTGTAGCAAACATAATTATTACGTTCATTTAATAGAGTGTATGTGTCGTTTCTTTATTATTATTATTATTATTATTATTATTGGTGTTATTATTATTATATTATTATTGGTATTATTATTATTATTATTATTATTATTATTATTATTATTATTATTATTATATTGGCATTGTTATTGTTGTTATTATATTTATTAATTTCATTATTATTATTATTTATATTATTGTTATATTCATGATGATGATGATGATGATGATTATCATCATTAATTTAGACAAATCCAGTCAGTCACACGTTATAAACATAAACTGACATTTCTCAACACACCGAGACAAACGCTAACACATTTTTTTTTTTTTTTTTTAAATTTTATCTGGATGTTAATCATTATTCAGGATACCTCGGGGTGACTATGATTTATTCAGACCACTGACCGAATTGTTTGGCTCATTACAAGCAAGGACATCTGATATTAGCAAAGTGTGATGAGATTAGATTTGAGTGTAATTTGAGTATTATTTGAGTATAGTTTGAGTTCTAAGAATCTGTTACGTGAAGAAAACGTCTTTTTGTTGTAGGAGTCGTCAGGTTCCGGTCCTGCAATGAAACACGTGTTGTAACAGTCAGTACGACGCGAAAACCAGCTCCAAATCTGGTGTACTTATTATAAAGCTATATATCAGTACGGTTATATAAAGCTATATATCAGTAAGGTTAAATAAAGCTATATATCAGTCAGGTTATATAAAGCTATATATCAATAAGGTTATATAAAGCTATATATCAGTAAGGTTATATAAAGCTATATATGAATAAGGTTATATAAAGCTATATATCAATAAGGATAAATAAAGCTATATATCAGTAAGGTTATATAAAGCTATATATCAGTAAGGTTATATAAAGCTAAATATCAATAAGTTTATATAAAGCTGTATATCAGTAAGGTTATATAAAGCTATATATCAATAAGGTTATATAAAGCTATATATCAGTAAGGTTATATAAAGCCGTATATCAGTAAGGTTATATACAGCTATATATCAATAAGGTTATATAAAGATATATATCAGTAAGATTATATAAAGATATATATCAGTAAAATAAAGGTATATATAAATCTATATATCATATAAGTTATATAAAGCTATATATCAGTAAAGTTATATAAAGCTGTATATCAGTAAAGTTATATAAAGCTATATATCAATAATATTAAATAAAGCTGTATATCAGTAAGGTTATATAAAGCTATATATCAGTAAGGTTATATAAAGCTATATATCAGTAAGGTTATATAAAGCTAAATATCAATAAGTTTATACAAAGCTGTATATCAGTAAGGTTATATAAAGATATATATCAATAAGTTTATATATCAATAAGTTTATATAAAGCTGTATATCAGTAAGGTTATATACATTTCTTTACTGACATGTGTGACACTTAATCTTCATTATCTTTCTGATTTTCTGTTAACTTAATATATCTTAAAGATATTTAATAACCTGATATATCAGATTGATCTTCTGTAAACTTGACAAATCTTACTGATGATCTGTAAACGTTTATATATCGAGTGATTTTAAAGATATATATCAATAAGTTTATAAAAGCTTATATAAAGCTATTGATTTTACTAACGTACACTTAATCTTCATTATCTTTCTGATTTTCTTTTAACTTAATATATCTTAAAGATATTTAAGAACTTGATATATCAGATTGATCTTCTGTAAACTTGACAAATCTTATTGATGATCTGTAAACGTGATATATCGAGTGATTTTCTGTACACTTAAATTATCTCTCTATTGATTTCTGTACACTTTATATATCATACTGAACTTCTGTAAACTTGATATATTTTACAGATTTTCTGTAAATTTGATATATATATCTTACAGATCTTCTGTACAAACAGAAGGTTTTGGGATCAAATCCCTAAAGAGGATTCTTGCTAATTGCTAAGTGAAGATATGATTGATTATTATATTACAGTTGCAGAATACAAGTGGAAGGAGCAGATAATTATATGTCCGTGTATTAACTGCCTGAAACATAAAGACGTAAATATAAATGTAAGTAAATTTCAAACGTTAGAACGTTATTCTCAAATATTTTATTATTATTATTATTTTTTTAATTGTTTTACCTGAAAAACGATATGCTGAAGCTGAACTGGCTGTGGCTGAAAATAAAATAAAATAAACAAAAGAATGAATTAGTCAATCAGTCAATGAGTCAATCAGTCATTCAATCAATCAATCCATCACTCAATGAATTAATCAGTTAATCAATTAGCTAATCGAGCAATCAGTCAATCAATCAATCAGTCAGTCAGTCAATGAAACAAATAAATAAATAAAGAGAGAGAGAGAGAGAGAGAGAGAGAGAGAGAGAGAGAGAGAGAGAGAGAGAGAGAGAGAGAGAGAGAGAGAGAGAGAGAGAGAGAGAGAGAGAGAGAGAGAGAGAGAGAGAGAGAGAGAGTAATGAAGGAGTTACGTTTTCAAATACATGATTATAAAAATAACGCACGGTCCATGCAGAACTGGCCACCCCAGTTTGGGAGACATGTACATTTAGTACACATGTCATCTCTGATACCTCCATTTCTACAATACACCATGCACTGATCTGAAATAAACTCAAACATTTTGTTCCAGAACAAACTGTAATCTGACTGATTTCCCACTTTGATAACAAAAATTGTAATAAATAAAAAGATAAAAAAAAGAAAAATGAAAAAAAAAAAAAGAATAAATAAACAAATACATAAATAAATAAAGAAAAGAGAAAAAAGAAAACTATAAGTAAATAAAAAAGAAAAGAAATATCACTACTACTACTACTACTAATAATAATAATAATAATAGCAATAATAATAGCAATAATAATAATAATAATAATAATAATAATAATAATAATAATAATAATAATAATAATAATAATAAATAATTGGTATAAAATTTTTTGGGGATGGTCTAAAACGCCAAAATGATAATTATTACATTTGAACGGACTAACACTTTTGGAGATAATTGGGAGACTGGCACAGACTGAAATAAATGAACATCTGGAGTTCTGCTAGTTAAAGACTTGATACATGAATGGGTGACTGACAAAAGTGAACTGTTTGTGCGAATAGTGAAGTTAGTGTCCGAGTTATTTGTTTTATTCAGTGACTCAGTGACGGATGCTAAGTCGGTGAAGCAGAGTTTATAATTTTGCTATCTGACTCAGTCTTTGAGAGAGAGAGAGAGAGAGAGAGAGAGAGAGAGAGAGAGAGAGAGAGAGAGAGAGAGAGAGAGAGAGAGAGAGAGAGAGAGAGAGAGAGAGAGAGAGACGTACATACACACGCACACGCTTACACGAATCTTCATAAATAAATATAAAATCTTACCACACGCGTTTCCTCTCCACCCGCCTCGACAGATGCACCCCGTACACGATGCTGTCATCTGACCGTGTTCACATTTGATTCCACACCTGTTATCTGCAGTCACAACGTTTAATTTCAGTCATGGATAGCCTATAGCTTAACGATGATTGTTATGCTACCAGTGTATCATTTGCAACGGTGTACGATAATAAAAATAATGCCGTTACAAAATATTAGAACGACGCCATTTTATCGTTTACAACGAAGTACGATAATAAAATAATGCCGTTACAAAATAATAGAATGACGTCATTTTATTATTTAACACGGAATATGGTAATTAGATACTGCCGTTGCAGAATATTAAACTGTTAAATTTAATCGCATACAATGGTTCATTTTGTTCAGGAAGCTGGCAAAAGTATAATAAGTATTATTAACAGCAGCCCTAATGGTTTTTGGCGTGAAAGGACAGCCAGAAATTATAATAAAACAAACAAACAAACAAAATTAATATAATCATATAAATGTATCTATAACAGTAATAATCATAATAATAATAATAATAATAATAATAACAATAATAATAATAATAATAATAATAATAATAATAATAATAAAATAAAATAAAATAAAAAAATAAAATAAAAAATAAAAAATAAAAACAACTCGATAAAATAAATACGAGCTGTTAGAGATTCAAGATCTTAAGGAAATAAAATTTACTTTATTTTTCTGATAATTATTATCATTCTTCAGTCATACACACACACACACACACACACACCTCTCTCTCTCAAAACACACACACACACACGCACGCACACGCTCACGCACACACACACGCGCACACACCGTCCAACACATACGTGCTACAGATAGATGGTAACTTCTTTATTTAACTGGAACACGTCGGTAGTAACAACTAACAACGACCACAACAACAACAGCAACAACGTACATTTTCCGCCTCCGCAGTTGCCACTGCGACACCCCTCTCGCGTTGTCTTCGTCGTCACGGACGGGACGCACTTGAGCGGTTTCTCGATGAAGTCGTGCGGGTAGCCGCAGTATCGGAAGAAAATCCGATTTCTGTTACAGGACATGTCACAGATTGTAGACGAGTATTCTTCCCACTGAGACCAGAAACCTGCATCATTAGTACCGTTATCATGTTATCTTGATTAAACATTAGCACCGTCATCATGTTATCTAGATTAAACATTAGCACCGTTATCATGTTATGTAGATTAAACATTAGCACCGTTATCATGTTATGTAGATTAAACATTAGCACCGTTATCATGTTATCTAGATTAAACATTAGCACCGTTATCATGTTATCTAGATTAAACATTGGCACCGTTATCGCGTTATCTAGGTTAAACATTGGCACCGTTATCATGATATCTAGGTTAAACATTAGCACCGTTATCATGTTATCTAGGTTAAACATTAGTGCCGTTATCATGTTATCTAGATTAAGCATTAGTATCGTTATCATGTTATCTGGATTAAACATTAGTGTCATTATCATGTTATCTAGCTTAAACATTAGAATCATTATCATATTGTCTAGCATAATCATAAAGTTAAATGTAATAAAATGGGAAAATGCGAAACATCTGACAATATTAAAAAATATTATGAAATTAATTAGCTAGCTTATGTAAAGAAACATACTACAAACCACTCCCCGCCAAGAAAATCACACAGGTAAATAAAAATAGCTAATACACAGAATGGAAATAAAGACATTATCTATCTAACGGTCTATAGATTTGCGTTTTGTATGTGTGTTAGAGATAGATAAAGAGAGAGAGAGAGAGAGAGAGAGAGAGAGAGAGAGAGAGAGAGAGAGAGAGAGAGAGAGAGAGAGAGAGAGAGAGAGAGAGAGAGAGAGAGAGAGAGAGATAGAGTCTATGTCAGAGAGAGAGAGAGGGCTGACAGAGGCAATGTGTGTGTGTGTGTGTGTATGTGTGTATGACATTGATAGATATATATATATAGGGAAATAAAGAGCGTGTCTGAGAAATTCACACACACACACACACACACACACACACACACACACACACACACACATTGCCTCTGTCAGCCCTCTCTCTCTGACATAGACTCTCTCCGCTTCCCTCCGCTTATTACCGGTGATGTCTTCCGGGCACTGGTTACCCGTGCACTGGTCGTGCTTCACCTTGGTGGAGATCCCCAGACAGACGCCCGGCCCCAGACAGTCTCTGCTGAACGTGATCTTCCGTTCACACGCCCTCAGACACACTGTCGTCTTCGTTATCTTCCAGTCACCCCACGTTCCTGAACAAAAAATAAAAATGTATGTATGTATGCATGCATGCATGTATGTATGTATGTATGTATGTATGTATGTATGTATGTATGGATGGATGGATGTATGTATGTATGGATGGATGTGTTTATGTAATGTATACGATAAATTTATGTATGCATGTATGTATGTATTATGTATGTATTATATATGTATATATGGATGTGTTTATGTAATGTATACGATAAATGTATGTATGCATGTATGTATGTATTATGTATGTATGGATGGATGTGTTTATGTAATGTATACGATGAATGTATGTATGCATGCATGTATGTATGTATGTATGTATGTATGTGTGTATGTACGTGTGTATGTATGTATGGATGTGTTTATGTAATGTATACGATAAATGTATGTATGCATGCATGTATGTATGTATGGATGGATGTGTTTATGTAATGTATACGATGAATGTATGTATGCATGTATGTATGTATGTATGTATGTATGTATATATGTATGTATGTGTTTATGAAATGTATAATGTATGTATGTATGTGTTTATGTAAAGTATACGATGAATGTATGTATGTATGTATGTGTTTATGTAATGTATATTATAAATGTATGTATCTATGAATGCATGTATGTATGCACGTATGTACGTATGACTGAATGAATATATGTATGTACATTTGAATGTATAAATGTATGAATGAATGTATAATGTGTTCGACCGTGTCTGTACTTGCATGCACCTGTTTAGTGTTTGTATGTTTGTGTTTGTCTGCGTGTGTGTGTGTGTGTGCGTGACAGTGTGTGTTAGGTGTACCTGTGACCATGGCCACTAGCTGCACGGCTGTTTTCTTGTTGCACGCGCCCCCCGTGCACTCCTCCCACGCCCTGTAGCGCGTCTTCCCGCCCTCGCACGTGACCTCCGTTGTGTTCCCGGGGACGGTCGGGATGCAGGAGCGTCTGTAGTGCACCTGGCGCACGCAGCCCGACCCACACGACGTGGACACAACCCGCACCCACCCACTCCACCTCCCCATAGCTGAAACATCAGCACGACAAATGTAAACATACGTATGTTAATAGACACGTAGACCAGTAGATAGATAGACAGATAGATAGATCAGTAGGTAGATAGATAGATAGATACATAGATACACAGATACAAAGACAGATAGACATATATATATATATATATATATATATATATATATATAGACAGACAGACATATAGATAGATAGATACATACGTAGATACATACACACACAGGCAGATAGACAGATATATAACTAGATAGATAAGTAGATACACAGATAAAGAGACAGACACACAGACAGAGAATTAGATAAATGGACAGATAGATGCATGGATGGACAGAAGAACGTAGAATATATTTACTTTCCTTACTACTTCTACTACTAATATTAAAATAAATAAATAAATAAATAAATAAATAATGTATAAATAAATGAATCAATCAATAAATAAATAATGTATAAATAAATCAATCAATAAATAAATAATGTATAAATAAATAAATCAATAAATAAATAAATAATGTATAAATAAATAAATACTGAATGAATGAATGAATGAATGAATGAATAAATACTCACAGTCACAGTGATAGTAATCTCGTATTTTGGATTTCGTCAATGAACTTGTAAACATTAATTCTTTCGTGTTCATAAAACAAGAGCCTTCCAGTGTTTCGTACTGTAGATTGACGAGGATTTCATACACTGTACAACTACAAATAAGCGGAGTACCCGTTAACTTCACCCTAAGAAATGTTTTCTTTTCATAGTGTAGAATAAAATCTATATCTCTGAGATCTGTATTTTCTAGATATATGGACAGTAATGAACCAAGTCCTTCAAATGCATGAACGTTTATCTCAGTCAGTGGATTTTCAGACAAGTCTATCATAATGAGAGATAATTCTCCAAAAACTTTCTTTTGTAAACTTTTAATTTTGTTTTGACTAAGATTAAGCATCTTAAGTTTAGCTAAGCCTTGAAATGCATGGGTGGGAACAGTGCTTATATTTCGTCTACTAAGCGATAATGTTTTCAAACAATTTTTTGTTCAAGAAAAATTCCAGCAGATAATGGAAATGTTGATGCACTCAGATCAAGTTCACGAAGACAAATCTCGCCTTGAAGAGAATTTCTTTGAAAATTCTTCAACTCATTGTCTGCAAGATCAAGCTCTATTAATTTCTTCAACTTCAGAATTGCAGTTGGCACGTCGTATTGCATGCTGCAGTTTCGCATTATCAGTATTTTTAACGTGGACGCAACTTCACTGAAACAAAGTGGCTCTAAAGAAATATGTTCATTACCAGACAGTATTAAATAGTTTAATTGGACAAGTCCTCTAAAATCATGTTCTCTAACATTCCTGATGTGATTGTTTTCCAGATTCAACAGTGTAAGATTTGATATGTCTGTGAATATAGTAGGTACTACATACAAACTGTTGAATTTGAGATTTAAAATTCGAAGGGATGGTAAATTTTGAAAAGCGTGATCATTTATATGTTTGAGGTTACAGTTGTCAAGTTCAATAAATTGCAGAGACAGAAGACTTAAATTGCTGAAAATATTGTCGGGAAGAATTCCAGTCTTTTGATAGTTGTATCCTAGAGAAAGTTTCTTTAGGTTCTTCAGGCCGTTCAGAAACGTCAGCGGTTTTTCGAATGACAAAGCGATTCTCTCCAAGTTTAAATACTGCAGCGTGCCGTGCAGGTTAATTAGTGCATTACCCTGGAAACGTACGTACGACTGTACGTCAAGTCGTAGAGCAAGGATGGGTAAAGCAGGCGGGAAGTCCGCTTTCTTTACGCTTCGCGCGTGACTGACTGCCACGTGCAGGCGGACTGGATGTCTCGCTGACTTCAGTGGGTTTAGATTGGGAAAAACACTGGTGCTCCGAGGAGGACACTCCACGTTGTAGATGCGTGCAGCGTCGAGCAATTTGAAAACCTGGCACTGACAGAGTCTGGGACACGACGTGGACGTTTCTGCTCGCTGAGCGACGTCTGCCAAGCAGACGAATACCAAAATGAACAACTCCATGACGCTGCAATGTGCTAAAAGAGAAATAATGAGACTGAAATGAATCAGTAAAGGAAAATTGGAAACGATAGCAAAAAGAGGAAGAAGAAGAAAAAAAATATATATATATATATATATATATATATATATATGTATGTATGTATGTATGTATATATATATGTGTGTGTGTATATATATATGTGTGTATGTATGTATATATGTATGCATGCATGTATGTGTGTATGTATGTATTTATTTATCTATCTTTCTATATCGCTATCTGTTCAGTTAAATTTAATTTAAAAATGTGTGTATATCTCTAAATATAACGTTTAAGAACATAGTTCACTTTAAATTGTGTTTGTGTGAATGTATTTGGAAAATTCTATTTTTTCGTGATTTTTCTTCTTATAATTTTCGAGTTATTTAAGATAGCAAACTCTTACTAAAATAATCTAAATTTATTATTGTTATTATTATTATTATTATTATTATTATTAATTCATATATATATATATCTTCATACACATACACATATTCATACATACATACCTTAAAGTAATAATAACATACCTAATAGGACCTCAAAATATCTGAATATTGTGTACAAACAAATAGAGAAAACAACAACAATAACGACAGAGAAAGAAAGGAAGAAAAAAACTAGAATATAAAGGAAGAATAGCCTTCTATAGTCCTTCTTTTCTTTAACAGTTACAAGAGATGTAACAATGTAAGACACACTTAAAAAATTAACGACTCTGTAACAGTCAAATTTCCCTCGAAAATAACTTTCACCTGTCATTACTGTTTAAAACGTCATTCTTTCTATACGTCATTTGAAGGAACACAATTTCCGATCAAGCGATTAATATATACGTCACCGTATTTGTTAATAAACAGAAATAATAATAATAATAATAATAATAATAATAATAATAATAATAATAATAATAATAAATAAATAAATAAATAATAATAATAAAAAAAATTAATTAAAAACAAAATATGATAGTTAATATTCATTAAAAACTCTAGCTTTGATTTTGACACAGACACGTGCGTTTTTCGGCAACATATTTCGACATTTTGCTCTTCCCCATTTTGCAAACAAAACATTTTATTCATGTTGCTTACATTAGCATGGATCAATGATTTTTTAAAATAAAATTAGGAAACTCATTATTTGTATACGTAATAGTACATGTTTTAGAAGTGGAATCCTTTTTATTTTGACGAAAAAAAGTGAAAATTTAATTTTTAATAAATTGTTTTTATAAGGCCGGTTGACGGACCTTTAATTTAAAAAATATTATTTTGTAAAACTGATTTAAGCGTTATAATGAATGTATGAAGGCAATCATTCAAATAACACGTGATCAGTTTGCTTTTTAAATATAACCTCTGATCCATTGATAATAATAATAATAAAAAAAAGTATCGTTTTACAACTACGTACTCAGAACTGTCTGCTATGGAATTTCAGCAAACGTTTCCACATTATGGTACCTAAATGAGAATAGTCATCTTCATATTCATGCGCCAGTATCTGTGAAAATTATTTATTGTATTTTATTTTATATTATTTTTATTTATTTATTTATTTATTTATTTTTTTTTTGGCTGGCGACGTCGTAATAATATCTGAAAAAAATATGTAGTACAAAACGTGTACGAGATGGTATGATGTCAAAGTTAACAAAGACCATTGCAGCGATTTCTAATCAGTAATAGACAACTAAGTATACGAGACATTGATTAAATGACATATTTCCCCAAAATTATTTTTTAATAATACATGCAGAATTGATTGCTTTATGAAGGCATACGTATTTAAACGTTTGTAAACACTAATCGGCGTTAGAAACTGCCATATTGGATTTCGATCGGAAGTTTCCGTGAGATCACGGACATTTTTTAACTTCTAAATTAAATTATTTGGCGTCCATTTTTTTCAGAACTTTTTATGATTTAAACTGATAAAGGTAAGGATGGTTGTTCATATTACCAAACCATGGTCATTATTATAATAATAAACAAAAGTAATTAAAAAAATTTAAAAAAAAAATTAAAGAACAAATACATTTTCAAAGCTGATCTGTTTATTTAAAACAAGGAACAATCAGAGCAATATTACTTAATGAAATGTTTAAAATAACAAAACGTGGAACACTGCCATTGAATCAAAATATTAATTTTATACAAATTATGCTATATAATTATCTTATTTTAAAAATGAAAAATATTACCTATGTGAGGAATTATATAAAATATTTTTACATATTTTTACGTATTATTGAAAAACGTTATTTATGAAAATATTTAGAATAATGTAGCAACAGTACAGTAGCATTAAAAAACAACAACAACAACAACGAAACAAAGTATTGCTATATCCTCATATTACATGGTTTCCTTAATTGACTAATAATGAATTAACAAAGTAATGCAATTCTTAAACTCACATTCTGAGGTAGCTAACACAGTAGATTAACGATATCAAACATAAATATAAAACTGACGTATTTACATATTAACCAATAACAGTTCTAGGAACTGTGACTTTAGCTCATGCATATCTTACAGCATTTTGAAGATGTTCAACGCCTGTACGTAAAGAGAGAGAGAGAAAAAAAATCAGTTCTTCAGGTCGTCAGAATTCAAAATTTTCTCACCACCTAAGTTTTTTTTTATCGAGAATCTTCCTTTTTCTTCAAACCGCTTTTCGACTTTCTGTCAACAGCTACTCGACAACGAGTCACTGTCCATTCTGGACATGAAGAAGAAGATTTTGCAGACCACATTCCGAGATGGAAGTCAACTGACAAGAAACCTTCTGAAAATCAGCCTGCTGAAGCATATGTTGTGAGCACAGAATTAACATCTTTGCAGAATGTTTATGAATCTTTTTGATGCTTCTCCACATCTTCTGGTGTTTGGAGAATGAAGACAGTGTTTACTAGTTTGAGACACTATTTGTAGTACTTGTGCCTGTTTTCAGAAAAAAAGTTTAAATATATTATTATTATTATTATTACTGTTATTATTATTACTATTATTATTATTATTATTATTATAATGATAAAATTATGATGACGATAATGATGATAAAATCACAATTATTATTAAAGATGATTACAAGATAATCATAATTTCATTTTATTTCATGAATCTGTCTCTAGTAATTCAATTATTTCTCTCTCTCTCTCTCTCTCTCTCTCTCTCTCTCTCTCTCTCTCTCTCTCTCTCTCTCTCTCTCTCTCTCTCTCTCTCTCTCTCTCCATCCCTCCCCCCACTCTCTCTAAAGCTCCATTTCCAAACCATCACTGTTTCTGTAACGTGTATTTTACCTCCACACGGCAAGGACTATGATTGCTACCAGAAGAAGTACTGCTGCAGCAATGGGCACTAAATTATTTGGCAGTTCTGCAGAAGAAAGTAATAAAATGTAAGATGTATGTTAAGC
>CM022677.1:20504040-20526540 GCA_012295275.1 Chrysomallon squamiferum
CACTGATCTGAAAGAAAGACATGTACATTTAGTACATTTGTCACCTCTGATACCTCCATTTCTACAATACACCATGCACTGATCTGAAAGAAAGACATGTACATTTAGTACATTTGTCACCTCGGATACCTCCATTTCTACAATACACGATGCACTGATCTGAAAGAAAGACATGTACATTTAGTACATTTGTCATCTCTGACACCTCCATTTCTACAATACACCATGCACTGATCTAAAAGAAAGACACGTATATTTTATACATTTGTCATCATTAATACCTCCGTTTCTATGACAAAACCAGATATTGATCTGGAAAAACAAGATTAGCATTATACATAGGTACACACATATAAAGAAAAACAATATTAGAAAGCAAACGTGTTTAGCAGTTAAGCACAAATAGAAATTATACACAAAACAAATACAAACAAAGTGAAAACCGAATAAAGAAATTAGTTTGCATAATAGTTTCTCTGATAAAACATTAACGTTTTCGTTATAAATGTTTTTTCAAAGTATGTATACGAGAATATCTATATATCTATCTACCTATTTATATATATATCTGTCTATCTGTCTCTGTCTATCGTTATATCTATCTCTCTGTCTTTTTGTCTGTCTATCGTTATATCTATCTGTCTTTTTGTCTGTCTGTCTATATATATCTCTATGTGTGTTTGTGTGTGTGTCTAAAATATGCATTAATAAAAATATAACAAGTCTGATATATCAATCTATCTATCTGTATGTATTATTTATGAATCTCTCTGTGTGTGTGTGTGTGTTAGTTTAATATTAATAAATAAATATAAAACCTTACCACACCCGTTTCCTCTCCACCCGTCTCGACACAAACACCCCGTGCACGATGCAGACATCTGACCGTGTTCACATTTGATTCCACACTTGTTATCTGCAGTCACAACGTTTAATTTCAGTTAAAGACTCCCTGTGTTATAAATGTCTTAAATCGTTTATAGCAGAGTACAGACAGTAGAGTAACAATTTTATTAAACATCTGAGTTTCGCCATGTACGATATGACGTCATTATACAGCGTCATGATTTTAATCAGTTAATACATTCACTTGCATACTTCATTATTATTTAAGCTTCGAATAACACGATACAAATAAATAAATAAATAAATAAATAAATAACAACAACAATAATAATAAAATAAAATAAACACATTAAAATATATAAATCAAACATGTATAAAATAAAACAAACATACAAACAAGCAAGCGAACAAATAATTAAATAAAAACATAAATAAATAAATAAATAAATAAATAAATAAATAAATAAACCTAAATGAAATATATGGCAGTAATTAAAATAGCATTGCCTAGTGCTGAATGTCAATAATTAAAATTTAATTTAACACTTCAACATCTATCGTTATAAGAATATGAATAAATAAGAGAGAACAATTTTTTTTTTTAGCTTTTTATATAATTAAAATTGTTATTTCACACAGTGTCAAAAACCGAACATTACAATTGCTAACTTTGTCTGCAGAGTAAGTTCGTAATATAAATATGGTTACAGTACTAACAACAACAACAACAACAACAACAGCAAAAACATACATTTCCCGCCTCCGCAGTTGCCGTCTTGACACGATTCTCGTGTTGTCTTTATCGTGGTCGACGGGATACACTTGAGAACTTTTTTGAACGGCTCGTGCGGAACGCCGCAGTAGCGGAAGAAAATACGATTTCTGTTACAGGAAATGTCGCAGATTGTAGACGAGTATTCTTCCCACGGAGACCAGAAACCTGCATCATTAGCACCGTTATCATGTTATCTAGATTAAACATTAGCACCGTTATCATGTTATCTAGTTCAAACATTAGCACCGTTATCCTGTTATCTAGTTCAAACATTAGCACCGTTATCCCGTTATCTAGATTAAACATTAGCACCGTTATCATGTTATCTAGCTCAAACATTAACACCGTTATCATGTTATCTAGCTCAAACACTAGCACCGTTATCCTGTTATCTAGGTTAAACATTAACACCGTTATCCTGTTATCTAGTTCAAACATTAGCACCGTTATCATGTTATCTAGTTCAAACATTAGCACCGTTATCATGTCATCTAGTTCAAACATTAGTACCGTTATCATGTCATCTAGTTCAAACATTAGCACCGTTATCATGTTATCTAGTTCAAACATTAGCACCGTTATCATGTCATCTAGTTCAAACATTAGCACCGTTATCATGTCATCTAGTTCAAACATTAGCACCGTTATCATGTTATCTAGTTCAAACATTAGCACCGTTATCATGTTATCTAGATTAAACATTAGCGCCGTTATCATGTTATGTAGATCAAACATTAGTACCGTTATCATGTTATCTAGATGAAACATTAGCACCGTTATCATGTTATCTAGCTCAAACATTAGCACCGTTATCATGTTATGTACATTAAACATTAGCACCGTTATCATGTTATCTAGATGAAACATTATGACCGTTATCATGTTATCTAGTTCAAACATTAGCACCGTTATCATGTTATCTAGATTAAACATTAGCACCGTTATCATGTTATGTAGATTAAACATTAGCACCGTTATCATGTTATCTAGTTCAAACCTTAGCACCGTTATCATGTTATCTAGTTCTAACATTAGCACCGTTATCATGTTATCTAGATTAAGCATTAGCGCCGTTATCATGTTATGTAGATTAAACATTAGCACCGTTATCATGTTATCTAGCTCAAACATTAGCATCGTTATCATGTTATCTAGGTTAAACATTAACACCGTTATCATGTTGTGTAGATCAAACATTAGTACCGTTATCATGTTATCTAGATTAAACATCAGCACTGTTATCATGTTATCTAGCTCAAACATTAGCACCGTTATCATGTTATGTACATTAAACATTAGCACCGTTATCATGTTATGTAGATTAAACATTATGACCGTTATCATGTTATCTAGTTCAAACATTAGCACCGTTATCATGTTATCTAGATTAAACATTAGCACCGTTATCATGTTATGTAGATTAAACATTAGCACCGTTATCATGTTATCTAGTTCAAACCTTAGCACCGTTATCATGTTATCTAGTTCTAACATTAGCACCGTTATCATGTTATCTAGATTAAGCATTAGCGCCGTTATCATGTTATGTAGATTAAACATTAGCACCGTTATCATGTTATCTAGTTCTAACATTAGCACCGTTATCATGTTATCTAGATTAAGCATTAGCGCCGTTATCATGTTATGTAGATTAAACATTAGCACCGTTATCATGTTATCTAGCTCAAACATTAGCATCGTTATCATGTTATCTAGGTTAAACATTAACACCGTTATCATGTTGTGTAGATCAAACATTAGTACCGTTATCATGTTATCTAGATTAAACATCAGCACCGTTATCATGTTATCTAGCTCAAACATTAGCACCGTTATCATGTTATTTACATTAAACATTAGCACCGTTATCATGTTATGTAGATTAAACATTATGACCGTTATCATGTTATCTAGTTCAAACATTAGCACCGTTATCATGTTATCTAGATTAAACATTAGCACCGTTATCATGTTATGTAGATTAAACATTAGCACCGTTATCATGTTATCTAGTTCAAACCTTAGCACCGTTATCATGTTATCTAGTTCTAACATTAGCACCGTTATCATGTTATCTAGATTAAGCATTAGCGCCGTTATCATGTTATGTAGATTAAACATTAGCACCGTTATCATGTTATCTAGTTCTAACATTAGCACCGTTATCATGTTATCTAGATTAAGCATTAGCGCCGTTATCATGTTATGTAGATTAAACATTAGCACCGTTATCATGTTATCTAGCTCAAACATTAGCATCGTTATCATGTTATCTAGGTTAAACATTAACACCGTTATCATGTTGTGTAGATCAAACATTAGTACCGTTATCATGTTATCTAGATTAAACATCAGCACCGTTATCATGTTATCTAGATTAAACATCAGCACCGTTATCATGTTATCTAGCTTAAACATCAGCACCGTTATCGTGTTATCTAGGTTAAACATTGGCACCGTTATCATGATATCTAGATTAAACATTAGCACCGTTATCATGTTATCTAGATTAAACATTAGCACCGTTATCATGTTATGTAGATTAAACATTAGCACCGTTATCATGTTATCTAGTTCAAACCTAAGCACCGTTATCATGTTATCTAGTTCTAACATTAGCACCGTTATCATGTTATCTAGATTAAGCATTAGCGCCGTTATCATGTTATGTAGATTAAACATTAGCACCGTTATCATGTTATCTAGCTCAAACATTAGCATCGTTATCATGTTATCTAGGTTAAACATTAACACCGTTATCATGTTGTGTAGATCAAACATTAGTACCGTTATCATGTTATCTAGATTAAACATTAGCACCGTTATCATGTTATCTAGCTCAAACATTAGCACCGTTATCATGTCATTTAGTTCAAACATTAGCACCGTTATCATGTTATGTAGATTAAACATTGGCACCGTTATCGTGTTATCTAGATTAAACATTGGCACCGTTATCGTGTTATCTAGATTAAACATTAGCACCATTATCATGTTATCCAGCTTACTCATTATTTCCATTATCACCATGTTATATAACATAACAATTATTACCATGTATAATATACACAAAGATTAGCGCACGCGTACTGGAGTTATTTGCTTACCAGTCATGTCTGGAGGACACTGGTTTCCTGTGCATTGTTCCCTTTTGGTTTTTGTCGCATCGCCGTCGCAGGAACCTGGACCGAGACACTTTCTTTCAAACGTGATTTCTTTTTCACACACGGGCAAGCACACCGTGGTCTTCGATATTTGCCAGATAGCCCATCTTCCTGCGAAAACATGTAAAACAGATGCAAAGCGTAGACACGTATTAAAATATATATATATATTCGATATTTGCCAGATAGCCCATCTTCCTGCAAAAATATGTAAAACAGATGCAAAGCGTAGACACGTATTAATATACATACATATATATATATATATATATATAAACATCAATAAAAGTATATAAAGATGAATATAAATTTGTACACCGAAGGTCTGCCTCTGACGATTTCGAATCAGTGATCTGCTAAAATTGTTTACACGTCCATGTTTTATGTATCTCATCATTGACTGTGATATCATTCTGTCACCAAAGATTTGAATTCCTCCGTTTTAGTGTTTCATTACTGAGGCTCAGCAACTGATCGAATATGTAACGAACTGATAGCTGGAACTTTTTTTTAAAAGACTACTTGAAATACCTTTGAAGCAAACTTGTCCACCACGAACTCAGAAACATTACGACTACGGAAAAATGGCGATGCTGAGATATTTTTAAGAGGTGCTTTTGATATTAATTAAGACTAGTTGACAAGACGGAAATAAAAATAAGATAAATAAACAAAATAAGATTATATATTTGCAAAATGTATAACATTAACATGAGTGTTTTGTATCACCCAATCACTTTTAGTGTTGTTATTACTTAGTATGTTTAATCGAGGCAATGGAATAATCAGAAGTGTAATCGAAGAAGCAGACTTAGAGAAAAATCCATGTCTTGATACTGCAATAGGGGATAAGAGCTAAGATAACACTGTATGCATGGGTGTGTGTGTGTGTGTGTGTTTGTTTGTTTGTTTGTGTGTGTGTGTGTGTTTGTTTGTTTGTGTGTGTGTGTGTGTGTGTTTGTGCGTGTGTTTGTTACAGTCAATATCTGAAACTAGTCATTTTGTCTAATGTCTTAAAGGTTTAGACATTTAGTACCATGCCCAGGACCGACAGGTGTTTGTCCTAATGACTAACATTTCCCAGGAATTAGGCCAAACGACTGAACCAGACCTCTAGTCATGAGGCACAATGACTGAATGCAAAAAGAATTACTTACAAGTACACGAAAACATTTATTTCGAAACACACCACAAGAAGTGTTCTTTTTATTACAGCAGATCAAACTTGAGTGATATCTTGAATTGCACAAAACATTGTTCTT
Source organism: Chrysomallon squamiferum (assembly GCA_012295275.1). Classification (NCBI taxonomy): domain Eukaryota; kingdom Metazoa; phylum Mollusca; class Gastropoda; order Neomphalida; family Peltospiridae; genus Chrysomallon; species Chrysomallon squamiferum. The sequence goes on from CM022677.1 coordinate 20,510,088, forward strand.
GAAAGATTTACATTTTGTTTGACACCTCTTTGTCCCCCCCCCATATTTGCATTTCACAAATCCGTGTACTCCTGCGGGTGACTCATTTGACACTGCATTGTGTATTCTCTGTTCACATCATCTAACGATAGCAGTCTATGTGGACACATTTCAAACTGGTTCCTGGTATACTTGCCTTTTGAGAATTCCGGATGGGCATACTAGGATATACTGTCCACCGTCATCAACATCTACAATCACTCCCAGCAGGTTCCTGGGGTCACCACGGCCCCTGACTACGCCTGGGACAGGCACTGCCACGTTGTCTCCTTCATCTCCGGCGGTCAGACAACACGACTGTGTTTGTGTGTAGTTGAGCAACTCGAGCTTGGCTGTGATGGACAATGTCGGCACAGGAACTACGTTCAGCGGCGACAGGTCGTCCTCTGAGGTTGGCGGTAACTGGTCACACTCGGCGTTGGGCGGTAACTGGTCAAGCTCGGAATTGGCGGACAAAGCAGACAACACCTGTAACCTCGGATCCGTCGTCACTCTGCTAGAAATGGGGAGCTCCAAATATCAGGAAGATATCCATCAGCTGATAGGCTTCAAAGTAAGAGTCCTGAGAATACAGAACTCGGTCATATGGTCCTTGTAAACAATGATTTTTTTGATTTTTTTTCCACCGGGTAAAGAATGCATGTCTTACAAGATCCACTTGGTCACGTGACAAAAACTCCTTGGTCAGAATAAGTTGGACCACGACTCCTTTGACTGTCGACCTCTTGCGTTTCTGTTGACAGTCCATGCATTGCGACTTGAACAGTTCGATAGCTTCACGTGTATTTTACTTCTTGGATTGTTCTTTCAGCATCCGATGTCGTCCACCGTGGCCTGTTGAGATGTGTGCTCGCTTGATGACGTCAAAAGTTTCTTCAATGGAAACGTAGTGTCTTCATCTGTTTGGCGCTTCTTGGTCAGTTTCTGCACGTCTCCTCACTGAAGAATTTCAGACGTGCACATGAGGTAGTAAGTACTCCTGGTGGGTTTTTATCCTGCGGTCAACAGAGGTGTTCTTTAGCTGGTCCATAATCAAGAACTACTCTTCCTTTGGAATGTTCACTCTCTTGCGCACTTTATATTTTTTTAAACAGTTCTCTCTTAAAGCGATAGTCTACAGGAACCTCCATGGTGGACACATAAATGATCTGAATATGATCAGGATCTACTGTATTTTACACCACCTCTCAACACTTTGATGTAACAGTAACACTATCACTAATCCCTACCATCTAATTGGTCTTTGATGTAAGAATAACACAACAAATACGACAATGCAGAGTGTAAATAATATGTCTTTAAATTATATTTCTCTATTATCACTGTTTAATACATATAGGGTTTCCAAAAAGCAGATGTCATTGAGAAAATTCACTTAGATTTTTGTAATAAATATTTTAAGTGTTAAAGGGTCAATCACAAATATTATGGTCTATTTTGAATTGGGTAGATTCCCATTAGTTTATGAGCGTACTTATCGAATGATTAAATATTGGTTAAAATTAGAATAAAAAATTGTATTTTATATTATAGAAAATTAACTGGGTGACATTTAATAGGAAAACTTTATATGAATTGGGATTGGGATACATATGAATAGAGCAGGACCAGATTAATTAAAATCCCCCCAAATTATAACCAAGCAAGCCAGAATCTTTCAGTTGAGCTAAATACATCTGTGAAATGTGACAGTTTATATAAATACATCACAGATGGTGTAACATTTCAGTTTTGTTTACTGAATAGTGAGAGAGCACAAATAATATGTATGTTACGTAACAGTGGTGAGATTGAAGGTGAGAGGGAAAATAAGAAACATTTTGATTTGTTAGTTATAATTTATGTGCCATATTATTTATATTGTCCAAAGGTTTAGTTTTTATTACTGACATTGTATATGAATAAGCTGTAAAGCTCACGATAATAAATAATTGAACTGAATCACTAGTCCCTACAATGAACAGTTGTAAGCTAAGCATTAAACCCATTTGACTGATTGCCTCAATTGCTATCAGGCAGAATGTCGAACAGCACCAACCAAAATCCAGTTGTGAGGCCTAATTCCTGGAAATGTTGGCCATTAGGCCAAACGCATGATGGTCTTGAGCATTAGACTAAATTCCTAAACGTTTCAGGGATTAGGCCAAATGACTGTTTGACATATTGATGTAACATATATGTATGTATGTATGTATGTATGTATGTATGTGTGTGTGTGTGTGCGTGCGTGTGTGTGTGTGGGTGTGTGTGTTTGTGTGCGCGCGCGCGTATGTACGTATGTATCTGTATGGCTGGGTGGGAGTCTCTGTAAACCTAAGTGAACGTGCATGCGTGTGCATTTATGCATGTATTTATTAAACTTACCTGTGAATGCTACTAGCTGCACGGCTGTTATTTTGTTACAGTTGCCTCCCGTGCACGCCTCCAGTCTCTTGTCATGATCTGTCTTTCCAGGACATTTTATCTCCTTTTTATTTCCTGGAAATGCGGGAACACAGTATCGTGTGTAGCGTACTTCACGCATACAGTCCGGTCCACACGAGGTAGTTGATTCCCGTACCCACAGACTCCACAGTCCAGTAGCTGAAAGGTTAGCAGTGAAAGATTAATTACTGAGAGAGAGAGAGAGAGAGAGAGAGAGAGAGAGAGAGAGAGAGAGAGAGAGAGAGAGAGAGAGAGAGAGAGAGAGAGATTAAATTTGACTTAATATCTGAATACACTGAACTGCATCCGAGTAACTGAAGCAAACTATTTAGAAAAGATAGTCAGTAGTAATGTAGTTACATGAAAATAAAACAAGCTGATGCTTTGGGGAATGAACTCCACTTTAAATACACGTGACTGCTGATTTAGATTAACGTAGCTGTGATATGTGTACGTAATGAAATTCATTGTACAGCGTCACATTACGGTAATAACAATAATAACAACAGTACTCGTGAAATGTGTATTCCACGTGTTAATTACTAACTTTTTTGACACATGGTACATCTGACTTTTTTGGTTTGTTCAGACACTCCTTTACAAGAACCTGGTTTTGAACACACACGTATGAATTTTACAGTTTTGAAGCAGTCGGCATGACACAATCCACCGCGTTGTCTCGTCCACAGTGACCACGTCCCCGACACTGAAACAATCAAACAAACATTTAACTCTTATTCGCTAGAAATCAGACCAGTTTTCTCTCTCGTAGTCTGTATGTGACTGACTCAGTTGTCATTGAACCATACATATATACACAAGACACACTGTTATAATAAATTAATATAATTGTTTTTAAATATCACTATCAAATAAATACTCACAGTCACAGTTATGTATATATGTGAATTTGTGTTTCTTTCTTCTTTTCTTCTCTCTCTCACTCATTCTCTTATACTGTGTTCTCTCTGTCCTTCTGATTGCGTGATCAGTTATATGTATAGATAAAAACATGCAAATGATTAAGTACAAATACTTACAGTTACAGTCGTAGTAATGTCGTATTTTCGATTTCGTCAGGGAACTTGTAAACATTAATTCTTTAGTGTTCATAAAACAAGAGCCTTCCAATGTTCCGTACTGTAAGGTGACGAGAATTTCATACACTGCACAACTACAAATAATTCGTGTACCCATCAACTTCACTGTACGAAATTTCTTATTTTCATAGTGTAGAATAAAATCAATATTTTTGAGATCTGTATTTTCTAGACCTATGGACAGCGATGAACCAAGTCCTTCAAATGCATGAACGTTTATCTCAGTCAGTGGGTTTTCAGACAAGTCTATCATAGTGAGAGACAATTCTCCAAAAGCTTTCTTTTGTATAATTTTAATCTTGTTTTCTCTAAGATTAAGCATCTTAAGTTTAGCTAAGCCTTGAAATGCATGTGTAGGAACAGTGCTTATATTTCTTCTACTAAACAATAATTTTCTTAAACAGTTTCTTTGTTCAAGAAAAATTCCTGCAGATAATGGAAATGTTGATGCACTCAGATCAAGTTCACGAAGACAAATCTCGCCTTGAAGAGAATTTCTTTGAAAATTCTTCAAGTGATTGTCCGCAAGATCAAGCTTGATTAATTTCTTCAACTTCAGAATTGCAGTTGGCACGTCGTATTGCATTCTGCAGTTTCGCATTATCAGTATTTTTAACGTGGACGCCAACTCACTGAAACAAAGTGGCTCTAAAGAAATATATTTATTACCAGACAGTATTAAATAGTTTAACTGGACAAGTCCTCTAAAATCATGTTCTCTAACATTCCTGATGTGATTGTTTTCCAGATTCAACAGTGTAAGATTTGATATGTCTGTGAATATAGAAGGTAGTACATACAAGCTGTTGAATTTGAGATTTAAAATTCGAAGAGATGGTAAATTGTTAAAAGCATGATCGCTTATATATCTGAGGTTACAGTTGTCAAGTTCAATAAACTGCAGAGACAGAAGACTTAGATTACTGAAAATATTGTCTGGAAGAATTCCAGTCTTTTGATAGTTGTAGCTTAGTGAAAGTTTACGTAGATTCGTGAGACCGTTCAAAAACGATAATCGTTTTTGAAACGATAAACCGATGCTTTCTAAACTGAGAAACCGCAAGGTTTTGTCTAAGTTAATAAATGCACCGTCTTCTAAATGGACGTACGATTCCACGCTTAGTCGCAGACTGGCGACTGCTAATCTTGAAGGAAAGTCTGACCTCTTCACGCTCTTCAGGGCAGTTGCTCCAACGTGTAGGCGGATCGGCATTTTTACTGGTTTGACTAGGTTCAGATCGGGGAGAGAGTCGTATCTCTTTGGGCATAGAACGTCATAAACGTATCCTATGCTGCGAATCTTGATCACGTGACACTGACAGTTTTTAAGACAAAGGCTGGCTATTTGTACTGGTTGAGCTGCGTTTATGAACAATGCGAATATTATGATGACAAAATCCATCACAGGTGAGACTGATGAAGCCAAAATGTTGAGATAATCTGTGCGAAGAAAGAATTAAGATGCAGTAATAATAAAGATGATGATGATGATGATGATAATAACACTACTACTGTATTATCACTAACATTAATAATAATAATAATAATAATAATAGTAATAATAATAATAATAAGAAGAAGAACAAAAGTAAAAATAACAGCGATAATAGTGAAAAATAGTAAGAAGAGCAGAGAACGTGCTTTTGCATGTGTACCTATCTTACACTGCGAGAATGATAATAATAATAATATTAAAAAATAAAAAAATAAAAAGTAAAACAATTGAAATAGTTATTTACCTTAAAACAATAAGGCATTGGAGACTCAGTCTTAATATAATTTGTACTGATCCTGGCAGGAGTTACGTGCCCGTGTATATAGTGTAGCTGTGTAACTATAAAACTGATTAATGATGAGAGAAACTAAAACTGAAATAGTAAAATAGTAATCATAGTATTTGTCTCTTCTCTTCACATTTTTAACATGAACAAGCGAACGAGTTTTATTGAGTTGTAGTAAGAACGAGTACAGAACATTAACTCAGGTGTAGAACACTTTTTCATTTCACTGTAAATGTAGTTATTTTGTTTTTCTTGAAATGAAAATAAATACTTTACAGTACCTTTTGATGATGAGTCATCTCTTTATACTTCAAAACGTGGGTGAATGTGGCCTTTGGGTGCAAAGCCAAACCCTCATTGTGTTCCTTACTTATCATCGAAGTACAAACGAAACATATGAGAGAAAAATTTCAGAAAAGTCGATAGTGAATCGAAGAACATCCGTAAGACACTCTGACGTAATTCCTGAATTCGTCATTGTCCACGAGCGAGGCCTGAAATGGGCTAACCCTGCAATAATAATAATAATAATAATAATAATAATAATAATAATAATAATAATAATAATAGTAATAATCATAATAATATTAATAACAACGGTAATAATAACAATAATAATAATATAGAGAGTTTCTTTTAATTTGACTGATGACCATTATCATCTTTCAGTATTCGAATTACCTTTAAGGGTCACAATCATTGTGCTGAACACACACACACACACACACACACACACACACACACACACACACACACAACAAAATCGATCTGGATCATAATAAAATTATTTTTATTTCTTCCATCTCAGTCAGCTACTGCGTGAAAAAAAAATAAATAAAATAAAATAAAAAAGAGAAGAAAATACTGACGTTCTGGAGCCCAGTGGGATAGGTGCCATTTTCTTTATTTTGTATTCCAAACCACATGTAGTATTACAAGTGTATAAATGAAAGCCTACTTGCCCCAAATTTGTGTATTTTAACATGGTAGTGGCATGTTAATGTATATTGTGTCTTTAATACAGGTGTTGTTGGCATCTTCTTGCAAGTCAAAATAAATTTAGGTTTAATGAATATTTTTTCCGTTCTAAACATTCTTTTATATTTATAACAACCCACAGGAGCCTCTCACAAAAATAGTGGCACAGTTAGGAGTTACGTAAAAATGACAAAAAAGCTTGAAACGAAATCTCCTTAAGTATTATATGTTATTAAAATAACCAAAAACTGTGTACTCATTCATTTCGTCAAGATGTTTTTAAATTATGGGGATTAGTATTGTCCACGTATTCCATTTTTTATCCCTCCTTTTTTTTCATTGTTTCTTTCGTCATTTCTGCAGCTAGTGCAAATCTTAGTAAACTTGTAGAGAGACAGATTTTCTGTCAGTTTGCTCACCGTTAAGCGTGTCTGAATCTTGCATGCTACCCTGGTTTACAAAGAATAATAATGAGAAAATTAAAAGAAGTAAAGAACAAAAGAAAGATAAGAAAAAAAAAAAAAAGAAGAAAAAAAAGATAAATAAATTAGAATAAAAGAAAAGTGAAATAACTCATTAATAAATAATAATAATAAAAGACCAATAAAAAAAAAAAAAAAACATTAAAAAGAAGATAAAATATAACTATAAACTAAACTAAACTAAACTAAACTAAAATAATAAAAAAAAATAAACAAGAATTATTTTATTTATTTATGAAAACAAACCGTGATGATAATGATGACGAAATCGGGAATGACGTCAAAATGTACGAAAAATGGTCAGCGTTATTTCACGTAAGCAGACATTTTTATTATAAAATTTGATATTTCTACATTTACTGCTGATTTATATCCTTTGATCATGTCTACCTTCTAAATGTATATTATGTACCACAAAAATTAATTTAAATGTTATCCAATTTTTTTTTTTTTTTTTTACAAAGTATTGGCATTTTCTTTCACTGTATAGAAAACTGTAGAATACGTCTGCCAGCGTCCCTATTGTAGCACTGTTATATTATGTTCCATGTGAACCGTGTGTAATTTTTCAGTAGTGTATTTTCATAATGTTATGGTGTCCTTTTTGTCATGGATCCCTACGTCATCAGAAAAGCTGGATAATCCCCAGCAACATATTTTACAAAAATTATACTGAAGGGACGTAACTAATGTCTGAAATAGTTCTTTAGACACACATTTCCATAAACTGTCTGGAATGTCTCAGGGCTTCAACTACTGCAGTTTCGTTACTTTGTGCAGCTATACTTTTTATTTTATGTGTTATTGTTATTATTATTGTTTTTTTTTCATCATCATCATCATTCCAAGATTCTCGTCGAAACAGATTTACAAACAAACAAGCTTCTCAGTTAATTTTAGCCTCCATTATATTAATCTTTCACTATTAATTAATCAACTTATTCACTGTTATTATTATGATTACTACTACTACTACTACTACTCATATTCCTGCTCCTCTTACTACTGCTACTATTACTACTAAAACAACAACAGTTACTACTACTACTACTTCTATTATAGTATACTTACCATTTTTTGTTTCTTTTACAGAGTATGCGAAACATTTAGACTGAAATGGATTTGGTGATATTAATATTTCTTTTATTCTCAAACGTCTGTCAGCCAACAGAGGCTTCAAGATATTGTCCCAGAAACTGTCAGTGTAAAACAGTACAGCTTTATAACACATGGAACGTTTATGATGTATTCTGCCCAAAAGTGAACAATACCTTTCCAGATCTAAACCTTCTGAAATCAGTGAGAAAGCCAATCCAGCTACGCGTCGAAGGCGCTTACATAGAACACGTAAAGAAATCCGATTTCCCAATTAATTTAACTATCCTAAATTTACGACTTAATGCACAATCTTACGTACGCTTGGAAGACGATGCATTTATTAATCTAGCCGGAACCTTAAGGTATCTGAATTTAGAAAATACCGGTTTATCGTTTCAAAAAACATTAACATTTTTGAACGGTCTCACGAATGTAAAGAAAATTTCACTAAGCAACAACTATCAAAAGAGTGGACTTCTTCCCGACAATATTTTCAATAATCTAAGTCTGTTGTCTCTCCAGTTTATTGAACTTGACAATTGTAACCTCAGATATATAAATGATCATGCTTTTAATAATTTACCATATCTTCGCATTTTAAATCTCAGATTCAACAGCTTACATAGAATACCTTCTATATTCACAGACATATCGAACCTTGCACTATTGAATTTGGAAAACAATCTCATTACGAAAGTTAAAGAACATGATTTCAAAGGACTTGTCAAACTAAATTATTTAATACTGTCTGGTAATGAACATATTTCTTTAGAGCCATTTTGCTTCACTGAACTGGCGTCCACATTAAAAATACTGATAATGCGAAACTGCAGCATGCAGTACGACGTGCCAACTGCAATTCTGAAGTTGAAGAAATTAACAGAGCTTGATCTTGCAGACAATCAGCTCAGTAATTTCCAAAGAAAATCTCTTCAAGGCGAGATTTGTCTTCATGAACTTGATCTGAGTGCATCAACATTTCCATTATCTGCTGGAATTTTTCTTGAACAAAAAATTGTTTGAAAACATTATCGCTTAGTAGAAGAAATATAAGCACTGTTCCCACAGAGGCATTTCAAGGCTTAGCTAAACTTATAATGCTTAATCTTAGAGAAAACAAAATTAATATTTTACAGGAGAAAGCTTTTGGAGAATTGTCTCTCACTATGATAGACTTGTCTGAAAATCCACTGACTGAGATAAACCTTCATGCATTTGAAGGACTTGGTTCATCACTCACCATAGGTCTAGAAAATACAGATCTCAAAAATATTGATTTTATTCTACACTATGAAAATACGAAATTTCGTACAGTGAAGTTGACGGGTACACGAATTACTTGTAGTTGTGCAGTGTATGAAATTCTCGTCACCCTACAGTACGGAACATTGGAAGGCTCTTGTTTTATGAACACTAAAGAATTAATGTTTACAAGTTCACTGACGAATTCGAAAATACGACATTACTACGACTGTAACTGTAAGTATTTGTACTTAATCATTTGCATGTTTTTATCTACACCTATAACTGATCACGTAGTCAGAGAGACAAAGAGAACACAATAAAAGAGAATGATTAAATTGTCAGGACAAATACCACAAAAATCTGTTTAATTTCAGCAACGGGATTGTGGAGTACGTGGTTAAGAGTTAATTCTACTCAGTGTGATGTCAGCTGTAAACAAAGAGTGACCTTTCTTCGACAGTGTAAACCAGCAGACAGCAGTGACACGCCATCTGTCAGGTGTAAGGGAGATAACAGAATTCGCACGACATTACAGAACTGTACAGGTGATAGATGCGTCACTCACGAAGGCCACTTAAGTCCTGACCGTAATAACAGTATTCACCTTTACGAAAGAATTGCACTTGTTGCTGGTATTAGAGGTAAGAAACCTAAAATATATAAATACAAAAAAAAAAAAAAAAACAACAACACACACACATAAAAAGAGTTAGCCTGTATCAAAGACACATAATGATAGTGTAGACTCAAATGTACTTTCGTAACCGTCGGATGCCAAAAATAAGTTAATGATTGATTTGACTTCATTTGGTTATAAGGTAAGCAAAAATGTTAGGTAACAAATTTGTATACAGGTGTAAGGCCCAAAATCCAAGATGGCCGCCGTCACAAATGGAAAACAGTTAAAATGGCACATCTCTGGAACTAGTTGGCCAACATCAATGATGTTAGACTCCATTATAGGGCTTTCCAATATGCCTGATAATCTGGATCAGGCTTGACGTTGACTTTTGGTCAAGATCATGCAAAAAGGTCAAGGTAAAGTTAATTTCTTGGATTCTGTGCCTTACAGGGGTTTAACGATTTGTCATCTAAGATTTTTCCTTAGTTGATACCCAAATGAAATCAAATAAATAATTATCTCACTTTGGGCATCGACAGTTTTGGCTTAATTCGCTATAACTAACTAACTTTAACTGATGTTAACTAACTAAGTAAAATAAAATAAAATAAAATTTGAAAAAAGAATACAAAAATAAATTAACAATAAAATAATAATAAAAAATATATATAACAAAAGTTATACAAAATAATTACTGAATAAAATAATGAATGAAAAATGAACGCGCACATGAATCTGAAAATTTAAACTGCTGTAAGTGTATTTGTTTTTGTTTCAGTGGATGGTGGATGGACTCGCTGGCTTCATACAAATGTCTCAGCCTGCTCGGTCACGTGTGGGTATGGACATATGGAGTACGACGACGTTCGAAAGTGCTTACAACCACGACCGCAACAGGGAGGGAATGACTGTGTTGGACCCAGCGAAAAACATATAATATTTGCGTGCATTGATAGAGCTTGCCCTGGTATGATCCATTCATTTGAATCTTGTAACATTAGATTTATTGGAATTCATGCCTTCATAAGCTTTAGATAAATGAGCTGTTTCTTGTTTTGTTTGAAAGTTTTACGAAAAACCCTTCTTTTTTGTTATAAATCACAAAATGAACGGTAATAAAATACAAGCAAGTTAACAAATTTAAAATTAAGACCATTTTGTACGGATGCTAAAATATAATGCATGATAACATTATAAGAGAAATAAGTAAAAAAAACCAAAAAAACATTACACATAAACAGATTAATGGAGACAGACAGACAGTCAGACAGACAGACAAAGAAACAGATGAACAGATTCACCTTTATATAATCACCGTTATTCTCTAGGTGATCCTGGGTGGGGTTCGTGGACTCGTGTTAGCACATCAGTGTGCAGTGTGACTTGCGGATCTGGTACTGAGACTGCCACTACAGTTCGACAGTGCGTAACGAGTCCTGGACAACGCTGTAGAGGTCCTAGCATGATGTACACTTTACACCACTGTGACACTGGTGTTCCTTGTACTGGTACGTATACGTATGTCTACATATGTGTGTGTGTGTGTGTGTTCATATTTTACTATGTATTCGAAATACGTATTATTACAATAATATTAGAGTTATTAGTATTATTGTTATTGTTCTTATTACTATTGTTATTGTTAATATTATTTGTATTGTTGTTGTTGTTATTATTATTATTATTGTTATTATTATTAATGTTATTGTTATTATTATTGTTGTTATTATTATTATTATTATTATTGTGTTGATATTATTATTAATGCAGGAAGTATGTTGATTATATTTTACTTATCATATTCGATTGTTTTCTTCTTTTTTTTTCTTTCTTCATTTTCTTTCTTTCTTTATTTATTTAATTTCAATTTTTTATTTTTTATTTTGCATTGATAAAAACAACGACAACGAATCACAAAAACAAATGAAAAAGGCACAGGAGTTGGTAGGTAACCTTTATATTTTCATATCATATCATGCAGATTTAGAAATATATATATATGTATGTATGTATGTATGTGTGTACGTACGTATGTATGTATGTATGTATGTATGTATGTATGTGTATGTGTGTGTTTATGTAATGTATGTATGTATGTATAAGACAGATAGATACATTATATGGGCTGTATGTAGGAAAGAATTTTCTGTAGGATCAGTTGACGTCGAAGCGATACCTGAACCAACTCCTCTCTGCTGGGTGTATCGTGAGCTAATTTTTAGAATTAGAAATCAAAAAAAAAATATTTAAGACAAAACAGGATATTCCACGATAGGATAGGCGCAGTTTGAATGATAGTACCAGCGCAATTGATAAAGTACGTCAACATAGTTTACAAACTGCTGAATCTCGACATATTACTTTCTGGTTTCATTATATAAAGAAATAAAAAATAGTTATTCTTATTAGATATTATAGCCGGATATTATGTAGCGTGTATGGAAGGCTGTACTATGAACGATACACGTTTTGTTTTCAGTAATGATCTTTTCCGTGTTAATCGTAAATAAGGATTTAATCCAGCAAACATTTTGCTATGTCCATAGAGCTATTGTCTCTAGCAAGACAATAGACAGATATAAATAAATATCCTTGTTATTGTTGTCTAGTGAATGGTGGATGGATCGAATGGGTGAAGGTTATAGAATTCGAATGTTCCGTAACGTGTGGCAACGGATATAAGGTTGCACTGAGACGTCGAAAATGTGCAAACCCGAGTCCGAGCAATGGTGGAAGATATTGTCAAGGTTCTAACGTGGACGTTGAAGCTACACGATGTGATTCTGGAATACGCTGTGGTTGTATAGCTCTTTCAGTTTTACAGTTTTCTCTTTGCAATTGTAATTCTTTTTTAACATGAATCTGTTTATAGTAATTCAATTATTTACTCTCTCTCTCTCTCTCTCTCTCTCTCTCTCTCTCTCTCTCTCTCTCTCTCTCTCTCTCTCTCTCTCTCTCTCTCTCTCTCTCTCTCTCTCTCTCTCTAAAGTAAAGAGTGTTATACCCTTGCGAAACCATACATTAATACATTTTTAACGTATAAACAGGGGACTTTGTTCGCGTTTGTCTGTATGAACCAACAGGTGATCCGATCTTTTACAGAAGAGGGCAGATGCATTTTGTGTCATATATGTACATAAGGATATAGATATATATATAGGCAAATATATATATATAGATAAACTGATATAGATGTAGTTACTGACTGACTGACTGAATGGATACAAATTATATTATTTTGTAGATGGCCCGCTTTGGACAGGATGGGTAATCCATAAAGACAGAAGGTGCCTCGTAACGTGTGGAACTGGGTTCAAAATGGTGACCAAAGTTAGATTTTGTATAATGGTTGACAATAGATTTTGCAAAGGCAACATGAAAAAGTACGATATAATGATTTGTGAAACTGGCATTCGTTGTCGTGGTAATTTTCTGTTTTACAGTTTCTATTTTTGATATATATGTAGTTCCATTTGTTTTTGTAATGTTGTGTGTGTGTGTGTGTGTGTGTGTGTGTGTGTTTGTTTGTTTGCATATATGTATGTACGTAGTATATGTCTATGTATGTGTTACTATAATTATTATTATTGTTTTTATTGATCTTATTATTATTTACTGCTGACTCTTTCTGTCTTTTTTATGTTTAATATTTTAATTAGTTTATTTATTTATTTATTTTCGTAACAACAATAAAAATAAACAAACGAAGGAGGCGGAAGTGACTACGTTCCACCATCAGGTAAAATCAGTTGACATTTTCAGACTAATTTATTTAATTTATAGATTGTCTTAGTTGTTTTCTAGTTGGAGTCACTGAAGAGGTAATTAAGAACATAAATAAATACATAAACAAATTTAAAAAGCAAAATTTTAAAAGAATGCGGCAGAAAAGGAAATTATAAAACAAACAAGCACTCAAACAAATAAATAAATAAATAAATAAAATAAATAAATAAATAAATAAATAAATAAATAAATAAATAAATAAATAAATAAATAAATAAATACATAAACAAAATAAATAAATAAATAAATGATACATTGATGAAGAAGGCCATTTATTTATTTTTGTTTTAAAAATATAATAATTATATTGTTATTATGGCAATTATAAATTGTAGTAATTGGATTATTATTACTAAGCAATTTTTTTTATTTCCTTTTTCGTAATTTTGTCAATGGCCTTACCAAACTTGTAATTAGTATGTATTACTGCCATTGATAGAAATTATGCTCGATGTTGCTCATTATGCCGTTGTTTTTTCGTTTCTTTTCCCTGATAAATTCAACATGAACTAAATAAAAGATCAACCTCCAAGTTCCTTTATTGACATACCTGGTACGTACAAGTGATATTTTCAATTAATCTGTCTTAACTAATTTACTGTCTTTTCATTATTATTATTTTACTAGTACTTCTATTTCTATTATTATTATTATGATTATTATTATTATAATATTTGAACTGATAATGTTTCTGCTTGTATTCTTCTTTTTCATCGATAATTCACGACAACAAAACTAAATAAACGAAGAGCATAGAACTTATGAAACTTCCACCACTGGTACGTACTACTGAAGAAGTAAATGACAACATACATATCTAAATACAAATTAGAACCACAGCTCACTATGTAGTGCATTTTATGAATATGATTGGTATTTTAGTGTAAAATAGAATAATACTAATAGTAAAAGAATCACAATACATCTAATTGTCTTTCTTATTTTAGTTTATATTTGATTATTTTGTTCACTTCGAACAAAAGATTTTCAGTATTTCCAAGAATCTGAAACTTTTCACTACAATTCTTTTCTTTTCAGATTTCTTTGTGTTACTTAATTCATTTAAAATTAAATTAATCTAAATAATGCATCGAATAAATGATAACTTATTGAACAAATAAAATTATCAATCAGTCAGTAAGTAAGAAAATAAATAAATAAATAAATAAATAACAACCACTACTACTACTAATTATTATTATTATTATTATTATTGTTATTATTATTATTATTATTATTATTATTATTATTATTATTATTTTAAAGTTTATTATTATGTTTGATACGGCTCGCAAATCCCTTCTTTTCTATTTTTTAAAAATGACCAATTCAACAACACCTAAACAAATGAAGAGCGCACGACGTCCTATACAACTACTCCTGGTTTGTACAATTTACACTTTGATATTAACTTATTTAACAAATAGAGTGTCACAGATGTATACATGAGTCACGGACATAATTACCATGATTTTTATTAAATCAATGTTGTAGTTCTTTTATATTTATATTTAGCTGGTTCCTTGTTCCTTTATTTATACATCTTTATATCTACATATATCGCTATCTATCTATCTATCTATCTGTCTATCTATCTATCCATCTATCTATCCATCTATCTATCTATCTATCTATCTATGTATATCTATCCATCTATCTATTTATCTAACACTCTTTCTATCTATATGTGTGTGTATATATAACTATTATTATAATTATTTGTATTATGTTGATAGTAATATTAATAAGTTTTATCTCTTTTCTAATTTTTTAATTGATAAATTCAACAACTAAACAAATGAAGAACCAACAACTTCCAAAACTACTACTCCTGGTATGTACAGTTTAGTTTGATATTAAACAGATAACTAATAGAGAGTATCATAGCTGTTTACTAAGTTAAATACATTATATATAACTTATGAATAACTAAATAAATAAATAAATAAATAAATACATAAATAAATAAATAAATAAATAAATAAATAAATAAATAAATAAATAAATAAATAAATAAATAAATAAATAAATAAATAAATAAATAAGTAAATCAATAAATTAATCATTTTAATCTCTCAGAAATAAAAATTCTCAATGTTTCTATGAATCGCAATTATTTTCTTTTCATTTTCCTTTGACTGAGCTACTTCATTTAAAAGCAAATTAACCTAAATAATATTTGTAGTGAATAAAGTCATGGTCTCTTTTATTCTGACATAATTATCACCATTTTTTTAAATTAATATTTTTGTTTTATATTTATCTTTAGCTGCTGGCTAGTTTTTGTGTTGCTGTTGCTTCCTTTGTTGGTTTTTGTTTTCTTATTTCATTCTTTATTTATACACCTTTATAATCTATATCTATCTATATCTATCTATCTATCTATCTATCTATCTATCTATCTATCTATCTATCTATCTATCTATCTATCTATCTATCTATCTATCTATCTATGTATATCTATCCATCTATCTATTTATCTAACAATCTTTCTATCTATATGTGTGTGTATATATAATTATTATTATAATTATTTGTATTATGTTCATACTAATATTAATAAGTTTTATCTCTTTTCTAATTTTTTAATTGATAAATTCAACAACTAAACAAATGAAGAACCAACAACTTCCAAAACTACTACTCCTGGTATGTACAGTTTAGTTTGATATTCAACAGATAACTAATAGAGAGTATCATAGCTGTTTACTACATTAAATACATGATATATAACTTATGAATAAATAAATAAATAAATAAATAAATAAATAAATAAATAAATAAATAAATAAATAAATAAATAAATAAATAAATAAATAAATAAATAAATAAATAAATAAATAAGTAAATCAATAAATTAATCATTTTAATCTCACAGAAATAAAAATTCTCAATGTT
>CM022677.1:20531540-20534040 GCA_012295275.1 Chrysomallon squamiferum
AATCTTGGTATCCTTTAGCATAGTTTTAAGATGCTCTTCATTTAAGTGGAAGTTAAAAACAAGAGAAAAATACATTTAAAAACTTGGAATAAATGAACATCTATTTCTTTTTTGTTTCTGTTTCATTTATTTATTTATATGTAGTGGATGGTGGATTCACTGGATGGCGTGTTAGGAACTATACAGGTTGCTCTGTAACATGTGGTTATGGTAAAAGTGAATACGACAGTTATCGAACGTGTACATACCCTCGACCACAAAACGGAGGAAAAGACTGCGATGGACTTAGATTCACACATGTGATAGAGCTTTGTAATCTCGGAGTATGTCCTGGTACGATGCCTTCATTTTGATCTTAATAACAACAACAAGAACACCAAAATATCATCGTTGTTGTTGTTATAATTATAGTTATTATTATTATTATTATTATTATTATTATTATTATTATTATTATTATTATTATTATTATTTATTATTATTATTATTGGTATCATCATCATTATTTCATTGTTACTAAAACAACTAGTATTAGCAGCAGCTAAAACCCAGTGGCTGCTATTTTGTTTTTGTGTTTGTTTCTCTGCACTTGTTTTTTTTTGTTTTTTAATCTCATTTCTCTCACTTATTTTAATCTAAGTTTTTTCTTCTTTATTTTTTCATGCAAATATATATATATATATATATTATTATTATTATTATTACTATTATTATTATTATTATTATGGTTGATACTGCTCACTAATCTCATTTGTTTTATTTTATGTTTCTGTTTTGGTTGTTCGATCAACTCCACAACAATACAAAAACGAAAAAAAAAAAAAAAAAAAAATGAAGAACACACAACGACTCCTGGTATGTACAGTTTATTCTTTGAGATCATCTGATTTAATTAACACAACAACTACACATAGCTGTTTTCTAGGTGAAATAAATGATAACTAACTCATGAAGAAATATACAGAAATATAAAGAAACACACATAAGTAAAATCTGAAATGGAAAATTCGAAAAGTAGAGAAAAAAAGATAAAATAAACTAAATACAAAACTAAATAAAACAGATAATGATAATGATGATGATGATAATAATAATAATAATAATAATAATAATAATAATAATAATAATAATAATAATAATAATAATAATAATAACAACAATACTACTACTACTGCTGTTACTACTACTACTACTACTAATAATAATAAAACAAAAACAACAAGAATGCCACGAAAATATTCCCGGACCATGTAACACTACATTATGAACACACACAGAGACACACACACACACACACACACACACACATATAATAATAATAATAGTAATAATAATAAATATTTTAATAATAAATAAATAAATAAATATACACAGATACATAAATAAATAAATAAATAAATAAATAAATAAATAAATAAGGAAGTATATAAGTAAAGAAGTAAATAAATATTGAAAATAGAAATAAAGACACAAAGATAATTAAATAACGATATGAAGTAGAACAGACAAAGGTAAAAGACTTGAGTACATAATTAACATTTGTTTGTTTGTTTATTTTATTTTTTTTATTTTACTTATTTATTTATTTATTTATTTATTTATTTATGCAGGTACTTCAAGTACTCATGCAAGCAACAGAGGTAACATTTACATGAAAGAAATTGATGTATCACTTTAATATCAGTTGAAATGAAATTTTTGTACACTGTGTTAATAGAAATAAGCAAATTCAAACTACTGCGGAAAATATAATTCAAAAGACGATTCACTTTCGATTATTTAGTCCTTTTATTCATTCATTACTTTATTCACTTATTAATTTAATCTGATAAAAAAATATAAAAAATATAAAAAACAACAACATCAACAAAAACAACCCAAGATGTATCGCTTTAAGTCCCTTCGCATTTTTCAAGTCGAACCACATCAAAGTGTACTATCGATAACTGAACATGCAAGCTGACACTACAAATACGATACTAAAATGTGCTCTAATATGCGGTTAAACAGGAGGAAAGAAAGACATTTAGAGAAGGAAACAATCTGCCTCACTGGTGCCAATGATTAGAAGCCTCTGTAAGGTAATACAAAAGAGATTGTTGGGGATTGCAGAAATAACCGAAGAAATAAACAAAGAAATAACGAAAGATTATGATCATTGGATAATTGTTTTGTTTTGTTTTCCAGCGAAAGAAACTTGTTAATCTTGGTATCCTTTCGCATAGTTTTACGAAGCTCTTCATTTAAGTGGAAGTTAAAAACAAGAAAAAAATACATTTAAAAACTTGGAATAAATGAACATCTATGTCTTTTTTGTTTCTGTTTCGTTTATTTATTTTTATGTAGTGGATGGTGGATGGACTGGATGGCGTGTTAGGAACAAGACACGTTGCTCTCCAACATGTGGTTTTGGTAAAAATGAATACGACAGTTATCGAACGTGTACGAACCCTCGACCACAAAACGGAGGAAAAGACTGCGATGGACTTAGATTCATACA
>CM022677.1:20539040-20559040 GCA_012295275.1 Chrysomallon squamiferum
AACATTGTATAATTGTTTAGTTTTGTTTTCCAGCGAAAGAAACTTGTTAATCTTGGTATCCTTTTGCATAGTTTTAAAACGTTCTTCATTTAAGTGAAAAATTTGAAAACGGAATAAATGAGCATCTATATCTTTCTTGTTTCTGTTTCATTTATATATATATATATTTATATGTAGTGGATGGTGGATGGAGCGGATGGCATATTACGAACGGTACAGCCTGCTCTGTAACGTGTGGTGATGGTAAAATGGAACACGACAGTTTTCGAACATGTACGAACCCTCGACCAAAATACGGAGGAAAAGACTGCGTTGGACGTAGAAAAAGACATGTGATAGCCCACTGTGCTCCTAGCGTATGTCCTGGTACGATGCCTTCATTTTGATCTTAGAAAATAATTTTTATTTGTTCCTTTCAGAATAGGTAATATTTTTTAATCCATAATCTGAAATCAATGTCTGTGAAGTAAAAATAGAAATTACATTTTAAATAAATAAATAAATAAATAAATAAATAAATAAAATAATAATAATAATAATAATAATAATAAGAATAATAGTAATACTACTCCTACTACTAATAATAATAAATGAATGAAAAAAAGTAAATAAAAAAAAAAAAAAAAAAAAAAAAAAAAAAAAAAAAAAAGAAATGAATAATAATAACAAAAAGACAAAAGACTGAAACAGAAACATATATGCACATAATTATAATGTAATTTCCTAGATGATCCTGGGTGGGGCACATGGATACAGATCATTTCATCATCTTGTAGTGTTACTTGTTCAGTTGGTGTCAAAACTACAACTTCGCTTCGACACTGTCCAGGGCTTGAAGTACCACAACATTGTCGTGGCACCAACATCAAATATGATTTAATCCCATGTGACTCTTCCACGGAATGTCCTGGTAATTTATCTTTGCTTTTACATTTCTTAATCATATTTTGTTGTCAATTTATTATTTTATATATAAAAAAAAAAAATTAAAATGCACGAAAGGTAAATGATATTTCAGTGAAGAAAAACTAGAAATAACGTCATCGTGAAGAGTATCTAGACCATAGGTTTTCAACCTGGGGGTCGCGAGGTCGTTCTTGAGCGAGGACGGTATGGTTTAGCTTTTCTCAACTTGACTTGGAAGGAGGAGTAAATAAAAACGTGTAGAAAAGTTTTAGGACCCGTCATAGTGAATACAGATTCCTTTTGTACTGTCTCTGGTTGATGAAAAATATGTTAACCGTAGATATTATTGAATCAAATTTTTTAAAGCAGTCATTGGTCATACTGAGTTGCTTATAAGAGGTCGCGGTTTGAGAAAGGTTGAAAACGGTGATCTAGACAGTACTTTTATCGATATACCTATATTTGTATATTTGTTTGTCTGTCTGTCTACCTTTCGATCTACCCAACTATTTCTGTTTCCTTTTTTATATCTGTCTCTCTATGTATGATATTCTTTTGCATTATTTTTATTACAACAACAATACAAACAACAACAACAACAATGCTATCAACAACGCCAACGAAATAAATGAAGAAGACCAACAATCGGATACTGTGAAACGTGGTAAGAAATTTTCAGCTCTATTTATGTGTACCAGTGAATTATCTAAAAATTCTTCATACTTATTTACACATTATATATTTTTGTTATACCTATTACCAAATAACAAATATTCATTTTCAAGCCAGCCAGAAGTATCAGATGATGAATAGTATTAGTTTACGGGTGGGATATATACAATGCCAATTAAAATATTGTCTTCTGTATGGAAAGCATGTTTCATAAACTTTCTCAACTTCACTTCTGTATCTTCCTCGTCTTTCTCTGGTATCACACTAAATATTAAATTGTTACACATGAAGCGAGTTTGCAGATCATTGAATCTGTCTCTCAAGATTACTAACTCAGTTTAATATTCACACAGTTATTCATGCTGGTATTATTATTCCCAGTTCAGGGGCAGGAAAGTTCATATCTGTCACAACAGATTTCAAATCTCCGAGATCTTTCTTATTTCTTTCAAACTGTTCATTTCCGTATGTTGCACCTGTTTCTTAATATCAGTCATTTGAACACTTATGTCTTGTACGGTTATATCCAACTTTCCAATTTATTGAACATTATGTCTAAGTATCTAACTTGATACTGAGAACTTGATTGTGCACAACTGGTGAAATTAAACCAGAATACTGACCGTGGGATTGATAGGGCTGTCCATATTGTCCATACTGTGACTGCTTAGACTGTCGGGATGGCCATATACTGTTGAATTGCTGTTGGCTGTTGATAAAATGGTGCAGATGAACATCCAATATCTTTACCAATAATTTTCATCGATAAACGAGATGAAATAACTTTAAACATATAAAGAAAAGACACAAACAACCCCCGCATTATATATTTCCACAGAAAAATGAGAAACACAACTTTCATTTCCACGCATTCGCTCTCTATCGTAAGACAGCAAATTAGTAAACATAAATTAATGTCTTAATTCTATAAGTGTGCTTAATAATAATTAAATAGGTGAACGACAACGGAAGCAACACCTAATTAAATAACTAACTGTGTAGTACTACTAATACTAAAACTAATAGTAATTCTGCTACTACTACTACTTCTACTACTGTTACTACTACTAAAATAAATGAATGAATAAATAAATAAATAAATAAATAAACAAAAATAAAGGAAAAATAAGATATATGTTAATAAATGATTACGTATATGCATAGAAGTACATGTTATAAGGTTAAACTACTATAAAATAGCTGTATAGTAGGCTCTTAAGGCTAAATGGGTTATGCCGTTCGCTGTATTCTCCAGCTGGGACTCTAAACATATACATTTATTTATAAATAAATAAATATATATATATATCGTCATCATTATTTTATAGTGGACGGCGCATGGTCAGCATGGGTCAACTCTCTAGAATATCCATGTTTAGTTACGTGTGGCAATGGCTATTACATCGTAGAAAGAAAGAGAAAGTGCGCGAATCCGATTCCAAGACATGGTGGGAGTATGTGCCAAGGTTCCGAGAAAGACTTTGTCACTGGAGCGTGTTCTTCTGGAATACCCTGTAGAAGTACGTTTGTATTTTTTTATTTATTTATTTATTTTTTTTTTTTTTTTATATTATTTTCATTTTTTATATATATTAAGTTGCATTAGAATTGTTTGCTGACTTGTTTTTTTGTCTATTTACTCACCTGTATTTGATATTACTCGTTATATTTCAACAGTTTTTCGATAGCAACTGATTGTGAAGTTGCGACTGGCAGTACACGTGAGATACAGTTATTTTTGTTTTATTTTTTATTTATACAGGTTTAACTGCAGAAAATACCAGCAAAACAAACCCAAGAAAACAATTATTTAAAGAAATAATATTGTTTGAAAATTATATTAACTTATGTTTAATCAATACTCACTGGTTGCATTGATTAAATAGTAGGGTTATTCTTGATGAATATTCTAATATGCAACTTTGATTATCAGTCTAATTGAATGTTTATGTTTGAATATTGTCTATTTCGTGTCTGTTAATATAACCCAGATTTCAGTTTGGCAAATTTGTTTTTATTTCTTAATTTTAATAATAACTTTTACATTCATTTATTTTTATGATGATGTTGATGATGATGATAATGATGATTAGAATTCTTAAATCTAACAGTGTAAATATATATATGTGTGTGTGTGTGTTGAAAGTAAACAAAAATGAATTCATTTCATTGGTTACCGATATACTGAAATATAAACACGAACAATTTAATTAATCCGTTTTGGGTAAAATAAATTAGAAGCGGTAACTTTATTCTTTCATCTTATTACAGATACAGATTAAAGTCAAGAGGAAACAAACACGGATGGAGTATGAACAGACAAAACATGCATGGCGACAAGAATGCAGCCTTCATTCTCAGAAAAACCCCACCACAATTAGTAATAAAATACTTATTTTGTTTCCATATCTAAGTATGACCATCTTAACCTGAAAGCTCACGAGAGAAATTAAGCTAAGAGGCGTGGCTATTCTCGTAACCATTTTTCTTTTTTTTGTTTCATAATGTGTGAATACACAAAAACAGAAAACTGAAACAGGATGAATTTCACCAGAAGATTACTTTTTCTTCAACAGTTTAAAGTTTCATGTTCTTATGTCATTTTACTTATTTATGTTCTTGTTACTAACTTTGCTTCTTTCTTCATATTTATTTGTTTGTCTTTAATGAACATCTTTGATCTTGATGCTAACTGAATAAATACATTTAACGTGATTAAAATAAATAGCAACCAGTTAATTATCTTGCTGTAAAATGTAATAGAATAAAGCTATAAATTATATTTTTACTTTTTGTTCTGTATTTGGGTACCTTTGTATCTATCTATCTCTCTATCTATCTACCTGTCTCAATTCATGTGGAACCAAAGCAGGATTATAAAGACATTCATGCAAAATAAAGATAAATTTCATCTATCTATCTATCTATCTATCTATCTATCTATCTATCTATCTATCTATCTATCTATCTATCTATCTATCTATCTATCTATCTATCTATCTATCTATCTATCTATCTGTCTATCTGTATCTATCTATCTATCTATCTATCTATCTATCTATCTATCTATCTATCTATCTCAATTCATGTGGAACCAAAGCAGGACTATATATTAATTCTTACAAAATAATGAAGAATTCCCTTTATATATGTATATATCGGTATCTCTGTCTATCTCGCTATCTATCTGTCTATTTATTTTTCTATCTATATATCTATATTTATATCTATATATTTGCATACATACAAACAAGCAGATATACCTATCGATATCGATCTGTCTCTATATAGAGACTTAGATCGATATCGATAGGTATATGTGCTTGTTTGTATTATAAGATGAGATATTGAATTATAAGATGAGATAATGAAATATCTGTGTACATCTATATATCTATATATGTATGTAACACACGCACACACACACAGACACACAAACTACTCAATGAAAAGATGAATACAAAGTGAACTTATAATTTTCGTCCCATACTGCTGATGTTGCTGCTACTACTACTACTACGACTACTACTACTGATAATAATTTAATAACGTAGAGGTACTGTATAACCATTCAGGACAAAAAACAGGTGTAAACACCACCTTGTAGATTAAAGGATATAAGAATTATCCAATGTCCTTGTTGATAATAATAAATACGAAAGTAAGTAAATAAATAAACAAAGAAGCAAATAATTTTGGAGTATTATGTAAATTAAGGCAATTAATTAATAAGAAAATTAACTGCCACTTAACGTACAGTGATATTATTACTAAACAGTAGTAGTAGTTAAGTTATTTAAATAATTAATTATATAAGCGGTAATATTTTACAGTTTTGTCATATTGATATTTGAAATATGTTGTCTTACCAGTAGTTTCGAAATCTTAATGATATATGACATCATTCAGTGCGATCCTAAAAATTAGAATTATAAGATGAGGTAATATACTTTGTTATTTTATTTATTTTTATTAATTGATTTTGAAATAAATATTATGGTTAGTTATTTTATCATAACTGTTCTCTGTTTCCTTTCATGTTGGATTATAACTTCGAAATCTCCAAATATTTTAATTTTAATATTTTCAGTAATGTCAGAAACTGCCATTTTACGTCATATCCTGAAAAATAAAAACAATAAAAAAAATAAAAATAAAAAAATGAAACAAATAAACAAAAAAAATAGGTTTCGAAATTGAAACATTCTTAATTTTTGTTGATACATTCAATGGACATTATTATTATTTTTATTCCAGCTATTCGTTTTATCTAAGATGAGATAAGCCTTTATTATTATTATTTTTTTTTTTAAAAGACGGCACGTTTCCAATAAAACAGTTCATTGCTACTGGGGGGGGTGGGGGGGAAATCAGAACATAGCAAAAAATGAGAGCTTCAATTTCAAAATAAAAGACACCTTTTTATGATGATTATTGTTGATAGCAGAATTCGTCACAGCAGCAACAACCCAAATGAAACCTGTTTCTGTTTAAGTGGATCGATCCACCCGTACATGTGCTAAGTTATGTTGGGCTTCGATAATGCGATTCCATTGCAGAGCAGAATGTATCGAACATAATTAGATAAAAATTAAGTGAATTATTAATGGATTTATAAGAAACCTTAATTGAAATTTGACGAATAGAGATACTCACTTTTTATATAACACATAACCCGGTTATCTATGAAACTGTTTAATTAGATATATTTCGTTTGCGAACTAAAACTATTTTATTAACGTATTGGTTTTTATATGAATACAGTTTTGAGATACCCTATTCTGTATATATGAAACACAGAAGCGATAAAAAGAAAGAAAAGTATTAAAGAAATATGTATTAATAATTATAATCAGTAAATAATCTGCCTTTAACTGCCGATATTAATACGCACATAATTAAAGTTCTGTTTGACCATCCGTAACACCCTTTCACAGGAAAATACGCGATGACGAACTTTTAAAGGCAGTTTTTTAAATTTTAAACTTACGTTCATTATCGGCTAAGACATGGCGAACTTAAATGTGACAAACTGACACAACTAACACAGCGTGGCATGGCTGTTTTCTTTCATTCCGGGATTTTCACCCATATACGAAGGAACGTAATATATACGGGCCTCTGAGTTTGAAAACGGAGGATACGGGAGAGAACTTGAAACTTTTGTCCTGCTTTAATAAGAGTTTGGCTGCGGGATTTGTTAAAATATTTTTCTCTCTTGTTGGTTTCTGATATCGTCATTAAACAGTGTGGTCTACGTCATTAGCCGCCACCTGTTTAATATATAAAAGTAATAATTGGATTCACACGTGACCAATTCCTACTCTAATTAGGATTCAATTGATTCCGTATCTTAACTCTGGTTATATATATATATATAAATGTATTGACGTCCTAAATTCAGAGCACCGTATTGAACCAAGAAGTGACTGCCAGATTAGATCAATCCGGTCAATCCAGAACTTAACATAGATAGTAGATATTAAAATAAATAAATAAATAAATAAATAAATAAATAAATAAATAAAACGAAACAAAAATAATATATGAAAAAAAGGCGAAAAACAGGAAATAAATAATAATGTAAAATCATATTCTATAATAAAACTTCTTTAATCTGAAAAAACTGAAAAAAATGTAACTGTTTAATGCTGTAATAGTAGTAGTAGTAGTAGTAGTAGTAGTAGTATTAATAATAATAAGAATAGGTTAGTCATCAAAACTCTCGATTATGTATGTTTTTTCTGTTTGTTTATGAACGTCTTTAATGTAAAGTAATAATTTATTATAAAAACAAACTACAATACTTCTTCATCTTGACCTTAATAGTGATGATGATGGTAATTATGATCATGATAATAATACATAAAAATAAATAACAAAAAATAACAGGGTAATAATTACATTAAATCAGTATAGTTTTTCCTAACATATTTCCCATTAACGTCTTGTGGTTTCGTATATAAATATAAAACAGTAATACATAGGATATCTAAGTATCTTCTCAAAAATGTGTTCATTACGTTCTTTTATTTTTCGGATTTCTTTTTTTTTTCTTTTTTTCTAGATGCTAAAAACCTGAAGTAATTCAGTTCAATTCTAAAACTGTATCATGAATGTTATCATCTTAATACGAATATGGATTCTGTTAACTAACTCTGCAGTATTTGCACAATGTCCTTCAAAATGTCATTGTCACAGCGGTCTTTTTAATCATGAAGTCATTTGCTCGGAATTACCAAATTCATTTCCCAATCTGCCCGGTTTGGCACAAGTAACAAAGCCTATTCGACTTGACATACAACTCCATCCTTCCAGGACTTTATCGAAATCAGATTTCCCATTGAATTCGACAATTAATATTCTACAAATTAAGTCCGAAGGTAACCCGTCCATTGAACGCGAGGCTTTGATACGATTAGCACCTTCATTATCAAACTTGAGTGTTCAAAGTGCAGGATTATCATTTAAAGACAGAATGACGTTTCTAAAAGGACTGACGAAGCTGAAAAAGCTTGTACTGAGCAAGAACCAGCAAATGGAAGGGGTTCTTCATCAATCCTGTTTTTCTAATCTGAATCTCATCTCTCTGGAGGACATACAGCTAGACAACTGTAACCTGACATATATTAGACAATTCGTTTTCAAAGATTTAGAATCACTTCGATCTATAAATCTGAATTCTAATAGCCTAGAAAGTGTCGGATCAGCTTTGGGTTATATCAGAGATCTTACTCGTGTGAATTTGGGAAACAACAGCATCAAGATGATTCGTAATGAAGACTTCAGAGAACTTGGTGAATTAGAAACTTTGATACTAAGTGACAATCAACATTTAACTTTTGAATCAAACTGTTTCGGGGAATTAAAGTTTGTTTTAGAAGAGCTTATGTTGCGAAACTGCAAACTTGATAATGTACCTAAATGCATTCGTAATTTCACCAAATTAAAAAAACTCGATCTTCCTGACAATCCGCTTACATCTTTTACTAGAGAGTCTCTCGCAGGAGAAATGTGTCTCGAGGAACTTGATGTTAGTGGGACAAACTTTCCATTGTCAGCAACAGTTTTCAGTGCGCAAAGAAACTGTTTGAGAAAACTATCACTAAACAGGCGAAATTTAATTGCAGTTAGCACAGAAACTTTAGAAAATTTACCAAATCTTGTAACAATTAATTTGAGAAACAACAAAATTAAAACTGTACCAGCAAACGCTTTCCGTGGCTATCCTATAACTAATGTGGACTTGTCTGAAAATCCTGTTACCACAGTCGATGCGAACTTGTTCCAATAAAAATGAGAACATTAAAAGAACAAAAGAAAGATAAAAAAAAAAAGAAATGTTTTTTTAAAATTAGAAAATAAAAAAGGGAAATAACTAATTAATAAATACTACTAATAAAAGACCAATCAAAACAAAAACAGACATTAAAAAGTAGATAAAATATAACTAAAACTAAAACTAAAATAAAATAAAAATATATAAAATAAAATAAAAAGATCAAAAGAGAAACTGACAAAACAGAGATCCAACCGTTCAAAAAACGCAGCAGCAAACGACCACAACAAACAACACACGCACATCTACACTGACGGATCCAAAAACCCAGACAACGGGAGAGTAGGATTCGCCTTCATAGCCCAAGATCACACAAACAAACCCACATGCATACAATTCGGCCGTATCAGAAATCACCTTTCCGTATATACGGCCGAGTTGGTAGCCATGATCAGAGCCATGCTGTGGGTAAAACACAACAACAACAAACACACAGTCATTTTCTCGGACAGTTTAAGTTCTGTGATCTCAGTACAATCCGGAAGTTCCGGCAGACCAGACCTGCTCAGCAAAATACAACAACTACACGAGGAAATACAACACAACAAGAAATAACTAATCATCGAGTGGCTCCCAGCACACGTCGGCATCATCGGCAACGAACTTGCCGACCATTACGCCAAAGAGTCACTCAGCATTAAAGACGAAGACATCTGCACAGACATACATTACGGAATAAACGAAATTGTCTCCATCGCTGCCAAACATTACGACAAACAATGGCAAAACGAATGAAACAACACCAAAAACAAATGGCACTTAAACATCAAACCACTCGTCAAAGCACCCAAAATCACACTCGCCAACAGACGTCACAACAACAATCTCACCAAAGCCAGAATTGGTTACTCAACCAACCTAAACGCAATTCTACACCAACATAACATCACCACATCACCCAACTGCAGTTGTGGACTCTCAGAAACCATGAAACACTACTTGTATCACTGTCCAAATTTTGCCAAGGAAAGACAAGCACTACGCAATATATTGGAGGAACTAAAAATCGAGTTCACGCTCCAACACATCCTGGCACCAAACGTAAAAGACAGAGAGTTAGTCCTCGCTGCAGTAACAACATACATTCTCAAAACAAAACACAAATTATAAACCTTTTTATTTTTTTTTTTTTTTTTTTTTAACACGAAAACAAACAACAAATATATAAATCTATTGACTTGCGGATTGATTGGTTGAACAGCTGATGGATCTACGGATGGATCGGCTGATTGACGAATCAATTTGAATGGCCAATTAAATTAATAATTAAAAAATTATAAACGTACTATACGAACCCACTTTCAGACACTACTAACTCGGTTATGGTGTCTTATTTCAATTTACTTTTTTTATAATTTAATTAATTGAATATTTTTTTTTTTTTAATATTCTTAATCCTAGCTTCAGGATTTATAACATCTTTTAAATTAAAATAAAATGTAAATAAGTTAACTACATTTATGTTCTTATTTGTTTTAGTTCCAGGTTTTTATAATATCTTTTAAAACAATAAAAAGACCATTGGCAAAAAAAAAAAAAAAAAAAAACAAAAAAAACAGGTTTGGACTACCTGGACCAGAAGGAAGCAGCCAAAAACGTTAATTTTTTTCCTATTTCTATTCCTAATAAAAATAAAAATATACAAGAATTATTTCATTTATTTATGAAAACCAACCATATTTAAGCCATGGTGATGATGACGAAATCGTGAATGACGTCAAAATGTACGAAACATGGTCAGCGTTATTTCACGTAAGCAGACATTTTTGTTATAAAATTTGATATTTCTGCATTTAATGTTGATTTGTATCATTTGATCAATTCTACCTTCTAAACGTATATTATGTATCAAGATAATTAATTTAATTTTTATTCTAATTTTTTTTTTTATGGATCATCATTGGTACTATTTAGTCCACCATTTAAATGATTCGATAGCAACACTCGGACAGATCGAGAGGGGTCCACGAATTCCGGACCCCAACAAATTTGAGAAGTGCCCTTTTTATTTAGGATTTAAAAAAAAAAAAAAATGTATATGTTTTTAATTTTTTTATTTTTTTTTTTTTTTTTTTCACAAAGTATTGGCATTTTCTTTCACTGTATAGAAAACTGTAGAATACGTCTGCCAGCGTCCCTATTGTAGCACTGTTATATTATGTTCCATGTGAACCGTGTGTAATGTTTCAGTAATGTATTTTCATAATGTCATGGTGTCCTTTTTGTCATGGATCCCTACGTCATCAGAAAAGCTGGATAATCCCCAGCAACATATTTTACAAAAAATATACTCAAGGGACGTAACTAATGTCTGAAATAGTTCTTTAGACACACATTTCCATAAACTGTCTGGAATGTCTCAGGGCTTCAACTACTGCAGTTTCGTTACTTTGTGCAGCTATACTTTTTATTTTATGTGTTATTGTTATTATTATTGTCTTTTTTTCATCATCATCATCATTCCAAGATTCTCGTCGAAACAGATTTACAAACAAACAAGCTTCTCAGTAAATTTTAGCCTACATAATATTAATCTTTCACTATTAATTAATCAACTTATTCCCTGTTATTATTATGATTACTACTACTACTACTACTACTACTACTACTACTACTCTTATTCCTGCTCCTCCTACTACTGCTACTTTTATTACTACAACAACAACAATTACTACTACTGCTACTTCTATTATAGTTTACTTACCTTTTTTTTTCTTTTACAGAGTATGCGAAACATTTAGACTGAAATGGATTTGGTGATATTAATATTTCTTTTATTCTCAAACGTCTGTCAGCCAACAGAGGTTTCAAGACCTTGTCCCAGAAACTGTCAGTGTAAAACAGTACAGCTCTATAACACATGGAACGTTTATGATGTATTCTGCCCAAAACTGAACAATACCTTTCCAGATCTAAACCTTCTAAAATCAGTGAGAAAGCCAATCCAGCTACGTATCGAAGGCAATTACATAGAACACGTAAAGAAATCCGATTTCCCATCTATTTTAACTATCTTGAGTTTACGACTTAATGTACAATCTTACGTACGTTTGGAAACCGATGCATTTATTAATCTAGCCGGAACCTTAAGGTATCTGAATTTAGAAAATACCGGTTTATCGTTTCAAAAAACATTAACATTTTTGAACGGTCTCACTAATGTAAAGAAAATTTCACTAAGCAACAACTATCAAAAGAGTGGAATTCTTCCCGACAATATTTTCAATAATCTAAGTCTGTTGTCTCTCCAATTTATTGAACTTGACAATTGTAACCTCAGACATATAAGTGATCATGCTTTTAATAATTTACCATATCTTCGAATTTTAAATCTCAGATTCAACAGCTTACATAGAATACCTTCTATATTCACAGACATATCGAACCTTGCACTATTGAATTTGGAAAACAATCTCATTACGAAAGTTAAAGAACATGATTTCAAAGGACTTGTCAAACTAAATTATTTAATACTGTCTGGTAATGAACATATTTCCTTAGAGCCATTTCGCTTCACTGAACTGGCGTCCACATTAAAAATACTGATAATGCGAAACTGCAGCATGCAGTACGACGTGCCAACTGCAATTCTGAAGTTGAAGAAATTAACAGAGCTTGATCTTGCAGACAATCAGCTCAGTAATTTCCAAAGAAAATCTCTTCAAGGCGAGATTTGTCTTCATGAACTTGATCTGAGTGCATCAACATTTCCATTATCTGCTGGAATTTTTCTTGAACAAAAGAATTGTTTGAAAACATTATCGCTTAGTAGACGAAATATAAGCACTGTTCCCACAGAGGCATTTCAAGGCTTAGCTAAACTTAAGATGCTTAATCTTAGAGAAAACAAAATTAAAATTTTACAGGAGAAGGCTTTTGGAGAATTGTCTCTCACTATGATAGACTTGTCTGAAAATCCACTGACTGAGATAAACGTTCATGCATTTGAAGGGCTTGGTTCATCACTCACCATAGGTCTAGAAAATACAGATCTCAGAGATATAGATTTTATTCTACACTATGAAAATACGAAATTTCGTACAGTGAAGTTGACGGGTACACGAATTACTTGTAGTTGTGCAGTGTATGAAATTCTCGTCACCCTACAGTACGGAACATTGGAAGGCTCTTGTTTTATGAACACGAAAGAATTAATGTTTACAAGTTCACTGACGAATTCGAAAATACGACATTACTACGACTGTAACTGTAAGTATTTGTACTTAATCATTTGCATGTTTTTATCTACACCTATAACTGATTACGTAGTCAGAGAGACAGAGAGAACACAATAAATGAGAATGATTAAATGGTCAGGACAAATACCACACCACAAAAATCTGTTTAATTTCAGCAACAGGACTGTGGAGTACGTGGTTAAGAGTTAATTCTACTCAGTGTGATGTCAGCTGTAAACAAAGAGTGACCTTTCTTCGACAGTGTAAACCAGCAGACAGCAGTGACACGCCATCTGTCAGGTGTAAAGGAGATAACAGAATACGTACGACATTACAGAACTGTACAGGTGATAGATGCGTCACTCACGAAGGCCGCTTAAGTCCTGACCGTAATAACAGTACTCACCTTTACGAAAGAATTGCACTTGTTGCTGGTATTAGAGGTAAGAAACCTATAATATATACAAATAAAAAAGAAAAAAACAACAACACACACAAAAAAAGAGTTAGCCTGTATCAAAGACACATAATGATAGTGTAGACTAAAATGTACTTTCGTAACCGTCGGATGCCCAAAGTCGTGACTTAGATATCATTTATTTCACCTAGAAAACAGCTATGTGTTGTTGTTGTGTTAATTAAATAAAATGATCTCAAAGAATAAACTGTACATACCAGGAGTCGTTGTGTGTTCTTCATCTTTTTGTTGTTTTTTTTTTTTTATTTTTGTCGAGTTGATCGAACAACCAAAATCTTACTTATTCGTTGTAAAATTATGATTTATTATTATTATTATTATTATTATCATTATTATGTTTGATACTGCTCACTAATCTCTTTTGTTTTATTTTATTTTTTATTTTGGTTGTTTGATCAACTCGACAACAACAAAAAAAAAAAAAAAATAAAGAATACACAACGGTATGTACAGTTTACACTTTAAGATCAACTGATTTAATTAACACATGTTATTACTACAACTACTACTAATAATAATATCAATAATAATAATAATAATAAAAATAATAATAATAATAATAATAATAATAATAATAATAATAATAATAATAATAATAGTAATAATAACAACAATACTACTACTACTGCGATTACTACTACTACTACTACTACCAACACTAATAAAACAAAAACAACAAAAATGCCACCAAAATATTCCCCGGACCATGTAACACTACATTATGAACACACACACACACACACACACACACACACACACACACACACACACACACAAATAATAATAATAGTAATAATAATAAATATTTTAATAATAAATAAATAAATATACATAGATACATAAATAAATAAATAAATAAATAAGGAAATATATAAGAAAGAAGTAAATAAATATTGAAGGAAAGAAAGAAAGACACAAAGAGGTAATTAAATAACGATATGAAGTAGAACAGACAAAGGTAAAAGACTTGAGTACATAATTAACATTTGTTTGTTTGTTTATTTATTTTTGTTTATTTATTTATTTATTAACGCAGGTACTTCAAGTACTCCTGCAAGCAACAGAGGTAACATTTACATGAAATAAATGGACGTATCACTTTAATATCAGTTCAAATGAAATTTTTGTACACTCTATAAATAGAAACAAGCAAATTCAAACTACTTCGGAAAATATAATTCAAAAGACGATTCACTTTTGATTATTTAGTCCTTTCATTCATTCATTACGTTATTCACTTATTAATTTAATCTGATAAAAAAAATAAATAAAAAAAAATAAAAAAAACATTTAAAAAGAAAACAACAACAAGAAATCCCAAGATGTATGCTTTAAGTCCTTTCGCATTTTCCAAGTCGAACCACAACAAAGTGCTCTATCGATAACTGAACATGCAAGCTGACACTACAAATACGATACTAAAATGTGCTCTGATATGCGGTTAAACGGGAGGAGAGAAAGACATATAGAGAAGAAAACAATCTGTCCCACTGGTGTCAATGATTAGAAGCCCCAATAAGGTAATACAAAAGAGATTGTTGGGGATTGCAGAAATAACCGAAGAAATAAATAAGAAATAACCAAAGATTATGATCATTATATAATTCTTTTAATTTTGTTTTCCAGCGAAAGAAACTTGTTAATCTTGGTATCCTTTAGCATAGTTTTAAGATGCTCTTCATTTAAGTGGAAGTTAAAAAGAAGAGAAAAATATATTTAAAAATTTGGAATAAATGAGCATCTATATATTTATATTTAGTGGATGGCGGATGGAGTGGATGGATATATACTAACGGTACAGCCTGCTCTGTAACGTGTGGTTATGGCAAAATGGAATCCGACAGTTTTCGAATGTGTACGAACCCTCGACCACAAAACGGAGGAAGAGACTGCGATGGACGTAGATCAATACATGTGATACGGCCTTGTACTCCCGGCGTATGTCCTGGTACGATGTCTTCATTTTG
This sequence comes from Chrysomallon squamiferum, assembly GCA_012295275.1. Classification (NCBI taxonomy): domain Eukaryota; kingdom Metazoa; phylum Mollusca; class Gastropoda; order Neomphalida; family Peltospiridae; genus Chrysomallon; species Chrysomallon squamiferum. The sequence goes on from CM022677.1 coordinate 20,554,581, forward strand.
ATCTTAGAATATATATTTTATTTGTTCATATCAGAATAGGTAATATTTTTTAATCCATAATCTGAAATCAATGTCTGTGAAGTAAAAATAAAAATTGCATTTAAAATAAATAAATAAATAAATAAATAAATAATAATAATAATAATAATAATAATAATAACAGTAATACTTCTACTACTACCACTAAAAATAATAAATGAATGAAAAAAGTAAATACAAAAAAAAAAAAAATAAATAAAAAAAAGATTAAATGAATAATAATAATAAAGACAAAAGACTGAAACAGAAACATGTATGCACATAATTATAATATAATTCCGTAGGTGATGCTTGGTGGGGCACATGGATACAGTTTTCTTCATCATCTTGTGGTGTTACATGTGCAATAGGTGTGAAAATTATAACCCTTGTTCGAAACTGTCCAGGGAGTAACGCACGACGATATTGTCGTGGCCCGAACATCAAACGTGATTTTATCCTATGTGACTCTCACACGAAATGTCCTGGTAATTTATCTTTGCTTTTACATTTCTTAATCATATTTTGTTGTCAATTTATTATTTTATATAAAAAAAAAGAAAAAAAAAATTAAAATGCACGAAAGGTAAATGATATTTCAGTGAAGAAAAACTAGAAATAACTTCATCGTGAAGACTATCTAGAGCATAGGTTTTCAACCTGCGGGTCGCGAGATCGTTCTTGAGCGAGGAGGGTATGGTTTAGTTTTTCTCAGCTTGACTTGGAAGGAGGAATAAATAAAAACGTGTAGATAAGTTTTAGGACCCGTCATAGTGAATACAGATTCCTTTTGTACGTCTCTGGTTGATGAAAAATATGTTAACCGTAGATATTATTGAATCAAAACTTTTGAAGGAGTCATCGGTCATACTGAGTTGCTTATAAGAGGTCGCAGAATGAAAAAGGTTGAAAACCAGTGATCTAGACAGTACTTTTACCTATATACCTATATTTGTATATTCCATCTACCCAGCTATTTCTGTTTCTATTTTTATATCTGTCTCTCTATGTATGATATTATTTTGCATTATTTTTATTACAATAACAATTCAAACAACAACAACAACAGCAGTAACAACAAAACAATAAGAATAATAATCATAATAATAAGAATAATAATAATATAATACTGTAATAATAATAATAATAATAATAATAATAATAATAATAATAATAATAATAATAATAATATTATTATTATTATTATTATTTTTTTTTTACCTTGAACAACAATGCTATCAACAACGCCAACGAAATAAATGAAGAAGACCAACAATCGGATACTGTCATACCTGGTAAGAAATTTTCAGCTCTATTTATGTGTACCAGCGAATTATCTAGAACTTCTTCATACTTATTTACACATTTTTTATTTTTGTTATACCTATTACCAAATAACAAATATTCATTTGCTAGCCATAAGCATCAGATGATGAATAGTTTTAATTTACGGGTGGGATATATACAATGCGAATTAAAATATTGTCTTCTGTATGGAAAGCATGTTTCATAAACTTTTTCAACTTCTCTTCTGTATCTTCCTCGTTTTTCTCTGGTATCACACTAAATATTAAATTGTTACACATGAAGCGTGTTTGCAGATCATTGAATCTGTCTCTCAAGTTTACTAACTGAGTTTTATATTCACACAGTTATTCACACTGGTATTATTATTCCCCAGTTCATGGGCAGGAAAGTTCATAGCTGTCACAACAGATTTCAAATCTCCGAGATCTTTCTTATTTCTTTCAAACTGTTCATTTCCGTATGTTGCACCTTTTTCTTAATATCAGTCATTTGAACAGCATTGTCTTCTACGGTTATATCCAACTTTCCAATTTATTGAACATTATGTCTAAGTATCTAACTTGATACTGAGAACTTGATTGTGCACAACTGGTGAAATTAAACCAGAATACTGACCGTGGGATTCATAGGTCTGTCCATAATGTCTATACTGTGACTGCTTAGACTGTCGGGTGGCCATATACTGTTGAATTGCTGTTGGCTGTTGATAAAATGGTGCAGATTAACATCCAATATCTTTACCAATAATTTGCATCGATAAACGAGATGAAATAACTTAAAACATATAAAGAAAAGACACAAACAACCCCCGCATTATATATTTCCACAGAAAAATGAGAAACACGACTTTCATTTCCACGCATGCGCACTCTGTCGTAAGGTAGCAAGTTAGTAGACATGAATTAATGTCTTAATTCTAAAAGTGTACTTAATAATAATTAAATAGGTGAACGACAAAGGAAGCAACACCTAATTAAATAACTAACTATGTAGTACTAGTAATACTAAAACTATTAGTAATTCTGCTACTGCTACTACTTCTACTACTATTACTACTACTAAAATAAATAAATAAATAAAAATAAAGGAAAAATAATATATATGTTAATAAATGATTACGTATATGCATAGAAGTACATGTTCTAAGGTTAAAACATACCATAAATAGCTGTATAGTAGGCTCTTAAGGCTGAATGGGTTATGCAGTTCCCGGTAATCTCCAGCTGGGACTCTAAACATATACATTTATATACATATATATATATATATTGTGATCATTATTTTATAGTGGACGGCGCGTGGTCAGGATGGGTCAGCTCTCTGGAATATGCATGTTCTGCTACTTGTGGCAGTGGTTATCACATCACAGAAAGAAAGAGAATGTGCGCGAATCCGATTCCAAGATATGGCGGGAGTATGTGCCAAGGTTCCGAGAAAGATTTTTTCACTAGACAGTATTTTCCTGGAATACCCTGTAGAAGTACGTTTGTATTATTTATTTATTTATTTATTTATTTTTATGTATATTAAGTTGCATTAGGATTGTTTGCCGACTTGTCTTTTGTCCATTTACGCACCTGTATTTGATATTACTCGTTATATTTCATCAGTTTTTCGATAGCAATTGATTTTGAAGTTGCGACTGGCAGTACACGTGAGATACAATTATTTTTGTTTTATTTTATATTTATACAGGTTTAAATGGAGAAAATACCAGCAAAACAAACCTCAATAAAACAAAGATTTAACGAAATAATATTGTTTGAAATTTATATTAACTTATGTTTAATCAATACTCACTGGTTGCATTGGTAAAATAGTAGGGTTATTCTTGATGAATATTCTAATTTGCAACTTTGATTATCAGTCTAACTGAATGTGTATGTTTGAATATTGCCTATTTCGTGTCTGTTATAATAATATATATTTATATTAAACTTGGAATAAATGAACATCTATGTCTGTTTTTGTTTCTGTTTCATTTATATATATATCTATATATATGTAGTCGATGGTGGATGGAGTGGATGGATATATACGAACGGTACAGCCTGCTCTGTAACGTGTGGTTATGGCAAAACGGAATACGACACTTTTCGAATGTGTACGAACCCTCGACCACAAAACGGAGGAAAAGGCTGCGATGGACTTAGATTAATACATGTGATAAAGCTTTGTACTCTAGGCGGATGTCCTGGTACGATGCCTTCATTTTGATCTTAGAAAATATATTTCATTTGTTGATATCAGAATAGGTAATTTTTTTTATCCATAATCTGAAATCAATGTCTGTGAAGTAAAAGTAAAAATTAAATTTAACATAAATAATAATAATAATAATAATAATAATAATAATAATAATAATAATAATAATAATAATAATAATAATAATAATAATAATAATAATAATAACAATAACAATAATAATAATAAAAATAATAATAACAATAAAAACAACAATTCTATTTTATGTTATATCTTGTTCTCCTTATTATGCTCTGTGTTTTGCAGTATCCTTGTCTTGATTTAATAATACAATAAAAACCAGAACATCCACAACAACAGCAAACAGAACAAAAACAACAACAACAACAATAACAATAACAATAAATCTTACTTTCTTACTTATTCATTGTAAAATTATGATTTATTATTATTATTATTATTATTATTATTATTATTATGTTTGATACTGCTCACTAATCTCTTGTTTTATTTTATGTTTCTATTTTGGTTGTTCGATGAACTCGACAACAATAAAAAAACAAAAAAAACAACAAAAAATTGAAGAACACACAACAACTACTGGTATGTACAGTTTATTTTTTGAGTTCATCTGATTTAAGTAACAAAAAACTACAAATAGCTGTTTTCCAGGTGAAATAAATGATATATCTAAATCATGAAGAAATATACAGAAATATAAAGAAAGACACATAAGTAAAATCTGAAAAGGAAAATTCAAAAAGTAGAGAAAAAAGGTAAAATAAAATAAATACAAAACTAAATAAAACATATAATGATAATAATGATGATGATAATAATTATAATAGTAATAACAACAATACTACTACTACTGCTATAATTACTACTAGTACTACTACTAATAATAATAAAACAAAAATACCACCAAA
>CM022677.1:20564040-20569040 GCA_012295275.1 Chrysomallon squamiferum
TGGTAAGAAATGTTCAGCTCTATTTATGTGTACCAGCGAATTATCTAGAACTTCTTCATACTTATTTACACATTATTTATTTTTGTTATACCTATTACCAAATAACAAATATTCATTTGCTAGCCATAAGCATCAGATGATGAATAGTATTAATTTACGGGTGGGATATGTACAATGTCAATTAAAATATTGTCTTCTGTATGGACAGCATGTTTCATAAACTTTTTCAACTTCTCTTCTGTATCTTCCTCGTCTTTCTCTGGTATAACACTAAATATTAAATTGTTACACATGAAGCGACTTTGCAGATCATTGAATCTGTCTCTCAAGTTTACTAACTCAGTTTTATATTCACACAGTTATTCATGCTGGTATTATTATTCCCCAGTTCACGGGCAGGAAAGTTCATATCTGTCACAACAGATTTCAAGTCCCCGAGATCTTTCTTATTTGTTTCAAACTGTTCATTTCCGTATGTTGCACCTTTTTCTTAATATCAGTCATTTGAACACTTATGTCTTGTACGGTTATATCCAACTTTCCAATTTATTGCACATTATGTCTAAGTATCTAACTTGATACTGAGAACTTGATTGTGCACAACTGGTGAAATTAAACCAGAATACTGACCATGGGATTAATAGGGCTGTCCATATTGTCCATACTGTGCCTGCTGAGACTGTCGGGTGGCCATATACTCTTGAATTGCTGTTGGCTGTTGATAAAATAGTGCAGATGAACATCCAATATCTTTACCAATAATTTGCATCGATAAACGAGATGAAATAACTTAAAACATATAAAGAAAAGACACAAACAACCCCCGCATTATATATTTCCACAGAAAAATGAGAAACACGACTTTCATTTCCACGCATGCGCACTCTGTCGTAAGGTAGCAAGTTAGTAAACATCTATTAATGTCTTAATTCTATTAGTGTGCTTAATAATAATTAAATAGGTGAACGACAAAGGAAGCAACACCTAATTAAATAACTAACTATGTACTACTAGTAATACTAAAACTATTAGTAATTCTGCTACTGCTACTACTTCTACTACTATTACTACTACTAAAATAAATAAATAAATAAAAATAAAGGAAAAATAATATATATGTTAATAAATGATTAGGTATATGCATAGAAGTACATGTTATAAGGTTAAACTACTATAAAATAGCTGTATAGTAGGCTCTTAAGGCTGAATGGGTTATGCAGTTCCCGGTAATCTCCAGCTGGGACTCTAAACATATACATTTATTTATATATATATATATATATATATATATATATATATTGTGATCATTATTTTATAGTGGACGGCGCATGGTCATCATGGGTCAACTCTCTAGAATATCCATGTTTAGTTACGTGTAGCAATGGCTATTACATCGTAGAAAGAAAGAGAAAGTGCGCGAATCCGATTCCAAGATATTTCGGGAGTATGTGCCAAGGTTCCGAGAAAGATTTTTTCACTAGACAGTGTTTTTCTGGAATACCCTGTAGAAGTACGTTTGTATTATTTATTTATTTATTTATTTCTTTTTATGTATATTAAGTTGCATTAGGATTGTTTGCCGACTTGTCTTTTGTCCATTTACGCACCTGTATTTGATATTACTCGTTATATTTCATCAGTTTTTCGATAGCAATTGATTTTGAAGTTGCGACTGGCAGTCGCAATTAATTAAATAGATAATTAAATTGATTAATCATTGACTAATTAAATAGACAATCCACGGAACCCTGAAGACCCAAATGAAGGTGAGGAAAAAGTTAAAGGCAACGTTAATGAAACCCAGGTATCTGAGTAAGATTTTATCGTCTATAGCTTTCCACCTCACGACAAAACGTATACTATAAGGTGGAGTCGATAAATTCGAAATATTTTTGAAAAGAAATTTGGAAAATTTCAAGTTTGTTTAACCTTTCTTTCAGTGTGTCATCCATACATGCTGTCAGTACAATAATATAAATAGTTTGATATAGTTTTCCTTATCTCTTTATCTGTTTTACACTTTAAGACATACACTCGAATACATCTACCCTAAATAACCTTAATTTAAATTTAATAGCTACCTGTCTATCTTTTTATATATACATAGTTATTTTTTTTTTTTAGAATATACAGACACAAATCAACGTAAGGGCAAGGACAACATCAATTTTCGTAGATTATTGAACTGACTGCCGTAATTTATTATTTTTTAATTTGTACCTGATATTTCACGTTTTTCATTTTACAATGAAGGCGTTTAGCTGAAAGGAACACGGGAACAACTAATTTTGGTGTATCATTATAAATAATTATGTGCAGTGCCGTGCAAAGTTTGTTGCTTTTGCATTTATTTGTTTGTTTGTTTATTTATTTATTTATTTTTATATCTGTTTGTTTCTTTATCTATTTATTTATTCAATCATGACATTTTTAATTGTGCATTCGTTCATTCTTTCTTCAGTTTAAACTACTTTTTTTTATAAATAAGTTAGGAGAATGTCACTTTTGTAATTTGTTTTGATTAACCTATCAGTCATGAATTGATCTATTTCAGTAAGATAATGAAAATAGGTTAATCTGGTTAATCTAATATCTCTGCCTCTTTTGCTCTCTGTCTATCACGCAGTGACACAAATAGAGCAAAACACATCTATTTTACAATCGTAATATGTACATAAATAATACATACATAATATATATATATATATATATATAGAGAGAGAGAGAGAGAGAGAGAGAGAGAGAGAGAGAGAGAGAGAGAGAGAGAGAGAGAGAGAGAGAGAGAGAGAGAGAGGAACTCATAGATAGTAAAATATACACATAAATATTGATTATAGATGCACAAACAATCCAGCGTTTGATTCAGTAACAACATCTGTATTGCTTTAGATATATTCTTTCTTTCTTTCTTTCTTTGTTTATATGTGTGTTTGTTTTTTTAGAGGCAGCAGCAATATATACAGACATAAATCAAGGTAATATTTTTACAGTTAGAAAACAAAACACCACAATTCATTAAGTTTTATCTTTTATCTGGTGCGGTTTTACATTCTAACGGTTGTACGAAAAACAACAACAACAAGAAAAAAGAAAAAAAAAGAAAAGAAAATAAAAAACAAAAAGCCGAATAAATAACATTCAGTTGACTTGTTTATTATTATTTTTATTTGTTTAGTAATTAATTAATTAATTTATTTATTTATATTTTATTCGTTTATTCTTTGTTTCTTTTCTTCCTCAGTGGTTTATAGGCTAATTATTTAATTAAAATTTCTGAAACAGGTTCAGGCGGGAAAGCTATACAGTATGACAAAGGTAAATACAGCCGTACAGGTAACTTTAGTAAGACTAGGTGATTAAGTGACGGGTTTATTTTTGCCTTTTTTTTGCAAAGTTTGTTTATGTTTGAACTGTTTTTCAAAATAAATTAGAATTATGTCATTTCTTTTGACTAACCTTTGATTTATTCAGTCATGCATTCATCAATTTCAGTATTTTAACAAAAAATAGCTTAATGTGGTTCATTTAATCTCTTTGCCTCTTTTGCTCTGTGTCTATCACTCAAACAGATACATCAAAATACATATATCATTTACAGTCTTTATATATATGTAGTTAGATAGATAGATAGATAGATAGGTAGATAGGTAGAGAGATATATAGATATTATGGTATAAAGAATCCAGATTTGGATATAATAACAGTATCTATATTGCTTTAGATACATATATATATATATTTATTTATTTATTTATTATTTAGAGTCAATAGCAAAGAATGTAGACAAAAATCAAGATAATAATGCGGGCAAAGTCAATATTCTTGGAGAAAAAAAATAAAAATAAAATAAATTAATTAAAAGTTAAAAATTAAAACTAAATAAAAAAAAACTATTAAAAAAACCTCTTTCTATCTTAAGATTTATCTTTATCTGATCTGGTTTTAAGTTCTGTGGGTCAAACATAAACGAATACATCAAAACATAATCTTTATTATGTCATTATGTTTGTTTATTAATTTTTATTTAATGTTAGTTTCTTTTATTGTATTTAATTTTATTTATTTATTTATTTATTTATTTATTTATTTATTTATTTATTTATTCATTTGATTCATTTGTTGTTTCTTCGATTGCTTCTTTGTTTCTTTGCTTCCAACTTTCTTTCTTTCTTTTTTTCTTCCTTTACTCGCTGATATTTTATTAAAATTACTTACATAGGTCCAGATGAGAAAGATATAGACAATGAGAAAGGTAAGTAACACTGTACAGGCAATGTTTAAAGACTAGGTTATTAAATGATGTGTTTTTTTTTTTTGACAAAACAGTAGACTTTTAAATTTTGTGAAGTAATTCTAGGTTACGTTAATAGATTTAAATTATTTTTAAAAATAAATTAGAAAAATGTCAAGTAAATCAATCCTTTTAATTAAACCTTTCATTTATTTAGTCATCCATTCATCAATTTCTGTAAGATAATAAAACCATTTTAGTCTTGTTCGATAATCTCTTTTCCTCTTTCACATTCTATCTAACACACATTGATACACATAGATGGAAACACATTTATCTTTTACACTTTTATATAGACATAGATGTATGTACAATCCTTTATATATAGATAGATAGATAAATAGGTAGACAGATTGTATGGATAGATAGATAAATAGGTAGATAGATTATATGGATAGATGTATAAACATATTGGTATAGTAACATAGGTATACTGCTGCAGATATATTTATTTATTTATTTATTAATTTAGAGCTAACGGCAGAATATACGGATATAGATCAGGGTAAGAGCATGGATAATTTCAATATGCTTACATATCGCAAAGAAAAAAAGAAAAAAGTACCATAATTCCTTATGTTTTAACTTATATCTGTATCTTTATCTGCTTTAAGATTGCACAGGTCTTACTGGAAAAAAAAAAAAAAAAAAAAACACGAGAATAAATAACATTTAGTATATCAGACTAGTAGTTTATTATATTTTATTT
>CM022677.1:20571540-20599040 GCA_012295275.1 Chrysomallon squamiferum
CCAAAGTGAAAGGTGAGCAACTCTTCATGCATATAAATAATCAATAACGAATTTATCTACAACCGAAAGGAAATTTCTAAGTTTTGTGAATGATTATCATTCCTTAAGTGGACTTCTGTACACATACTGATTTTAGTGTTTGGCATTCTCTATTATTGCGATTTTTCTTCGATGCCTTCTCTCAGTTATTTTCGTTTACACTGGCTGGGTATTCCAGTTCCATAGTTTCGAAACCTAGTTAGAGTTTCTGTTATGAAAAACATTGTTATCATTGTGCACTATTGGAAAATAAAACTATTATATACATTTCTTGAGTGTCTGTTCTGTTCTTGAAAGATGTTAGATTGTAAGCACCAACACAGATGTACGCACAAACACACACTTATTCATATACATAACATATGTACACAAAAAGCTATGTGCAGAGGAGATTATGTGAGAAACATATGAACACAAGACAGTTATGATTGATGATAAATAAATAAAGAAGAAAAGGTCTAAAAATACAAAATATAAAAATAAATAAATAAACGATCAAAAAAATGGACAGATATGTTTTGAGTATTAGGCAAATAAATGGCATTAATTAATAAGAAAGCTGACTACTATTTAATATATACTAATATTACCGTTAACTGTATATATAATTAGCTATTTAAGTAATTATATAAAAAATAATATTTTACAATTTTGTCTGAATGTTATTTGAAATATGTTGTGTAACCGATAGTTTCGAAATCTTAACATTATATGACGTCATTCATGGCGATGAGAAAAATTAGAATGATAAAATGAGGTACTGTAGTTTGTTATTTTATTTTTTTGGTATTAATTAATATTTTTGTAACTGTAAATATGTAACTATTAGATATTTTATAAAAAAACCACTTTTCTCTGTTTCCTTCTTTTTTGTTTTATAGCTTTCAAATCTTAAAGGTTTTAAATGTTCGGCTTTAACTTACGTCATGATATATTCAATCGGCGTTATAATTAGTTTTGTTCCAGCTATTTGATTTTTCTATTCAAGATGAGACTAGCATCTTTCTTCTAAAAAAAACCACAACAAAACAAAGCAAAACAAAACAAACAAACAAACAAAAAAAAAAAACACCGTCAGAAATATTCAGACGTTAGGGAATAGGAGAATAGCAAAAAAAATACTTTTTTTTTTTCAGTTTCTCAATGAAGTTCTTTAAGGTAAAATAATAATTTGTTCATGAGGATATGATGATGATGATAATACATAATCTAAAAGATTACAAAGTAAAAATTAATTAGATCATCAAAGTGTTTCTTAAAATTTTTCCCATGAATCATGATGTGGTTTCGTACATAAGCAAGGAGATCTAAGTATCTTCTCCAAATGTGTTAATTACTTCTTTTTTATTCTTTTTTTGTAGTATTCATTTATTTATCTTTTATTTCTAGATACTGTAAAACAGAAGTGATTCGAATCAATTTTAAAACAACATCATGGGTATTATCGTCTTAATATCGATTCTGTTAACTAACCCAGCAGTATTTGCACAATGTCCTTCACAATGTCATTGTCACAGCAGTGTTTTTAATCATGAAGTCATTTGCTCGGAATTACCCAATTTATTTCCCAATCTGTCCAGTCTTGCGCAAGTAACAAAGCCTATTCGACTTCATATACAACTCCATCCTTCCAGGACTTTATCGAAATCAGAGTTCCCATTGAATTCGACAATTCATATTCTAAAAATTAAGTCGAAAGGTAACCCGTCCATTGAAAGCGAGGCTTTGATTCGATTAGCACCTTCGTTATCAATTTTGAGTGTTGAAAATGCAGGATTATCATTTAAAGACAGAATGACGTTTTTAAAAGGACTGATGAAGCTGAACAAGCTTGTACTGAGCAAGAACCAGCAAATGGAAGGGGTTCTGCATCAATCCTGTTTTTCTAATCTGAATCTCATCTCTCTGGAGGACATACAGCTAGACAACTGTAATCTGACATATATAAGACAATTCGTTTTCAAAGATTTAGAATCACTTCGAACTATAAATCTGAATTCTAATAGGCTAGAAAGTGTCGTTCCAGCTTTGGATCATATCAGAGATCTGATTCGTGTTGATTTGGGAAACAACAGCATCAAGATGATTCGGAATGAAGACTTCAGAGGACTTGGCAAATTAGAAACGTTGATACTAAGTGATAATCAACATTTAACTTTTGAATCAAACTGTTTCGGAGAATTAAAATTTGTTTTGGAAGAGCTTATGTTGCGAAACTGCAAACTTGATAATGTACCGAATTGCATTCGTAATTTCACCAAATTAAAAAAACTCGATCTTGCTGACAATCCGCTTACATCTTTTACTAGAGAGTCTCTCGCAGGAGAAATGTGTCTCGAGGAACTTGATGTTAGTGGTACAAACTTTCCATTGTCACCAACAGTTTTCAGAGAGCAAAGAAACTGTTTGCGAAAATTGTCACTAAACAGGCGAAATTTAATTGCAGTTCCCACAGGAACTTTAGAAAATTTACCAAATCTTGTAACAATTAATTTGAGAAAAAACAAAATTAAAACTGTACCAGGAAACGCTTTTCAAGGCTATGCTATAACTAATGTGGACTTGTCTGAAAATCCTGTTAGAACAGTCGATGCGAACTTGTTCCGTAGTGTTGGTTTTCATCTTTCTGTTGGCTTTAAGAACACTAAACTGAAAGAAGTGGATTTCATACTTGAATATAAAAGAGACAAATTTCGTAAAATTGACTTGATGGGTACAAATCTTGTGTGTAGCTGTAATCTGTATAAAATCATGCTTGCTTTACCTAAGGAGACACTTCACGGATACTGCATGGATGGGCTGAGGAAAGTATTTTTTATGGAGCGTTCGAAATTTTATTTACAAAATAAGTACAAATGTGATCGTGAGTATGAACCATAGCTTTTTTTATTTCTTTTGTTCGCTCGTTCGTTTATTGATGTTGATCACGGTGAACGTTAACAGTATCATTAACTTTTCTATGAATTCATCCGTCAAGCCCACTGCCTCTTTCTACATCTGTATTTCTGTGGGCGTGGGCTCCTATACTCCATATCAGTTCGTCTGTTGCCTACAGCTGCTTATATGCTGTTTGCGTAAATATCTGTTTTTCTGTCTCTGTGAAAATACTTTTTTACTGAACACCTAGCTCTTTTCTGTGGGAATCCATAACTTTCAATTTACTCCGTGTTCCTTGCCTTTTCGTCTGTTTTCTGAACTCAATAGATGTATCTTTGTTCTTGCTTGTTTCACCAATGAATGGAATTTTATCAAAGTCCGAGATGGTCACTCGGTGAGGTGTGGCTGAGTTGACATGGAAAGACCAAATTAAGGAAAAAAAAAAAAAAAAAAAAAACCAAAACCCCCAAACTAAACAAAAACGAACAACAAACAAACAAATATTAACAATCTCTCTCTCTCTCTCTCTCTCTCTCTCTCTCTCTCTCTCTCTCTCTCTCTCTCTCTCTCTCTCTCTCTCTCTCTCTCTCTCTCTCTCTCTCTCTCTCTCTCTCTCTCTCTCTCTCTCTCTTAGCAGAATAATTAACACTTCAGTAAATCTAACGTGGTGTTCAGTCTGGTTACATCCGTTAGTGTCATTGCTATGCAAATCATTTGTATCAGAACTCTATCACAGGTTTTCTTTGTTTCTAGGAAGACGAAGAAAAAGGAACACAGAGATAGGTAACGAAATATAGATAGACAGAAAGAAAAATGGGAATGTACATATATACCTATATCTGACTGTTTATCTATCTATCTATCTATCTATCTATCTATCTATCTATCTATCTATCTATCTATCTATCTATCTATCTATCTGTATATCTATATATCTGTCTATCTTCTGTCTGTCTGTCTTTCTATCTGTCTATCTATAGGTGTCTGTCTATATATAAGACACATAAGATATATATATATATATATACACACACATATACATATCTACATAGGTGGACAGATATAGACAGAGAGGTACAGAGATATTTTTTTAATGAAATGCAAATCACGTCGAAGATTCAGAGATACGTGAATTGATGGGTGCACAGATGTATTGGTAGATACACAGAAAGCGAGAGACGGATGAATGGATGGACTGATGTATGTCAGTGTGTGTGTGTGTGTGTGTATAGATAGATAGATAGATAGATAGATAGATAGATAGATAGATAGATATAATCCTTACACATTTCTAGTGAATGGTGGCTGGAGTTCATGGAGGTTTTTTTCAACAACGAGATGCACTGTAACATGCGGAGTAGGCAATAGATTAGTCACCAACATCAGAACATGCACAAACCCGACTCCAAGGAATGGCGGAAGAAAGTGCGGAAGCAAGAATTCAAACCTAAAGAAGATACGTTGTAACACTGAAATTAGGTGTCCTGGTAATTTTCTCAGAATGCTCTCATTTGTTTATATTTATTTTTATTACTTTACTAGAATGCAGCAGGTTACAATCAACAGCTTGTTTGACAGTTATAAATAACACACTCACAGACAAACACATAACCATACACACATTTTATATATATAAGAAAAACAAATATATAGTTAAATAATGAAACAATATAAATACACTAAATATTATTATTATTATTGTTGTTGTTGTTACTAAAAGCTTTACTTTTTTAACGTTTGCTTTTTGCTTTTTTTGGTTTTTCTTTGTTTTTTCACTTGTTGTTTTTTTAGAAGATATAGATGAATTGGATCCAGATGGAGGTTCTTCCCAACCAGGCATGCAAGACATTTTTAATTTAAATTCTGTTAAGTTAGTTAGGAATGTTTGCTTTTTGATAGTTGCAAACTGTGTATGTGTGTGTGCGTGTGTGTGTGTGTGCATGTCTAAGTGCGTGTCTGCGCCTGTGTATGCGTGACTGTGTGTGTGTGAGAGAGAGCGAGAACAGACATAGACATACACAAAAATATTAATTAACTGGGAACTTTTTCGAATCCATACAAACAAGACAAATACACAAGCACAGACAGAATGGATGTGTATACATATATATATATATATATATATATATATATATATATATATATAGAGAGAGAGAGAGAGAGAGAGAGAGAGAGAGAGAGAGAGAGAGAGAGAGAGAGAGAGAGAGAGAGAGAGAGAGAGAGAGAGAGAGAGAGAGAGAGAGAGAGAGAGAGAGAGAGAGTGAATATTTGTTTGTTTGTTGTTCGTTTTTGTTTAGTTTGGGGGTTTTGGCTGTATCATTTCTTTGTTTATCAGTGGATGGTGGATGGACTTCGTGGTTCTACGATAATGTAATTCTGTGCAGTGTTACGTGTGGTATTGGTCCTAGAATAATGGTTAACATACGAACGTGCACTAACCCTTCTGTAAGAAACGGCGGAAAGCCATGCGATGGTCCCAGAGTGATATATACGCATCATGCTCACACATGCAATACTGGCTTCAGCTGTGACGGTGTGTTTTTAAATTAAAGACTGCTTGTAATATTTAATTATGATTATTATTGTCGTTGCTCTCACTGTTTTTAATTGTTGTTGTTATTATTATTATTTTTATGATTCTTTCTTTCTTGCATTCATTCTTTCATTCTTTCATTATTTTTTCTTCAGTATATTTGAACAGATGCCATTTAATGTTGTTTTATTATTATTATTATGATTATTATTATTATTATTATTATTAATAGTAGTAGTAGTAGTAGTATTATTACTATTATTATTGTTATTTAATTACAGATACGACAGCACGTGGTAAATACGACCAATATTTTCATTTAGTTGACTGAATCTCTCAAAGAAATAGCCAATAAATAAATAAAATAAAATAAAATAAAATAAAATAAATAATTATATAGAAATGATAAATACATAAATGGACGGATGGATGAACGCATTCATGAAAGGATGAATTGATATGTGTGTGTGTGTGTGTGTGTGTATGTATTTTTAATGTATTTATATATTTACGTATCTATCTATCTACCTATCTATCTATCTATCTATCTATCTACCCATCACACACACATATACATACATAGGTACATTCATATATACATACATACAAATACATTTTTTTTTTGAAGTAAATGGTGGATGGACTACGTGGACAAAAATTGATATAACAAGGTGCTCTGTAACGTGTGGATCTGGATTTACATTTCACAGAAAAATTAGACGTTGCACAAACCCGCGTCCCAGGAATGGCGGAAAAAATTGCACAGGCTACATTGAAATAACTGAACATGAAAAGTGTGACACCAGAGTTACTTGTATTGGTAATTTGTTCACAACGCTCTTATTCTACTTATAGTGTTATTGCTTTTCTAAATTTTTTGTTTGTTTATTTAAACGTGTTGTTTATTTTCATTGTTGCTCTTGTTGTTAATATTGTTACTATAATTATTATTACCATTACTATCATGGTTATTAATATTATTATTATTATTATTATTATTATTATTATTATTATTATTATTATTATTGTTATTATTAATAGTCGTAGTAATCTTTTGTTTTAATAATTGTAATAAAAATATTAGAAGTTGAAGTAGTAGTGGTAGTATTTTATTGTTTTTATTTTTATTATTATCAGTTGATTCATCGTTATTATTGTCGTTGTTGTTGTTATTGCTCGAATGAAAAGATTAACTTTGATGTATATGTATTTAAAAACAACACAAAATAATAATAACAAGAAGACGGAAACCGTTCTTCCACACCAGGCACGCGTAACGTGTTTATGAGTGTCAGCTCTTTCATGCTGGCAAATAGAGTGTGTGTGTGTGTGTGTGTGTGTGTGTGTGTGTGTGTGTGTGTGTGTGTGTGCTTATGGGTTTGTGTTCGTGCTTATACACAGATAAATAGAGATAGACAAAATGTGAATAGAAGATCACTGACCAATAGCGTTTTTGGATGGAAGTACTTTCCCCTGACACACATTGAGAAATACACACATATTATACACACACAAACACAAAGACCCAAATACACACATACATACACACACACACACACACACACACACACAGGTAAAGATATAACTGTCCATTTTCAAATGTTTTGCTTATATTAATATTAAATATATATATAAAAAAAAAAAAAAAAAAAAAACCATTATGTCACTTTAGTTTCTGTATTGTTTAAGACTGCAGGATAAAACAAACAAGTGGTTAAAGCCCTAAGATATCACCTTTATCACGAGAGGGCTGGACTGGCCAATCTAGTTCTGCTTGGATGCATGCGAAATTGCAACATGTGCACGATAAAGCTGATATGTTAAGATGCGAACGAGTATTTGCCTGTCAAAGAATATGATTTTAGAAACACACAAAAATCCGCACATTCTCGGACACATTAAAACATTGTAAAATAACTGGACTGTTGATGGAAACTTTACCAATGGATGTATCAATCCATGTATAAGACTGAAAATCTCAATTAGCATAAAGCAAAACAAATATATTTTCGTTATTGATCTGCCTATCTGTTATTTATGGACCAGTAGTAAACTGAAATATGTGTGTATATGTGTGTGTGTTTGTGTATGTGTGTGTGTGTATGTGTGTGTGTTTAGATATATATATATATATATATATAGACAAAGATAGATGCATTGATTGATAGACACGTGTCACTTCTTTGTTAATTAGTGAATGGTGGATGGTCTACTTGGAACATGGAGAGACTTACTTATTGTACTGTCACCTGTGGTATAGGTACCAACATAGTGCACCATGTTCGACAGTGCACTAACCCATCTCCAAGCAACGGTGGAAGAGAATGTATGGGTTACAGAACACACAGAATTTTTGACAATTGTGATACTGGTGTCAAATGTGGTGGTATGTTTCTCACAGCTGTATACGTCTTGATTTTTATATTACTTTGCATTATTGTAATTAAATTACAGTGAAGAAAATAAATAAAACCATAATTAAAGAATAGTAGTTTCTTTAATCCTAAAGTCAAGACTGCTTATCTTATTTGATTGTCATAATTCTTTTTGTTTCTGTTGTTATTACTGTTTATAAATATATATATATATATATATATATTCACTCATTTACTTACTTTTTAGTTTATTTATTTTGTTGCTGTATACTGTTTTATTATGTTATGTTATTTATTTGTTTGTTTATTCATTATTCATTATTCACTATTATTATTATTATTATTATTATTATTATTATTATTATTATTATTATTATTATTATTTAATATTGCAGAACCAGACGCAAATGGTAAGTATGAATGAATCGGAGAAAGAGTAAGTTGACAATAAATAAATAAATGTTGTTTGATAGATTTGTATCTAGCCATGAACGAATAGATAAATAGATAAATAGATAGACAGACAGATAGATTCTTGGAAGGAATTAGAGATAGATAGATTGTTATACGGACGGATGGATGAAGGGATAGATTGATGTATGTAAAATGTGTACATTTATCTATAATCCTAACACATTTCTAGTCGATGGTGGATGGAGTACTAGGTGGGATAGAGCTAGGGCAGAAAAGTGCAGTGTAACGTGTGGTTATGGATTTAGATCTGTCACGAAATTTCGACAGTGCATAAAACCAACTCCGAGGAAAGGAGGAAAAATGTGTAGCGGCAGTAGTACAAAAGTCGTAAAAGAAAAATGCTACATGAACGCTGGGTGTCCTGGTAATTCTTTCACATTGCTTTAGTTCTGGTTATTATTTGATTATTTGTTTCATTTATGGTGTTGTTACTGATGTGTGTTAGTTTACAATTTCGCTATATTTCAATACACCATGTTACGGTGAACATTATGTTTTGTAGTTACAAATAGAATCAGTGTGTGTGTGTGTGTGTGTGTGTGTGTGTGTGTGTGTGTGTGTGTGTGTGTGTGCGTTTATACAGATATAGATATTTATGTGTATTTACATACATAGATACATAAAACGTATCCCCAGATAGACAGATGTATAGGTTTATAAAAGAGATATATTAATTGTTTGTTTATCAGAGAATGGTAGGTGGACTCGATGGCTCTTTGCTAAAAGGTATACGTGCGGAGTCACGTGTGGTAGTGGTCGTAGAACACTGACACATTTTCGAGTGTGCACTGATCCGTTTCCAATGTTCGGGGGAACACCATGTAGTGGTTACAGCGAAAAGATCACTGACGAAACGTGTAATACTGGAATCAGCTGTGGCGGTAAGTTTCTTAAAATTCTACACGAATAAAAAACGTTCGCTGTATGAGGGTAAATACTTGTATGTCGTGACCTGTAGAGTGTTATTTTTCTTTCATTGTATCAGCTTTAATTAATCAATTAGTTTACGTACGTACATATTTATTTACGTATTTATTTGTTTGATTGTTTCTTTCTTTCTTTTTCTTTATTTGTTCATTACTTCAAACATTCCTTTTTAATTATTTTGTAGCATCTGTATTAATTAATTATTTTATGAACTAATACATTTTTTTTTTTTTTTTTTTTTCTTTTATCTTTCTTTATCCATTCATTTTCTCCTGTTATTAGCAATATGTTGATTCAGAAGATTTTAATTATTTATTCGTTCATTTAATTACTAATTGTTCAATCGTTACTAATAAAATAGATCTACGAGCAAAAGCTGTAGACTCGGATGAAGGTAAGAAAAAAATTAAAGGCAACGTTAATGAAACCTAGGTATCTGAGTAAGATTTTATCGTCTATAGCTTTCCACCTCAGGACAAAACATATACTATAAGGTGAAGTCAATTAATTCGAAATATTTTTGAAAAGAAATTTGGAAAATTTCAAGTTTGTTTACCCTTTCTTTCAGTGTGTCATCCATAGATGCTGTCAGTACAATAATAAAAATAGTTTGATATGGTTTTCCTTATCTCTTTTTCTGTTTTACACTTTAACATATACATCCGAACACATCTACCGTAAATAACCTTAATTTAAATTTAATAGCTACCTGTCTATCTTTTTATATATACATAGTTATTTTTTTTTTTTAGAATATACAAACACAAATCAACGTAAGGGCAAGGACAACATCAGTTTTCGTAGATTATTGAACTGACTGCCGTAATTTATTATTTTTTAATTTGTACCTGATATTTCACGTTTTTCATTTTACAATGAAGGCGTTTAGCTGAAAGGAACACAGGAACAACTAATTTTGGTTTATCATTAGAAATAATTATGTGCAGTGCCGTGCCATAGTTTGTTCCTTTTGCATTTATTTGTTTGTTTATTTATTTATTTTTTTATCTATTTGTTTCTTTATCTATTTATTTATTCAATCACGACATTTTTAATTGTGCATTCGTTCATTCTTTCTTCAGTTTAAACTATTCTTTTTTATAAATAAGTTAGGAGAATGTCACTTCTGTAATTTGTTTTGATTAACCTATCAGTCATGAATTGATCTATTTCAGTAAGATAATGAAAATAGGTTAATCTAATATCTCTGCCTCATTTGCTCTCTGTCTATCACGCAGTGACACAAATAGAGCAAAACACATCTATTTTACAATCGTAATATGTACATAAATAATACATACATATATATATATATATATATATATATATATATATATATATATAGAGAGAGAGAGAGAGAGAGAGAGAGAGAGAGAGAGAGAGAGAGAGAGAGAGAGAGAGAGAGAGAGAGGAACTCATAGATAGTAAAATATACACATAAATATTGATTATAGATGCACAAACAATCCAACGTTTGATTCAATAACAACATCTGTATTGCTTTAGATATATTCTTTCTTTCTTTCTTTATATGTGTATTTGTTTTTTTAGAGGCAGCAGCAATATATACGGACATAAATGAAGGTAATAGTTTTACAGTTAGAAAACAAAACACCACAATTCATTAAGTTTTATCTTTTATCTGGTGCGGTTTTACATTGTACCGATTGTACGAAAAACAACAACACAAACAAAAAAACAAAAACAAAATACACCGAGTAAATAACATTCAGTTCACTTGTTTATTTTTTTTTTTTTTGTTTAGTAATTAATTAATTAATTAATTAATTTATATTTTATTATTTTATTCTTTGTTTCTTTGCTTCCTGCTTTCTTTTTTTTTTTCTTTATTTGCTTTCGCAGTGGTTTATTTGCTAATTATTTAATTAAAATTTCTGATACAGGTTCAGGTGGGAAAGCTATACACTATGACAAAGGTAAATACAGCCGTACAGGTAACTTTAGTAAGACTAGGTGATTAAGTGACGGGTTTATTTTTGGCTTTTTTGACCACACACAGAATATTTATTGCGAAGTAATTTTTCTTTGGTTATTTATGTTTGAACTGTTTTTCAAAATAAATTAGAATTATGTCATTTCTTTTGACTAACCTTTGATTTATTCAGTCATGCATTCATGAATTTCAGTATTTTAACAAAAAATAGCTTAATGTGGTTCATTTAATCTTTTTGCCTCTTTTGCTCTGTGTCTATCACTCAAACAGATACATCAAAATACATATATCATTTACAGTCTTTATATATATATATATATATATATATATGTAGATAGATAGATAGATAGATAGATAGATAGATAGGTAGATAGGTAGAGATATATATAGATATTATGGTATAAAGAATCCAGATTTAGATAAAATAACAGTATCTATATTGCTTTAGATACATACATATATATATTTATTTATTTATTTATTATTTAGAGTCAATAGCAAAGAATATAGACAAAAATCAAGATAATAATGCGGGCAAAGTCAATATTCTTGCAGAAAAAAAATAAAAATAAAATAAATAAATTAAAAGTTAAAAATTAAAACTAAATAAACAAAAACTATTAAAAAAACCTCTTTCTATCTTAAGATTTAACTTTATCTGATCTGGTTTTAAGTTTTGTGGGTCAAACATAAACGAATACATCAAAACATAATATTTATTATGCCATTATGTTTGTTTATTAATTTTCATTTAATTTTAGATTCTTTTATTGTATTTAATTTTATTTATTTATTTATTTATTTATTTATTTATTTATTTATTTATTTATTTATTTATTTATTTATTTATTTATTGATTCATTGATTCATTTGTTGTTTCTTCGATTGCTTCTTTGTTTCTTTGCTTCCAACTTTCTTTCTTTCTTTTTTTCTTCCTTTACTCGCTGATATTTTATTAAAATTACTTATATAGGTCCAGATGAGAAAGCTATAGACAATGAGAAAGGTAAGTAACACTGTACAGGCAAGGTTTAAAGACTTGGTTATTAAATGATGTGTTTGTTTTTTTGACAAAACAGTAGACTTTTAAATTTTGTGAAGTAATTCTAGGTTACGTTAATAGATTTAAATTATTTTTAAAAATAAATTAGAAAAATGTCTGTTAAATCAATCCTTTTAATTAACCTTTCCTTTATTTATTCATCCATTCATCAATTTCTGTAAGATAATAAAACTATTTTAGTCTTGTTCGTTAATCTCTTTTCCTCTTTTACATTCTATCTAACACACATTGATACACATAGATGGAAATACATTTATCTTTTACACTTTTATATAGACATAGATATATGTACTATCCTTTATATGTAGATAGATACATAAATAGGTAGACAGATTATGTGGATAGATAGATAAATAGGTAGATAGATTATATGGATAGATATATAAATATATTGGTATAGTAACATAGCTATACTGCTACAGATATATTTATTTATTTATTAATTTAGAGCTAACGGCAGAATATACGGATATAGATCAAGGTAAGAACATGGATAATTTCAAAATGTATATCGCAAAGAAAAAATAAATAAGTACCATAATTCCTTATGTTTTAACTTCTATCTGTATCTTTATCTGCTTTAAGATTGCACAGGTCTTACTGGAAAAAAGAAAAAAGAAACACGAGAATAAATAACATTTAGTATATCAGACTAGTAGTTTATTATATTGTATTTTATTTTGTTTTATTGTATTTTATTTTATTTATTTATTTATTTATTTATTTATTTATTTATTTATTTATTTATTTATTTTTTGTTTACTTGTTTATTTAATTAATTTATTTATTTCTACTTTTCATTTGTCTGGTTTCTTCATGTTAGCTTGTTTAGTTATTTTGAACTCAATACATTTATTGATTCATTTACACATTAATTACTTAATTATTGCTATTTTATAAAGGTTTCGATGCGAAAGGTGTTGATTCTGCTGAAGGTAAGAAAACCTAGCAAGTCAGTATGAATAAAAATAGATATTTAACTTTTATTGTCTGTACATAGTATTTGTAAATTTTTCTAAGTGGAATTGATTATTTCAAATTATTTCAACAAAATAACTGAGCAAAATTTCCAGTCTATGATTCAGTTCCTGGTTCATAATTTCTGTATAATGATAAAATTATATGACAAAGAAAGCAATACCATAGTTATGATAGTAATATAGTAATACTGATAGTTGAAATAAAAACATTGACAGAAATAGCAACCAACCAGCCAACCAAGAGACTAAGCAGTAAGAACAAAAACAATAATAGTAATAATAAAAACGATAAAAAAACAGCAAATACTGTAGCAGTAGTAGTATTAGTGTTTTATTAGTTTCTTATTATTTGTTTGGTTAATTGTTTTATATATTTTTCGTCTTAATATATTATATTGAATTATTTTATATTATATTGTATTTATTGTTGTTTTCATTTTTTTGCTTCAGATTCAACAAGACCTGTGAAGCAACCTACTTCTATTGGTAAAATTAGTAGAAATAAATACATATATACACAGATATATAGAGACAGAGAGATAGAGACAGAAAGAAAAAGTAGAGCTAGAGTGATCTATCTGTCTATGTATCTATCTATCTATATATCTATCTATCTATCTATCTATCTATCTATCTATCTATATATATATATATATGTTTTTGTGTGTTTTTTTGTGTGTGTAAGAGAGAGAGAGAGAGAGAGAGAGAGAGAGAGAGAGAGAGAGAGAGAGAGAGAGAGAGAGAGAGAGAGAGAGAGAGAGAGATTAAATAAAACATTTTGAGGAAGGAAGACATTTGACATAGTAAATACAGATTCTTATTTTATTTTTTATAGATAAGGAGAGAGAAAATATGAATACTCTTCTGGGTAAACAACTTCTGCTTTATTATAAACAATTAAACGTGAACAAAAAATAAAAGCTAATAAAAACAAAAGGTATATATTTATGTTCGTTTATTAAACATGCTTTAATTGATTACAATTATTAGGAATTGTCGATGCTATAGAATATTTCTGATGTGCAGTAGGATGTTAGAATGTAATGTATTTTCTGATTTACTCTAGCACATGATACTCTTTAATAGGATATTTTTAAAAATTACAATTATTTTTCTAGGTATGCCATATCAAACATTATATCTGTGTTTGGCGGTGCTTGCTGTTTTTACCATGCTAGCTCTTTTTATGATTTTGAGGTAAGTTTGTAGGTTAGAGAAAATAAACAAAGACTTTTTAAGTGAAATAATATAGACAATATACATGTACACTCAAACATACATTCACATACACATACTTATATACATACATGTTCACATACGTACGAACAAACATACATTTCACACACACACACACACACACACACACACACACACACACACACATATATATATATATATATATATATATATATATATATATATATATATATATATATATATATTATATAAAACTTTGGCATCCAACATCGTTAAACTCTCAAAGAAAAAGAAAAAGAAATAAAATAAAACATGAATTTTGTGTCTAAATAAATTAGAAATGTATATTTTGCATCTTATATTCTTATCATCTCAGGTTGAGAGCAAGAACATTAAATGTGTTAGAAGATAAACAAAATGAAAGCAAAGAAGATAAGTATGGTGTGATGAATCCAGCTTTCGATTCTCATGACAAATCGTCGATTAAGAGTGAACTCTAGATATTTAGCTTTCTCTACATGTGACCGTGTTTCATTAGAGCGACATTTCGCTAGATGATTTATAAAGCTTTTTTCAAGTTACATTGTTATAAATCAATTTATTTGCCTTTTCTCTCGACTTTGTTAGTTTTATTATAATTATTATTTGTTTTTAATGAACTAAAATTCATTATTCGCTAATCTGGCTGAAATAAGAATTCTTGCTATTTTGCTTTTATTATTACTAGCAAAACAATCGTTTTTGTTTTCTTTTGAGTCGTTTGATAGTTTTTGGAACTTACAGATGAGGATCTACACGTAAATTCCTATACTTGAATAATTTCCGTTCAGTGATTGCTCTTGGT
This sequence comes from Chrysomallon squamiferum, assembly GCA_012295275.1. Lineage (NCBI taxonomy): Eukaryota > Metazoa > Mollusca > Gastropoda > Neomphalida > Peltospiridae > Chrysomallon > Chrysomallon squamiferum. Next base: position 20,586,804 of record CM022677.1, read on the forward strand.
TTTCTTGACATATTTCGGTAATTGTACAAAGGGTCCGAGCTGTACTGGCTTTACTGGTGTCTATTTCCTAAACGTCGTGCAGTGATGGGAAGCACTACATAATTCTATGCACAATACAGCTGTCCTACATTGAACTGTACTGGTCATTGACTCACTTTGTTTAAATTTATCCCAGTGTCAGCTCATTCTAACGTGAAGAGATGTCCTTCAGGTAAACCAAAGTGAAAGGTGAGCAACTCTTCATGCATATAAATGATCAATAACGAGTTTATCTACAACCGAAAGGAAATTTCTAAGTTTTGTGAATGATTATCATTCCTTAAGTGGACTTCTGTACACATACTGATTTTAGTGTTTGGCATTCGCTATTATTGCGATTTTTCTTCGATGCCTTCTCTCAGTTATTTTCGTTTACACTGGCTGGGTATTCCAGTTCCATAGTTTCGAAACCTAGTTAGAGTTTCTGTTATGAAAAACATTGTTATCATTGTGCACTATTGGAAAATAAAACTATTATATACATTTCTTGAGTGTCTGTTCTGTTCTTGAAAGATGTTAGATTGTAAGCACCAACACACATGTACACACCAACACACACTTATTCATATACATAACATATGTACACAAAAAGCTATGTGAAGAGGAGATTATGTGAGAAACATATGAACACAAGACAGTTATGGTTGATGATAAATATATAAATAAATAAATAAATAAACAAGAAAAGGTATAAAAATACAAAATATAAAAATAAATAAATAAACGATCAAAGAAATGGACAAATATGTTTTGAGTATTAGGCAAATAAATGGCATTAATTAATAAGAAAGCTGACTACTATTTAATGTATACTAATATTACCATTAACTGTATATATAATTAGCTATTTAAGTAATTATATAAAAAATAATATTTTACAATTTTGTCTGAATGTTATTTGAAATATGTTGTGTAACCGATATTATATGACGTCATTCATGGCGATGAGAAAAATTAGAATGATAAAATAAGGTACTGTAGTTTGTTATTTTATTTTTTGGTATTAATTAATATTTTTTGTAATAAAAAATATGTAACTGTTAGTTATTTTATAAAAAAAAAAAAACAACACTTTTCTCTGTTTCCTTCTTTTTTGTTTTATAGCTTTCAAATCTTAAACGTTTTAAATGTTCGGCTTTAACTTACGTCATGATGTATTCAATCGGCGTTATAATTAGTTTTGTTCCAGCTATTTGTTTTTTCTATTCAAGATGAGACTAGCCTCTTTCTTCTAAAAAAAAAACAAAAAAAAAAACAAAACAAAACAAACAAAAAAAAAAAACACCATCAGAAATAATCAGACGTTAGGGAATAGGAGAATAGCAAAAAAAAAAAAATAATAATAAAAAAAAAAAAAATAAATTACAGTAGTACTGAATAGTGAAATAATAATAATAATAATAATAATAATAATAATAATAATAATAATAATAATAATGAGATGGAGAATAAAGAATTCTCTCTGCTTTCAATTAACAATGGAAGCGAAACGAGATGTAGGAATTATAGGCTGTTTTTCAAGTATGGATAGAAATTAACTTTCGTGACCTTCACCTTGGCGAGATGGATTGGGCGACATCGCCGGAAACCTCGATGAAGATAAAAAATAAACTAATAATAAATAAAGAATGGAAATAAAAAATAAAATAATTAAAACAATTATAAATATGTGTATAATAATAATAATAATAATAATAATAATAATAATAATAATAATAATAATAATAATAATAATAATAATAATAATAATAATAATAATAATAACGCAGGACAAGTAGATAGTATAATAAATAAATAAATAAATAAATAAATAAAAAAAATGGATAAAAGGTGTAAGAAAAAAAAAAAAAAAAGAAGAAGAAATGAATAAGACTGGAAATTTAATATTATTTCACAAAAGTTCTTTAATCTCACCAATGCCGTTTAATGTTGTTCTCAATGACTGTCATGCATTTTAAGTAACAACAACAACAACAACCACAACAACACTAATAATAATAATAATGATATATATTAGTGATCAAAACTCTCGATTCTGTCTGGTATTAATTAGTACGCATGTTGTTTATTTTTCAGTTTCTCTATGAACTTCTTTAAGGTAAAATAATAATTTGTTATAAAAATAAAAGTGTATACTTCCTCATCTTGATCATGAGGATATGATAATGATGATAATACATAATCTAAAAGATTACAAAGTAAAAATTAATTAGATCATCAAAGTGTTTCTTAACATTTTTCCCATGAATCATGATGTGGTTTCGTACATAAGCCAGGAGATCTAAGTATCTTCTGCAAATGTGTTAATTACCTCTTTTTTTTTTTTCTTTTTTTTTTTTTTTAGGATTCATTTATTTATCTTTTATTTCTAGATGCTGTAAAACAGAAGTGATTCAATTCAATTTTAAAACAACATCATGGGTATTATCGTCTTAATATCGATTATGTTAACTATCCCAGCAGTATTTGCACAATGTCCTTCACAATGTCATTGTCACAGCGGTGTTTTTAATCATGAAGTCATTTGCTCGGAATTACCCAATTTATTTCCCAATCTGTCCAGTCTGGAACAAGTAACAAAGCCTATTCGACTTCATATACAACTCCATCCTTCCAGGACTTTATCGAAATCAGATTTCCCATTGAATTCGACAATTAATATTCTAAAAATTAAGTCCAAAGCTAACCCGTCCATTGAAAGCGAGGCTTTGATTCGATTAGCACCTTCATTATCAAATTTGAGTGTTGAAAATGCAGGATTATCATTTAAAGACAGAATGACGTTTTTAAAAGGACTGATGAAGCTGAACAAGCTTGTACTGAGCAAGAACCAGCAAATGGAAGGGGTTCTGCATCAATCCTGTTTTTCTAATCTGAGTCTCATCTCTCTGGAGGACATACAGCTAGACAACTGTAATCTGACATATATAAGACAATTCGTTTTCAAAGATTTAGAATCACTTCGAACTATAAATCTGAATTCTAATAGGCTAGAAAGTGTCGTTCCAGCTTTGGATCATATCAGAGATCTGATTCGTGTTGATTTGGGAAACAACAGCATCAAGATGATTCGGAATGAAGACTTCAGAGGACTTGGCAAATTAGAAACGTTGATACTAAGTGATAATCAACATTTAACTTTTGAACCAAACTGTTTCGCAGAATTAAAGTTTGTTTTAGAAGAGCTTATGTTGCGAAACTGCAAACTTGATAATGTACCGAAATGCATTCGTAATTTCACCAAATTAAAAAAACTCGATCTTGCTGACAATCCGCTTACATCTTTTACTAGAGAGTCTCTCGCAGGAGAAATGTGTCTCGAGGAACTTGATGTTAGTGGAACAAACTTTCCATTGTCACCAACAGTTTTCAGTGCACAAAAAGACTATTTGAGAAAATTGTCACTAAACAGGCGAAATTTAATTGCAGTTCCGACAGGAACTTTAGAAAATTTACCAAATCTTGTAACAATTAATTTGAGAAAAAACAAAATTAAAACTGTACCAGGAAACGCTTTTCAAGGCTATGCTATAACTAATGTGGACTTGTCTGAAAATCCTGTTACTACAGTCGATGCGAACTTTTTCAGTAGTATTGGTTTTCATCTTTCTGTTGGCCTCAAGAAAACTAAACTGGAAGAAGTGGATTTTATACTTGAATATAAAAGAGACAAATTTCGTAAAATTGACTTGATGGGTACAAATCTTGTGTGTAGCTGTAATCTGTATAAAATCATGCTTGCTTTACCTAAGGAGACACTTCACGGATACTGCATGGATGGGCTGAGGAAAGTATTTTTTATGGAGCGGTCGAAATTTTATTTACGAAATAAGTACAAATGTGATCGTGAGTATTCACTATACTTTTTTATTTCTTTGTTTGTTCGTTCGATTATTTATGGTTGATCGTGATGAACGTTAACACCATTATTAACTCTTGTATGAATTCATCAGCCAAGCTCTGGCTATAGATGGGTGCCTCTTTCTACATATGTAGGTATGTTGGTTTGGGTTCTTATACTCGATATCAGTTTGTCCATTGCCTACAGCCTAAACATCTGTTTTTCAGTCTCTATGAAAATAATTCTTGTTTAACAGTTGTGTCTTTTCTGTTGGAATCCCTCACTTTCAAGTTACTCACTGTTCATTTCCCTTTTCTTTTTCTTTCTGACCTTGATATATGCCTCTGTGTATCTTTGTTCTTCTTTGTTTCATCAATGAATGGAATGATTAACGCGTCAGTAAATTTAACTTCTTGTTCAATCTGCTTACATCCGTCAGTGGCGTTCCTAGGCGAATCGTTTGTATCACTGCTTTATCACAGGTTTTCTTTGTTTCTAGGCAGACGAGCAAAAAGGTTCTCGGAAAAAGGTATGGAAATATACATAGATAGACAGAGAGAAAAACAAATAAGAATGTACATACATATCTGTATCTATCTGCTTGCTATAGGCCAGTATAATCTATATAATCTGTATAATCTATATATTTAGTTGCTCTCTAAGTCTCTGTATATTTATACAGAAGACAGATAGATATGTGTATACAAAACACACACAGACATAAACACACATGTACATAGATAGAAAGACAGAGAGGTTGAGAGTTATATATTGTTTTAATGTACTACAAATCGTGTCGCTGACACATAGATAAATGGATGGATGCGTGTACTGATGTATGGATAGTTATAGCGTCATAGGCAGATACGCACAACGCTAAAAGGAAAGAGACGGATTAAAAGATGGACTGATGTATATACGTATACATACATACATATGTACATATACAGACAGAGAGATAGATAGATAGATAAATAGATAGATAATAGACAGATAGATATATATATATATATATATATATATCTTTACACAGTTCAGGAGAATGATGGATGGACTTCATGGACTTTATTTGGAATAACAAGATGCACTGTAACATGCGGAGAAGGCCATACAGCACAAATTATTGTTAGAAAATGCATACCATCGACAGGGGCCTGCAAAGGCAGCAGTTCAGTCTTATATCTTGCATCTTGTAACCCTGACCCTATGTTAGTGCCTTGTCCTGGTAATTGTCTTACAATGCTATCATGTTTCTATTTATATAATGACTTTATTAGAGCAGGCTACACTCATATATATATATATATATATAAAGAAAAACAAATATATAGATAAATAATGAAACAATGTAAATACACTAAATATTATTGTTATTGTTATTATTATTGTTATTATTATTGTTGTTGTTGTTACTAAAACTGTTTTTGTTGTTTTTCTGGGGTTTTTTAGAGAATATAATTCTACTGGATCCAGATGGCAGTCATTCCCAACCAGGTATGCACGACATTCTGATAACTAGTTAGGAATGGTTGCTGTTTGATAGATGCTAATACTGCGTGTGTGTGTGTGTGTGTCTGTGTGTGTGTTTATGTGGTGTGTCTGTGTGTGTGTGTGAGAGAGAGAACAGTCATGGACATGCACAATCATTTAAATTAACTCGGTACTTTTTGGAATCTGTACAAACACGACAAATACACAAGCACAGACAGATAGATGAATGGATAGAAATATATATCTATATATTTAAAGAGAGAGAGAGAGAGAGAGAGAGAGAGAGAGATATATATATGTATCATTTGTTTGTTTATCAGTGGATGGTGGATGGAGTTCGTGGTTCTACGATGATGTAATACAGTGCAGTGTAACGTGTGGTACTGGTTCTAGAATAAGGGTTCTCGTACGAACGTGCACTAACCCTTCTGTAAGAAACGCCGGAAAGCCTTGCGATGGTGCGACAATGATGTATTCGAATAATGATCCCACATGCAGTACTGGATTCAGCTGTGACGGTGTGTTTTTAAATTAAAAACTGCTTATTATATTTAATTATGATTATCACTGTCGTTCCTGTCACTGTTTTTAATTCTTGTTGTTATTACTATTTTTATGTTTCTTTCTTTTGATGCATTCATTGATTCTTTCATTCATTCATTCATTCATATCAATTTAATATTGTTTTATTATTATTATTTAATTACAGATACAACAGCACGTGGTAAATACGACCAATATTTTTATTTTGTTGAATTTCTCAACGAAATAGTGAGTTGTGAATAAAAAAATATAAAAAATAAAATAAAATAAATAATTAAATAAAAAGGAAAAGGAAATAACCTAAAAATGGATAAAAATAGACAGAGAAATATATGGTTTCATGCACAGATGGATGAATGCATTCATAAAAGGATGGATTGATATCTGTGTATTTGAGTGTGTGTATGTATTTTTATCTATTATGTATGTACGTATGTATATGTGTATACGTATATCTATATATCTATCCATCTCTATACATACACACCCACACATACATATACACGTGCATTCATATATATACATACATACAAACACATTTTTTTAAAGTAAATGGTGGATGGACTATGTGGACAAGAATCAATATATCAAGGTGCTCTGTAACGTGTGGTTCTGGATTTACAACTATCACCAAAATTAGACGTTGCACAAACCCGCGTCCCTGGAATGGCGGAAACAACTGCACAGGCTACAACGCAATACTTGAATATGGAACGTGTGACACAAGAGCCACTTGTCCTGGTAATTTGTTCACAACGCTGTACTTCTAGTTATGGTGTTATTGCCTTTTTTGTAGTTTTTTTGTTGTTTGTTCATTTAAACGTGTTATTCATTTTCATTACTATTATGGTTATTACTATTACTATTATTATTATTATTATTATTATTATTGTTATTATTAATAACCGTAGTTGTAGTAATCTTGGCTTTAATAATTGTGGTATTAGAAGTAGTAGTAGCTGTAGTAGCAGAAAAAGTAGTTGTAGTAGTAGTAGTTGTTACAGTATTTTATTGTTCTTGTTTTTATTATTATGAATTCATTCATCGTTATTATTGTCGTTGTTGTTGTTATTGCTCGAATGAAAAGATTAACTTTGATGTATATGTATTTAAAAACAACACAAAATAATAATAACAAGAAGACGGTAACCTTTCTTCCACACCAGGCACGCGTAACGTGTTTATGAGTGTCAGCTCTTTCATGCTGGCAAATAGAGTGTGTGCGTGTGTGTATGTGTGTGTGTGTGTTTGTGTGCTTGTGTTGGTATGTGTTCGTGCTTATTCACAGATAAATAGGGATAGACAAAATGTGAACAGAAGATCAATTTCTATATTTTACGTCACTGACCAATAGCGTTTTAGAGTGGAAGTATTTTCACACACACACATAGAGAAATACACAAATACATACACACACAAACACAAAGACCCACATACACACAGACACACATATATACACACACAGGCAAATACATAAGTGTCCGTTTTCAAATGTTTTACTTCTGTTATAATTAAATATGAACAATCTGTTTCCCTAAAAGAAAAATTCAATGTGTGCACTATAAAATATTTTCGGTTAATTAAATCTAAATATTTAAAGTGTTAATTTTGTCATGGCTTATATAAAAGTTTTGCAGATCACTGCAATGGTTGTGATACGACCTGTAGTCCTATTGTCACTACACATAAATACATTGTTTATCATATTCTTGCACATTGTTCAAAGCCAGCAAGCTTATCAATTGTTTACAATATTACATTCTTCAAAAGATTTAGTCACATTTGTCACTGTGTCAAAACTTACAGACTTAGTACTAGTTTCTGAATAAGAGATCAACAATCAAATCTGCACATTACATTTGATTTGCTTTATGTTAGATAGGAGTTTCACTCTTTTTTGTTTTTTATTGTTGAAAAATATATATTCTGTTTACCGGCGACAACTGTAGCCAGCCACAGGAACGGAAACTGGTTCACTGTTTGGAACAATAAATACGAAGAAATAAGCAAGTGAAAAGATTTTAGAAGTGCTAGATAATGATAATTTTATATTATATCCCATAAATGATGCCGAACATAGTATGTTAATAAGAATCAACACTTTACCGAAAGTAATATTATGAAGTTAAAATCGTTAGATTACATAATGAATTCAGTCATCACATATGTAGTCTCGAGAATAATGAGAAAAAAACGCATTATGTCACTTTAGTTTCTGTATTATTTAAGACTGCAGGATAAAACAAATAAGGGGTTTAAAGCCCTAAGATATCACCTTTATCACGAGAGGGCTGGACTGGCCAATCTAGTTCTGCTTGGATGCATACGAAATTGCAACATGTGCACGATAAAGCTGATATGTTAAGATGGGAACGAGTATTTGCCTGTCAAAGAATATGATTTTAGACACACACAAAAATCAGCACATTCTCGGACACACTAAAACATTGTAAAATAACTCGACTGTTGATGGAAACTTTACCAATGGATGTATCAATCCATATATAAGACTGAAAATCTCAATTAGCATAAAGCAAAACAAATATATTTTCGTTATTTATCTGTCTGTCTGTTCAGTAGTAAGTTGAAACGTGTGTGTGTGTGTGTGTGTGTGTGTGTGTGTGTGTATATATAGAGACAAAGATAGATATATTGATTGATAGAACCGTGTCACTTCTTTGTTAATTAGTGAATGGTGGATGGTCTACATGGAAGATGGAGAAAATAACTTACTGCACTGTCACCTGTGGTATAGGTACCAACATAGTGCACCGTGTTCGACAGTGCAGTAACCCATCTCCAAGCAATGGTGGAAGAGAATGTGTGGGTTCCAAAACAGAAAGAACAAATGACAATTGTGATACTGGTGTCAAATGTGGTGGTATGTTTCTCACAGCTGTATACGTCTTGATTTTTATTTTACTTTGCATTATTGTAATTAAATTATAGTGAAGAAGATAAATAAAACCACCATTAAAGAACAGCTATTTGTTTAGTCAAAGCAAAAACTGCATATCTTACTTGATTGTCATAATTGTTGTTGTTGCTGTTTTTGTTGGTGTATAGAAATATGTGTGTGAATATATGCATATATATATGTTTATATATATGTATATATGTATGTATGTATATGTATGTATATATATATGTATGTATGTATGTATGTATATATATATATATATATATATTCACTCATTTACTGACTTATTAGTTGATTTATTTTGTTGCTCTTTAGTGTTCCGTTATGTTATTTGTTTGTTTGTTTATCATTATTATTATTATTGTTATTATTATTATTATTATTATTATTATTATTATTATTATTATTATTATTATTTAATATTTCAGAACCTGATGGAGATGGTAAGTATGACTGTATAGGAGAAAGAGTAAGTTGACAACAAATAAATAAATAAAAACAATAACTAAATAGCTAAGTAAATAAATAAATAAATAAATAAATAAGTATAAATGAAGAACATGTCTCGTATAGTTTGATAGATGGTTATCTAGACAGATAGTTAGATGAACGAATATATATAAATAGAGAAATACATAGACAGACAGATAGATTCATGGAAGGAATTAGAGATAGATAGATTGTTAGACGAACAGATGGATGAATGGATAGATTGATGTACATAAAATGTAGACATTTATCTATAATCCTAACACATTTCTAGTCAATGGTGGATGGGCTAGTCTATGGCATTATTCTAAGACAGGAAAGTGCAGTGTAACGTGTGGTTCTGGGTTTAGAGCTGTCACGAAATTTCGACAGTGCATAAACCCAACTCCGAGGAATGGCGGAAAAATGTGTAGCGGCGAAAGTATAAAATCCGTACAAGAAACATGTCACATAAAGGATGGGTGTCCTGGTAATTTGTTCACAATGCTTTTGTTCTGATTATTATTTGATTATTTGTTTCATTTATGGTGTTGTTATTGATGTGTATTACTTTACAATTTCACTATATTTGAATAAACCATGATACCATGAATATTATTTTGTAGTTACAAGTAGAATGAGTGTGTGTGTGTGTATGCGTGTGTGTTTGTGTGTTTATATAGATATAGATATTTATGTGTATTTACATACATATATACATAAAACGTATCCCCAGACAGACAGATGTACATGTTTATGAAACAGACATATTAATTATTTGTTTATCAGTGGATGGTGGATGGACTTCATGGGACGTTGGTGAAAGATATACGTGCAGTGTCACGTGTGGTAGTGGTCGTAGAACACTGACACATTTTCGAGAGTGCACTAACCCGTCTCCAAGCTACCATGGAAAACTATGTATTGGTTTCACCGAAAAAATTACTGACGAAACGTGTAATACTGGAATCAGCTGTGACGGTATATTTCTTAAAATTAAAAAACTTTTGCTGTATGAGGGTAAATACTTGTATGTCGTGACCTGTAGAGTGTTATTTTTCTTTCATTGTATCAGCTTTAATTAATTAGTTTACGTACGTATATATTTATTTACCTTTTGATTTGTTTGATTGTTTCTTTCTTTCTTTTTCTTTATTTGTTCATTAATTTAAAAATTCATTTTAATTATTTTATACCATCTGTATTGATTAATTATTTTATGAACTAATTAATTTGTTTGTTTGATTCTTTCTTTCTTCCTTCTTTCTTTTTTCTTTCTTTATCCATTCATTTTCTTCTATTATTAGCAATGTGTTAATTAAGAAGATTTTAATTATTTTTTCGTTCATTTAATTACTAATTATTCAATCGTTACTAATTAAACAGATATTCCATGGAACCCTGAAGACCCAAATGAAGGTGAGGAAAAAAATTAAAACCAACGTTAATGAAACCTAGGTATCTGAGTAAGATTTTATCGTCTATAGCTTTTCACCTCAGGACAAAACGTATACTATAAGGTGAAGTCAATTAATTCGAAATATTTTTGAAAAGAAATTAGAAAAATTTCAAGTTTGTTTACCCTTTCTTTCAATGTGTCATCCATACATGCTGTCAGTACAATAATAAAAATAGTTTGATATGGTTTTCCTTATCTCTTTATCTGTTTTACACTTTAACATATACACTCGAACACATCTACCGTAAATAACCTTAATTTAAATTTAATATCTACCTGTCTATCTTTTAATATATACATATATTTTATTGATGTTTTCAGTATATTCAGAAACGAATCAAGGTAAGGGCAAGGACGACATCAATTTTTCTTAGGTTATTGAACTGAGTTCCGTAATTTATTATTTTTTAATTTTTTAATCACGTTTTTCATTTTACAATGAAGGCGTTTAGCTGAAAGGAACACGGGAACAACTAATTTTGGTTTATCATTAGAAATGATTATGTGCAGTGCTGTTTTTCTTTTGCATTTATTTGATTGTTTATTTATTTATTTATTTATTTATTTATTTATTTTTATATCTGTTTGTTTCTTTATCTATTTATTTATTCACTCATGCCATTTTGAATTGTGCATTCGTTCACTCTTTCTTCAGTTTAAACTATTTTTATCAATAAGTTAGGAAAACGTCACTTCTGTAATTTCTTTTGATTAACCTATCAGTCATGAATTGGTCTATTTCAGTAAGATAATGAAAATAGTTTAATCTGGTTAATCAAATAAGTCTGCCTCTTTTACTCTCTGTGTATCACGCAGTGGCTCAAATAGAGCAAAACATATCTATTTTACACTCGTAATATATACATACATAATACATACATATATATATATATATATATATATATATATATATATATATATAGAGAGAGAGAGAGAGAGAGAGAGAGAGAGAGAGAGAGAGAGAGAGAGAGAGAGACTCTTAGATAGTAAAATACACACATAAATATTGATTATAGATGCACAAACAATCCAACGTTTGATTCAATAACAACATCTGTATTGCTTTAGATATATTCTTTCTTTCTTTCTTTATATGTGTATTTGTTTTTTTTAGAGGCAGCAGCAATATATACGGACATAAATGAAGGTAATATTTTACAGTTAGAAAACAAAACACCACAATTCATTAAGTTTTATCTTTTATCTGTGTGCGGTTTTACATTCTAACGGTTGTACGAAAATCAACAACAACAACAAGAACAACAAAAAAACAACAAAAAAATCCCAAATATACGAAGACAAAAAAATGAGTAAATAACATTCAATTCACTTGTTGTTGTTTTTTTTTTTGTTTTTTATTTGTTTAGTAATTAATTAATTAATTAATTTATTTATATTTTATTCGTTTATTCTTTGTTTCTTTGCTTCCTGCTTTCTTTTTTTCATTATTTGCTTTTGCAGTGGTTTATAGGCTAA
>CM022677.1:20604040-20644040 GCA_012295275.1 Chrysomallon squamiferum
TAGATATATAAACATATTGGTATAGTAACATAGCTATACTGCTACAGATATATTTATTTATTTATTTATTTAGAGTCAACAGCACAGAATATAGACACAAATCAAGGTAATAATCCGGGCAAAGTCAACATTCTTACAGAAAAAAAAAAATAAAAAAAAAATAAAATAAAATAAAATAAAAATTAAATATTATAACTAAAAAAGAAAAAAAAAACACAATAAAAAAACACTTTCTATCTTAAGATTTAACATGATGTGATCTGGTTTTACGTTGTGTGGGTCAAACATAAACGAATATACCAATAAATAACACTTATTATGTCAGTATATTTGTTTATTAATTTGTATTTAATTTTAGTTTTTCATTTTACAATGAAGGCGTTTAGCTGAAAGGAACACAGGAACAACTAATTTTGGTGTATCATTAGAAATAATTATGTGCAGTGCCGTGAAAATTTTGTTTTTCTTTTGCATTTATTTTTTGTTTATTTAATTATTTATTTATTTATTTATTTATACATTCATTCATTCATTCATTTGTTCTTTCTTCGATTGCTTTTTTGTTTCTTTGCTTCCAACTTTCTTTCTTTCTTTTTTCTTCCATTACTCGCTGATATTTTATTAAAATTACTTATATAGGTCCAGGTGAGAACGCTATAGACAATGAGAAAGGTAAGTAACACTGTACAGGCAAGGTTTAAAGACTTGGTTATTAAATGATGTGTTGTTGTTTTTTTCACAAAACAGTAGACTTTTAAATCTTGTGAAGTAATTCTGGGTAACGTTAATAGATTTAAATTATTTTTAAAAATAAATTAGAAAAATGTCAAGTAAATCAATCCTTTTAATTAAGCTTTCCTTTATTTAGTCATCCATTCATCAATTTCTATAAGATAATAAAACCATTTTAGTGAAGTTCGATAATCTCTTTTCCTCTTTCACATTCTATCTAACACACATTGATACACATAGATGCAAACACATTTCTGTTTTACAGTTTTATATAGACATAGATATATGTACAATCCTTTATATGTAGATAGATAGATAAATAGGTAGACAGATTGTATGGATAGATAGATAAATAGGTAGATAGATTATATGGATAGATATATAAACATATTGGTATAGTAACATAGCTATACTGCTACAGATATATTTATTTATTTATTTATTTAGAGTCAACAGCACTGAATATAGACACAAATCAAGGTAATAATCCGGGGAAAGTCAACATTCTTACAGCAAAAAAAAAATAAAAAAAATAAAAATAAATAAAAAATAAATATATAAAAATTAAAAATTATAACTAAAAAAAAAAAAAAAAAACACAATAAAAAAACACCTTTCTATCTTAAGATTTAACATGATGTGATCTGGTTTTACGTTGTGTGGGTCAAACATAAACGAATATACCAATAAATAACACTTATTATGTCAGTATATTTGTTTATTAATTTTTATTTAATTTTAGTTTTTCATTTTACAATGAAGGCGTTTAGCTGAAAGGAACACAGGAACAACTAATTTTGGTTTATCATTAGAAATAATTATGTGCAGTGCCGTGTAAAGTTTGTTTTTCTTTTGCATTTATTTTTTGTTTATTTAATTATTTATTTATTTATTTATTTATACATTCATTCATTCATTCATTTGTTCTTTCTTCGATTGCTTCTTTGTTTCTTTGCTTCCAACTTTCTATCTTTCTTTTTTCCTTCCTTTACTCGCTGATATATTATTAAAATTACTTATATAGGTCCAGGTGAGAACGCTATAGACAATGAGAAAGGTAAGTAACACTGTACAGGCAAGGTTTAAAGACTTGGTTATTAAATGATGTGTTGTTGTTTTTTTCACAAAACAGTAGACTTTTAAATCTTGTGAAGTAATTCTGGGTAACGTTAATAGATTTAAATTATTTTTAAAAATAAATTAGAAAAATGTCAAGTAAATCAATCCTTTTAATTAAGCTTTCCTTTATTTAGTCATCCATTCATCAATTTCTATAAGATAATAAAACCATTTTAGTGAAGTTCGATAATCTCTTTTCCTCTTTCACATTCTATCTAACACACATTGATACACATAGATGCAAACACATTTCTGTTTTACAGTTTTATATAGACATAGATATATGTACAATCCTTTATATGTAGATAGATAGATAAATAGGTAGACAGATTGTATGGATAGATAGATAAATAGGTAGATAGATTATATGGATAGATATATAAACATATTGGTATAGTAACATAGCTATACTGCTACAGATATATTTATTTATTTATTTATTTAGAGTCAACAGCACTGAATATAGACACAAATCAAGGTAATAATCCGGGGAAAGTCAACATTCTTACAGCAAAAAAAAAAAAAAAAAAAAAAAAAAAAAATAAAAATAAATATATAAAAATTAAAAATTATAACTAAAAAAAAAAAAAAAAAAAAATAAAAAAACACCTTTCTATCTTAAGATTTAACATGATGTGATCTGGTTTTACGTTGTGTGGGTCAAACATAAACGAATATACCAATAAATAACACTTATTATGTCAGTATATTTGTTTATTAATTTTTATTTAATTTTAGTTTTTCATTTTACAATGAAGGCGTTTAGCTGAAAGGAACACAGGAACAACTAATTTTGGTTTATCATTAGAAATAATTATGTGCAGTGCCGTGTAAAGTTTGTTTTTCTTTTGCATTTATTTTTTGTTTATTTAATTATTTATTTATTTATTTATTTATACATTCATTCATTCATTCATTTGTTCTTTCTTCGATTGCTTCTTTGTTTCTTTGCTTCCAACTTTCTATCTTTCTTTTTTCCTTCCTTTACTCGCTGATATATTATTAAAATTACTTATATAGGTCCAGGTGAGAACGCTATAGACAATGAGAAAGGTAAGTAACACTGTACAGGCAAGGTTTAAAGACTTGGTTATTACATGACGTGTTTGTTTTTTTGACAAAACAGAAGACTTTTAAATCTTGTGAAGTAATTCTAGGTTACGTTAATAGATTTAAATTATTTTTAAAAATAAATTAGAAAAATGTCTGTTAAATCAATCCTTTTAATTAACCTTTCATTTATTTGGTCATCCATTCATCAATTTCTATAAGATAATAGAACCATTTTAGTGAAGTTCGATAATCTCTTTTCCTCTTTCATATTCTATCTAACACACATTGATACACATAGATGCAAACACATTTCTGTTTTACAGTTTTATATAGACATAGATATATGTACAATCCTTTATATGTAGATCGATAGATAAATAGGTAGACAGATTGTATGGATAGATAGATAAATAGGTAGATAGATTATATAGATAGATATATAAACATATTGGTATAGTAACATAGCTATACTGCTACAGATATATTTATTTATTTAGAGTCAACAGCACAGAATATAGACACAAATCAAGGTAATAATCCGGGGAAAGACAACATTCTTACAGCAAAAAAAAAAAAAAAAAAAAAAAAAAAAAAAAAAAAAATAAAAATTAAAAATTATAACTAAAAAAGAAAAAAAAAAAAACACAATAAAAAAACAACTTTCTATCTTAAGATTTAACATTATGTGATCTGGTTTTATGTTGTGTGGGTCAAACATAAACGAATATACCAATAAATAACACTTATTATGTCAGTATATTTGTTTATTAATTTTTATTTAATTTTAGTTTTTCATTTTACAATGAAGGCGTTTAGCTGAAAGGAACACAGGAACAACTAATTTTGGTGTATCATTAGAAATAATTATGTGCAGTGGCGTGCAAAGTTTGTTTTTCTTTTGCATTTATTTTTTGTTTATTTATTTATTTATTTATACATTCATTCATTCATTCATTTGTTCTTTCTTCGATTGCTTTTTTGTTTCTTTGCTTCCAACTTTCTATCTTTCTTTTTTCTTCCATTACTCGCTGATATTTTATTAAAATTACTTATATAGGTCCAGATGAGAACGCTATAGACAATGAGAAAGGTAAGTAACACTGTACAGGCAAGGTTTAAAGACTTGGTTATTAAATGATGTGTTGTTGTTTTTTCACAAAACAGTAGACTTTTAAATTTTGTAAAGTAATTCTAGGTTACGTTAATAGATTTAAATTATTTTTAAAAATAAATTAGAAAAATGTCAAGTAAATCAATCCTTTTAATTAACCTTTCCTTTATTTGGTCATCCATTCATCAATTTCTATAAGATAATAAAACCATTTTAGTCTTGTTCGATAATCTCTTTTCCTCTTTTACATTCTATCTAACACACATTGATACACATAGATGCAAACACATTTCTGTTTTACAGTTTTATATAGACATAGATATATGTACAATCCTTTATATGTAGATATATAGATAAATAGGTAGATAGATTATATGGATAGATATATAAACATATAGTTGTAGTAACATACATATACTGCTGCAGATATATTTATTTATTTATTTATTTATTAATTTAGAGCTAACGGCAGAATATACGGATATAAATCAAGGTAAGAGCATGGATAATTTTGATATGCATATCGAAAGGAAAAAATAAATAAGTACCATAATTCCTTATGTTTTAACTTCCATCTTTTTCTTTATCTGCTTTAAGATTGCATAGGTCCTACTGAAAAAAAAAAAAAAACAAACACGAGGATAAATATCATTTAGTACATCAGTTTACTAGTTTATTATATTTAATTTTATTTTGTTTTATTGTTTTTAATTTTATTTATTTAGTTAGTTTTTGTTTATTTGTTTATTTGTTTATTTATTTATTTGTTTATTTATTTATTTCTGTTTTTCATTTGTATGGTTTCTTTATGTTAGCTTTTACAGTTATTTTGAACTCAATACATTTATTGATTCATTTACACATTAATTATTTAATTATTGCTATTTATAAAGGTTTCGATGCGAAAGGTATTGATTCTGCTGAAGGTAAGAAAACCTACCAAGTCGGTATGAATAAAAATAGATATTTAACTTTTATTGTGTGTACATAGTATTTGTGTATTTTTCTAAGAGGAATTGATTATTTCAAATTATTTTTATAAATAACTGAGCAAAATGTCCAGTCTGTGATTCAGTTCCTGGTTCATAAAATGATATGAAAAAGAAAGCAATACTATAGTTATGATAGTAATATAGTAATACTGATAGTTGAAATAAAAACATTGAAAGAAATAGCAACCAACCAACCAACCAAGAGACTAAGAAGACAACACACTCAGAAGTAATAAATAAAATAAATGCACTTAATATAGATTAAATAGGACAAAACAAAAAATAAAAATGAAAGAAAAATGCAAATATGTTTTTGTGTCTGAATATGTACTCACTTGTCTGCAAAGTCTAGAATGATATGTTTTGGCAGTGTTGTTTACAACTATCGGCCATTTACGCCAGTTTCAAATATCACTAAATAAACAAAGTATCCAAGTGTAAGTCTAAGACTAAAACTGAATTGTCTTCCCTATATCGCTGGTAAAAGGAATGAATATGATTAAGAGCATATAACAACAACAGCAGCAATAGCAGGAGCAACAACAAAAACAAATATTGTAGCAGTAGTAGTATTAGTATTGTTTTATTTGTTGTTTTTATTGTTTGTTTTATTAATTTCTGATTATTTGTTTCGTCTTTTATCTATTTTTCGTCTTAATTTTTGTATATTATATTGTATTTATTGTTGTTTCCATTTTTTGTTACAGATTCGAGAGGACTTGTGAAACAACATACTTCTACTGGTAAAATTAGTAGAAATAAATACATATATACACAGATATATAGAGACAGAGAGAAAGAGACAGAAAAAAAAATAGAGCTAGAGTGATTTATCTATCTATGTATCTATCTATATATATATGTTTGTGTGTGTTTGTGCAGAGAGAGAGAGAGAGAGAGAGAGAGAGAGAGAGAGAGAGAGAGAGAGAGAGAGAGAGAGAGAGAGAGAGAGAGAGAGAGAGAGAGAGAGAGAGATTAAATAAGACAATTTGAGGAAGTAAGGCCTTTCACATAGTAAATACACAGTTTCTTATTTTATTTTTTATAGATAAGAAGAGAGAAAATACGAATACTCTTCTGGGTAAACAACTTCTGCTTTATTATAAACAATTAAACGTGAACAAATTTAAAAGTTAATAAAAATAAAAGGTATATATTTATGTTCGTTTATTAAACATGCTTTAATTGATTACAATTATTAGGAATTGTCGATGCTATAGAATATTTCTGATGTGCAGTAGGATGTTAGAATGTAATGTATTTTCTGATTTACTGTAGCACATGATACTCTTTAATAGGATATTTTTAAAAATTACAATTATTTTTCTAGGTATGCCATATCAGACATTTTATCTGGGTTTGGCGGTGCTTGCTGTTTTTACCATGCTGGCTCTTTTTATGATTTTGAGGTAAGTTTGTAGGTTAGAGAAAATAAATAAAGAATTATTAAGTGAAATAGTATTGACAATATACATGTACACACAAACATACATTCACATACACATACACATACATACATACATTTACATATACGTACGAACAAACATACATTTCATATATATGTCGTTGAACTTTTAAACAAAGTAAAGGAATAAAAAAGAAAAAGAAAAATAAATAAAATAAAACATGAATTTTGTGTCTAAATAAATTAGAAATGTATATTTTGCATCTGATATTCTTATCATCTCAGGTTGAGAGCAAGAACATTAAATGTGTTAGAAGATAAACAAAATGAAAGCAAAGAAGATAAGTTTGGTGTGATGAATCCAGCTTTCGATTCTCATGACAAATCGTCGATTAAGAGTGAACTCTAGATATTTAGCTTTCTCTACATGTGACCGTGTGCCATTAGAGCGACATTTCGCTACATGATTTATAAAGCTTTTTTCAAGTTACATTGTTTAAAATCAATTTATTAGCATTTTCTTTCGACTTTGTTAGTTTTATTACAATTATTATTTGTTTATCTGGCTGAAATAATTCTTGCTATTTTACTGTTATTATTATTGGATCTTAAAGATGAGAATCTACACGTAAATTTGCATACTTGAATAATTTCCGTTCAGTGGGTGCACTTGGTTTTCTTCACATATTTCGTTAATTGTACAAAGTGTCTGAGCTTTACTGGCGTATGAACTTCAACAACCAAACCTTTGAAATATCGTGATAATGGTGTCTATTTACTAAACGTCGTGCAGTGATGGGAAGCAGTACATAATTCTATGCACAACACAGCTGTCCTACATTGAACTGTACTGGTCACTGACTCACTTTTCGTTTCCCTTTAAATTTGTTTAAATTTATCCCAGTATCAGCTCAGTCAAACGTGAAGAGATGTCCTTCAGGTAAACCAAAGTGAAAGGTGAGCAACTCTTCATGCATATAAATGATCAATAACGAGGTAATCTACAACCGAAAGGAAATTTCTAAGTTTTGTGAATGATTATCATTCCTTAAGCGGACTTCTGTACACGCACTGATTTTAGTGTTTGGCATTTGCTATTATTGCGATTTTTCTTTGATGCCTTCTCTCAGTTATTTTCGTTTACACAGAGTAGTCATTCCAGTTCCATAGATTCGAAACCTTGTTTGAGTTTCTGTTATGAAAAATATTTTTATCGTTGTGCACTGTTGGAAAATATAACTATTGTATACATTTCTTGAGTGTCTGTTCTTTTCACGAGAGATCATACACTTATTGATATAATTAATGATAAATAAATAAATAAAGAAACAAACAAACAAACAAGAAGAAATATAATAATAAAAAGTATAAAAATAAATAAATAAACTAAGTATCAAAGAAATCGACAAATATATTTTGGAGTATTATGTGAATAAATGCTATTAATTAATAAGAAAGCTAACAACTATTTAATGTAGACTAATATTACCGTTATCTGTATATATATAAATGGATATTTAAGTAATTATATAAAAAAGTAACATTTTACAATTTTGTCATATTGTTATTTGAAATATGTTGTATTACCGATAGTTTCGAAATCTTAACATTATATGACGTCATACAGTGGCGATCAGAAAAATTCGAATTGTAAAATGAGGTAATGTTCTTTGTTATTTTATTTGTTTGTATTAATTAATATTGGAAAAATATAACTGTTAGTTATTTTATAAAAACACTTTTCTCTGTTTCCTACCTTTAATGTATTAAAGCTTTTAAATCTGAAACGTTTTTTGTTTTAAAATGTTCGGCTTGTAACTTATATCACGATTTATTCAATCGACGTTATAATTATGTTTGTTCCAGCTGTTTGTTTAATCTGTTCAAGATGAGACCAGCCTCTTTCATCTCAAAAAAAAAAAAAAAAAAAAAAACGTCAGAAATAGTCAGACGTTAGCAGACAATGTCTGCTCAGGTTCAGTAAAACAGTTCTTTTTCATTTGTTGGGGACATCAGAGCATAGCAAGAAAAGAAAAAATACAGTAATACTGAATAGTGAAATAATATTTTAACTTTAATAATAATAATAATAATAATAATAATAATAATAATAATAATAATAATAATAATGAGATGGAGAATAAAGAATTATCTCTGCTTTCAATTAACAATGGAAGCGAAACGAGATGTAAGAATTATAGGCTGTTTTTCAAGTATGGATAGAAATTAACTTTCGTGACCTTCACCTTGGCGAGATGAATTGGGCGACATCGCCAGAAACCCCGATGAAGCTAAAAAATAAACTAATAATAAGTAAATTATGAAACAACAAACAAACAAAAAAATTAAAACAATTATAAATATGTGTATAATAATAATAAATAATAATAATAATAATAATAATAATAATAATAATAATAATAATAATAGTAATAATAACGTAGGACAAGTAGATAGTATAATAAATAAATAAATAAATAAATAAAACAAATGGAAAAAAGGTGTAAGATAAAAAATTAAAAGAAATGAATAAGAATTGAAATTTAATATTATTTCACAGAAGTTATTTAATTTCACCAATGCCGTTTAATGTTGTTCTCAATGACTGTGAAGCATTTTAAGTAACAACAACAACAACAACAACACCAATAATAATAATAATAATATTTTAGTGATCAAAACTCTAAATTCTGTCTGGTATTAGTATGCATGTTGGTTTTTTTCAGTTTCTTTATAATCCTCTTTAATGTGAAATAATAATTTCTTATAAAAATTAACTTCCTCATCTAGATCATGAGGATATGATAATGATGATAATATATACTATAAAAAATTACAAAGTAAAAATTAATTAGATCATCAAAGTGTTTCTTAAAATTTCCCCCATGAGTGATGATAATGATGGCATTTGGTTTCGTATATAAAGCAGAAGATCTAAGTACCTTTCCGAAATGTGTTAAATACTTTTTTTTTTTTTTTTTATTTTTCTTTCTTTTAGGATTTATTTATTTTATCTTTTATTTCTAGATGCTATAAAACAGAAGTGATTCAATTCAATTTTAAAACAACATCATGGGTATTATCGTCTTAATATCGATTCTGTTAACTAACCCAGCAGTATTTGCACAATGTCCTTCACAGTGTCATTGTCACAGCGGTGTTTTTAATCATGAAGTCATTTGTTCGGAATTACCAAATTTATTTCCCAATCTGTCCGGTTTGGCACAAGTCACAAAATCTATTCGACTTGATATACAACTCCATCCTTCAAGGACTTTATCGAAATCTGATTTCCCATTGAATTCGACAATTAATATTCTAGAAATTAAGTTCGAAGGTAACCCGTCCATTGAAAGCGAGGCTTTGATTCGATTAGCACCTTCATTATCAATTCTGAGTGTTCAAAATGCAGGATTATCATTTAAAGACAGAATGACGTTTCTAAAAGGACTGACGAAGCTGAAAAAGCTTGTACTGAGCAAGAACCAGCAAATGGAAGGGGTTCTGCATCAATCCTGTTTTTCTACTCTGAATCTCATCTCTCTGGAGGACATACAGCTAGACAACTGTAATCTGACATATATAAGACAATTCGTTTTCAAAGATTTAGAATCACTTCGAACTATAAATCTGAATTCTAATAGGCTAGAAAGTGTCGGTTCAGGTTTGGATTATATCAGAGATCTTACTCGTGTTGATTTGGGAAACAACAGCATCAAGATGATTCGGAATGAAGACTTCAGAGGACTTGGTAAATTGGAAACTTTGATACTAAGTGAAAATCGACATTTAACTTTTGAATCAAACTGTTTCGGAGAATTAAAATTTGTTTTAGAAGAGCTTATGTTGCGAAACTGCAAACTTGATAATGTACCGAAATGCATTCGTAATTTCACCAAATTAAAAAAACTCGATCTTGCTGACAATCCGCTTACATCTTTTACTAGAGAGTCTCTCGCAGGAGAAATGTGTCTCGAGGAACTTGATGTTAGTGGAACAAACTTTCCATTGTCACCAACAGTTTTCAGTGAGCAAAGAAACTGTTTGAGAAAACTATCACTAAACAGGCGAAATTTAATTGCAGTTCCCACAGGAACTTTAGAAAATTTACCAAATCTTGTAACAATTAATTTGAGAAACAACAAAATTAAAATTGTACCAGGAGACGCTTTCCGTGGCTGTCCTATAACTAATGTGGACTTGTCAGAAAATCCTGTTACAACAGTCGATGCTAACTTGTTCAGTAGTTTTGGTTTTCATCTTTCTGTTGGCCTTAAGAAAACTAAACTGAAAGAAGTGGATTTCATACTTGAATATAAAAGAGACAAATTTCGTAAAATTGACTTGATGGGTACAAATCTTGTGTGTAGCTGTAATCTGTATAAAATCATGCTTGCTTTACCTAAGGAGACATTTCACGGATACTGCATGGATGGGCTGAGGAAAGTATTTTTTATGGAGCGGTCGAAATTTTATTTACGAAATAAGTACAAATGTGATCGTGAGTATTAACTATACATTTTTATTTCTTTGCTCGCTCGTTCGTTTATTTATTGTGATCGCGATGTACGTTAACTCCAATATTAAGTCTTGTATGAATTCATCAGTCAAGCTCTGACTTTGAATGGCTGGCTCTTTCTACATCTGAAGGTATGTGGGTCTGGGGTTGCTATACTCCATATCTGTTTGTCTGCTGCCTATAGCTGCTTACTCTCTGTTCATTTCTCTTTTCGTTTTCTTTCTGACCTCGATATATGCCTATGTGTATCTTTATTCTTGTTTGTTTCATCAATGAATGGAATGATTAACACGTCAGTAAATTTAACTTCTTGTTCAGTCCTGCTTACATCCGTCAGTGTCATTGCTACGCTATGCGTTTGTATCACTACTTTATCACCGGTTTTCTTTGTTTCTAGGCAGACGAACAAAAAGGAACACGGAGAAAGGTGAGGAAATACATATAGTTAGATAAAAAGAAAGACAAATAGGAATATACATGCATATGTGTATCTGTCTGTTTGCCTATCTCTCTGTCTATGTATATATGTGTTTGTCTCTCTAGCTCTCTCTCTCCATATATGTAGAAGACAGATATATTCGTACATATACACACACACACACACACACATAAACACACACAGGCACAGTCACACACACACAGAGGCAGACAGAAAGACAGAGAGATTCAGAGTTATATTTTGTTTTAATGAAATGCAAATCACGTCATAGGCACATAGATAAATCGATGGATGCACGAATAGATGATGGATAGGTACACACAGGGCTAGACGGAGACAGATGGATGAATATACTGACAGACACACACGCATACACACAAAACAAAACCACGCAAACACACACACACACACACATATATATATATATATATATATAGATAGATAGATAGATAGATAGATAGATAGATAGATAGATAGATAGATATATAGATAGATAGATAGATATACCCTTTACATACTTCTAGAGAATGGTGGATGGGGTACATGGAATGTACTTGCAATAACAAGATGTACTGTAACATGCAGAGAAGGCAATAAATTAGAGATCAGTGTGAGAACATGCAGCAACCCGACTCCGAGGAATGGCGGAAGAATGTGCGAAGGCAGCAATAAACACCTAAACCTCGCCCATTGTAACACTCACACTGCGTGTCCTGGTAATTTTCTCATGTTTCTATTTATTTTTATTACTTTACTAGAATACAGCAGGCTACACTCAACATCATATTTGATAATTATAAATAACAAACTCACAGACACACACATACCACACATACACACACACATATATATATATATAGATATAGATAGATATATAGATAGATAGATAGATAATGAAAGAATATAAATACACTAGATATTATTACTATTATTAGTATTGTTGTTGTTGTTACTAAAACTGTTATTTTTCTAACATTTATATCTTGTTTTTTTTTTGTTTTTTTTTTTGTTTTTTTAAGACGACACCGATGGCGGTTCTGGCCCACCAGGTATGCACAATGTTTTTAGTATAAATTCAGTTGATTCAGTTAGGAATGTTAACTTTTTGCTAGATGCAAAACTGTGTGTGTGTCTTTGTTTGTGTGTTCGTGCGTGCGATAACAGAGAGACACATACAGAAACATTTAAATTAACTCGGCAATTTCTGGAATCTGTTCAAAAAACGACAAATATACAAGCACAGACAGATAGATTATATGTATGAGTATATTTATATATATATATTCAGAGAGAGAGAGAAATAGAGAGAGAGAGAGAGTGTGTGAGAGAGAGAGAGATAGAGATGAGAGAGAGTGTGTGTGTGTGTGTGTGTGAGAGAGAGAGAGAGAGAGAGTGTGTGAGAGAGAGAGAGGTGTATCATTTGTTTGTTTATCAGTGGATGGTGGATGGACTTCGTGGTTCGTCGACGATGTAAAACTGTGCAGTGTTACGTGCGGTTATGGTCCGCAAATAATGGTTAACATACGAACGTGCACGAACCCTTCTGTAAGAAACGGCGGAAAGCCTTGCGAGGGTGCCACAGTGAAATACAGACCTGACGTTTACTTGTGCCATACTGGATTCACCTGTGAAGGTATGTTTCTCCCAGCTTGTACTTCTTTGTGTTCATTTATTTTGTTTCAACTTTGTATTAACGAAATAAAATACTTGAATATAAATAACTATAGAGATTTTATTTTTGAACTAAAAAAAAAAAAGGTCTTTATATTTAATTATGATTATTACTGTCGTTGCTTTCATTGTTTTTAATTGCTGTTGTTCTTATTATAATTTTTATGTTTCTTTCATTCTTTCATTCTTTCTTCCTTTCTTGTTTTTATTATGATTATTATTATTATTATTATTATTATTATTTAATATTACAGACACATCTAGACGTGGTAAGTATGACCTAGATGCGCATGAAAAGCAAGTTGTGAATAAATAAATAAATAAATAAATAAATAAATAAATAAATAAATACAATAAAATAAATAATTAAATAGAAACAAAATAGAAATCGTCTGAAAGATAGATGAAGTGATGGATAGTTGAAAATATACTGGTGATAGACGTATGGATGGTTTCATATACAGATGATGAATGAATTGACTAAATAATGGATCAGTGTGTATGTGTGTGTGTTTGTGTGTGTGCGTGTGTGTGTGTGTGTGTGTATATACACACACACACATACATACAAATATATATATATACGTATATACAGATAAATACATATACAAATGTAATCTTAACTAATTTCAAGTACATGGTGATTGGAGTTCATGGACAGAAATTGATATATCAAGGTGCACTGTAACGTGTGGTTCTGGGTTTACAGTTCACACAAAAATTAGACGTTGCACAAGCCCGCGTCCCAGGAATGGCGGACAAAATTGCACAGGCTACAGTGAACAACTTGAATATGAAAAGTGTGACACAAGAATTACTTGTCCTGGTAATTTGCTCACAAAGCTGTACTTCTAGTTATGCTGTTAATACTTTTTTTTTTTTTTTTTATTTATAAGTGCTATTTATTTTCGTTGTTGTTGTTGTTGTTTTTGTTATTGTTATTAGTATTATTACCATCACTATTATGGTTATTGATATCACTGCTATAATTATTATCATTATTGTTAATAGTAGTAGTAGTAATAATTGTAGTTTTAGTAACTGTAGTAGCAGTAGCAGAAGAAGTAGTAGTTGTAGCAGTCTTAGTAGTTGTAGTATTTTATTGTTTTTTTATCTTTATTTTTATCATTGGATTCATCGTTATTATTGTCGTTATTGTTCTGTTTTTATTGTTCGAATTAAAATAACTTTAACATTGGCAACTGTGTCAAATCTTATCGACTTAGTATTGTCACTGAATAAGAAATAAGCAGCTAAATACCCAAAATACAGTGGTATTCCAAGTTTTTGCTTTGAGTTGCGAGCATAAATCCGAGTTACGAGCTAGAGTGAGATACGCCGCCGCTAGTTGGCGCAACGAACAGCAGAACAGCCAGTCAGCATCTTGCGTCTCACTCGTTTGCTTCACGTGTTTACGTCACCGTGGAAGCATCTCTGTTGTCTTGTGCTCGCATTTGTTTTGGTGGTATTTTGTCAAATTTCCATGGATCCAAAGAAAGTGAGTGCAAAGGACAGTAGTGGATGATGTCCATTGCATTAAAGCATGAAATCATGGAAAAACAGGATAGAGGTCTGCGTGTAGTCAACGTGGCTAGGCTGTACGAGGGTGCTACTTTTACGATATGTACCACACGGAAGCAGAAGGAGTCGATGAGGCCTGTGTGTCCAGCCAAAGGCCTTAAAATAATTTCTAAGCTGAGGACATCTGTCCATGAACAGATGGAGAAACCCTAACCCTGTACATTTTACAAAACCAATTTTTTTCTTTACATTGTCTTTTATTTATTTTTTGTGTTCAATACTTGTCTTTTACACATACATTTTTCTTATTTAAAAACACTTTAGAAATAATTGGCGTGGCTTTTGAGGGGAAGGATTGGATTAATGGTATTTATATTAATTTCATTTGCGAAAATTGATTTCATATACGAGCAAATTTGAGTTACGAGCTCTGTCACGGAACGAATTAAACTCGTACGTCATGGTACCACTGTATATGTATTTTGCTCTACATCACAAGGCAACTATAGCCAGCTACAGGAACGGAAACTCACTCACTGTTTGCAACAATAAATATGAAGAAATAAGCAAGAGGAAAAGATTTTAGAAGAGTTAGATAATGATTATTTTATGTTATATCCAATAATTAATGCTGAACATAGTGTGATAGTAAGAATCAACACTTTACCGAATGTAAGTTGAAACGTGTGTGTGTGTGTGCATATATATATATAAAGACAAAGATAGATATATTGATTGATAGAAACGTGTCACTTCTTTGTTAATTAGTGAATGGTGGATGGTCTACATGGAAGATGGAGAAAATAACTTACTGCACTGTCACCTGTGGTATAGGTACCAACATAGTGCACCGTGTTCGACAGTGCACTAACCCATCTCCAAGCAATGGTGGAAATGAATGTAAGGGTTACGGAACACAAAGAAGATATGACAATTGTGATACTGGTATCAAATGTGGTGGTATGTTTCTCACAGCTGTATACGTCTTGATTTTTATTTTACTTTGCATTATTGTAATTAAATCATAGAGAAGAAGATAAATAAAACCACCATGAAAGAACAGCTATTTGTTTAGTCAAAGTAAAAACTGCATATCTTACTTGATTGTCGTAATTGTTGTTGTTGCTGTTCTTGTTGCTGTATACAAATATGTATGTGTATATATATATATATATATTCAATCATTTACTGACTTATTAGTTGATTTATTTTGTTGCTCTTTAGTGTTGCGTTATGTTATTTGTTTGTTTGTTGATTCATTGTTATTATTATTATTATTATTATTATTATTATTATTATTATTATTATTATTTTTTTATTATTTAATATTGCAGAACCTGATAGAGTTGGTAAGTATGACTGTATCGGAGAAAGATTAAGTTGACAATAAATAAATAAATAAATAAAAACAATAAGTAAATTGCTAAGTAAATAAATAAATCAATCAATCAATAAATAGCTATAAATGAAGAACATGTCTCGTCTCGTATAGTTTGATAGATATGTATCAAGACAGATAGTTAGATGAACGAATAGATAAATAGAGAAATAGATAGAGAGACAGATAGATTCATGGAAGGAATTAGAGATAGGTAGATTGTTAGACGGACAGATGGATGAATGGATAGATTGATGTATGCAAAATGTAGACATTTATCTATAATCCTAACACATTTCTAGTCGATGGTGGATGGGCTAGTCTATGGTATTATTCTAAGATAGCAACGTGCAGTGTAAAGTGTCGTTATGGGTTTAGAGCTGTCACGAAATTTCGACAGTGCATAAAACCAACTCCGAGGAATGGCGGAAAAATGTGTAGCGGCGAAAGTACAAAATTCGTAGAAGAAACATGTTACATGAAGGATGGGTGTCCTGGTAATTTTTTCACAATGCTTTTGTTCTGATTATTATTTGATTATTTGTTTCATTTATGGTGTTGTTATTGATGTGTATTACTTTACAGTTTCGCTATATTTGAATAAACCATGTTACCATGAATATTATTTTTAGTTACAAGTAGAATGATTGTGTGTGTGTGTGTGTGTGTGTGTTTATATAGATATAGATATTTATGTGTATTTACATACATATATATACATAAAACGTATCCCCAGAGAAACAGATGTACAGGTTTATAAAACAGACATATTAATTGTTTGTTTATCAGAGAATGGTGGATGGACTTCATGGCACTTTGGTGAAAGATATACGTGCAGTGTCACGTGTGGTAGTGGTCGTAGAACACTGAGACATTTTCGAGAGTGCACTAACCCGTCTCCAATGAACGGGGGAACACCATGTAGTGGTTACATCCAAAAAATGACTGAGGAAACGTGTGATACTGGAATCAGCTGTGGCGGTATGTTTCTTAAAATTCTACACGGATAAACAACATTCTCTGTGTGAGGATAAATACGTGTACGTAGTGATATGTAAAGTGTGTTTTTCTTTCATAGTATATCAGCATTAATTAATTAATTAATTAGATAATTGATTAATTAATTTTAATTTACGTACGTACATATTTATTTACGTATTTATTTGTTTGATTCTTTCTTTCTTTCTTTATTATTTCAAACATTAATTTTAATCATTTCATAGCATCTGCATTAATTATTTTATTAACTAATTTATTTGTTTGTTTGATTCTTTCTTTCTTCCTTGTTTCTTTCTTTTTTTTTCTTTATTCATTAATTTTCTCGTATTATAAGCATTATATTAATTAAGTAGACTTTAATTATTTATTCGTTCGTTCAATTACTAATTATTCAATAGTTACTAATTAAATAGATTCACAAGCGAAACCTGAAGTCTCGAATGTAGAGAGAGAGAGAGAGAGAGAGAGAGAGAGAGAGAGAGAGAGAGAGAGAGAGAGAGAGAGAGAGAGAGAGAGAGAGAGAGAGAGAGAGAGAGAGAGACTCTTAGATAGCAAGGTATACACATAAATATTGATTATAGATGAACAAACAATCCAACGTTTGATTCAATAACAATATCTGTATTGCTTTAGATATATTCTTTCTTTCTTTCTTTATATGTGTATTTGTTTTTTTAGAGCAAGCAGCAATATATACAGACATAAATCAAGGTAATATTTTTGGGAGTTTTTTTTGACGACACACAGAATATTTGTTGCGATGTAATTTTTCTTTGGTTATTTATTTTTCAATTATTTTTCAAATTAAATTAGAATAATGTCATTTCTTTTGACAGCCTTTAATTTATTCAGTCATGCATTCATCAATTTCAGTATGATAACAAAAAATAGCTTAATGTGGTTCATTTAATCTCTTTGCCTCTTTTGATGTCTATCACTCACACAGATACATCAAAAGACATTTATCTTTTACAGTCTTTATATATTATATAGTTAGATAGACAGATAGGTAGATAGATAGAGAGATATAGACACAGATGTAGATATTGATGCATACATAATCGAGGTTTGGATATAATAACAATACCTATATTGCTTTATATTTATTTATTTATTTGTTTATTTATTTATTTAGAGTCAGTAGCACAAATCAAGATAATAATGCGGGCAAATAAATATTTTAACAGCAAAAAAAAAAAAAAAAAAAAAAAAAAAAAAAAAAAAAATATAAAAATAACCTTTATATCATAAGATTTAACTTTATCTGATCTGGTTTTACGATGTGTGGGTCAAACCTAAAGAAATACAAGAATAAATAACATTTATTATGTCTGTATACTTGTTTATTAATTTTTATTTAATTTTAGTTTCTTTTATTGTATTTAATTTTATTTATTTATTTATTTATATAATTATTTATTCAATGATTCATTTGTTCTTTCTTTGTTTCCTTCTTTGTTCCTTTGCTTCCAACTTTGTTTCTTTCTTCTTTTTTTTTTTCTCACTGATAACTTATTCAAATTACTTATATAGGTTCAGGTGAGAAAGCTATAGACAATGAGAAAGGTAAGCAAGATTTAAAGACTTGGTTATTAAATGATGTGTTTGTTTTTTTGACAAAACAGTAGACTTTTAAATCTTGTGAAGTAATTCTAGGTTACGTTAATAGATTTAAATTATTTTTAAAAATAAATTAGAAAATGTCAAGTAAATCAATCCTTTTAATTAACCTTTCCTTTATTTAGTCATCCATTCATCAATTTCTGTAAGATAATAAAACTATTTTAGTCTTGTTCGTTAATCTCTTTTCCTCTTTTACATTCTATCTAACACACATTGATACACATACATCCAAACACATTTATCTTTTACACTTTTATATAGACATAGATGTATGTACAATCCTTTATATGTAGATAGATAGATAAATAGGTAGATAGATTGTATGGATAGATATATATAAACATATTGGTATAGTAACACATCTATACTGCTACAGATATATTTATTTATTTATTTGTTTATTAATTTAGAGCTAACGGCAGAATATACGGATATAAATCAGGGTAAGAGCATGGATAATTTTAAAATGTTTAAATATCGAAAAAAAAAAAAAAAAGAAGTACCATAATTCCTTTTGTTTTAACTTCTATCTGTATCTTTTTCTGCTTTAAGATTGCACAGGTCGTACTGAAAAAAACACAAAAAACCACGAGAATAAATAACATTTAGTGTGTCAGTCTACTAGTTTATTATATTTTATTTTAATTTATTTTATTTTGTTCTATTTTATTTTATTTACTTATTTATTTTTTGTTTATTTGTTTATTAATTAATTAATTAATTGATTTCTATTTTTCATTTGTCTTATTTCTTCATGTTATCTTGATTAGTTATTTTGAAATCAATAAATTTATTGATTCATTTACACTTTAAGTATTTAATTATTGCTATTTTATAAAGGTTTCGATGCGAAAGGTACAGATTCTGTTGAAGGTAAGAAAACCGAGCAAGTCAGTGTAAATAAAAATATATATTTAACTAAGGGATATTTTTGTTAATAATATTTGTACATTTTCCTAAGTGAATTGATTATTTCAAATTATTTTAACAATATAACCGAGCAAAATGTCCAGTCTGTGATTCAGTTCCCGGTTCATAATTTCTGTATAATAATAAAATTATATGAAAAAGAAAGCAATGCCATAGTTCTGATAGTAATATAGTAATACTGTTACTTTTAATAAGAAGAAAAAAATGAAATAAAAACACTGAAAGAAATAACAAGCAACCAACCAACCAAGAGACCAAGAAGCAATGAATAAAAAAATAAATAAATAAATAAATAAATAAATAAATGCACTTAAAATAGGTTAAATTGGAAAGAAAATGCAGATATGTTCTTGTGTCTGAATATGTACTCACTTTACTGCAAAGTCTAGAATGATTGGTTTTGACAGTGCTGTTTACAACTATCGGCCATTTACTCCAGTTTCAAATATCACTAAATAAACAAAGTATCCAAGTGTGAGTCTAAGACTAAAACTGAATTGTCGTCCCTATATCGCTGGTAAAAGGAATGAACATGTTTAAGAACATTGATGATGATGATGATGCTATAGTAATAATAATAATAATAATAATAATAATAATAATAATAATAATAATAATAATAATAATAATATAATAATAATAATAATAATAAATATAACAACAGCAGCAACAACAACAAAAACAATAATAATAAGAATAAAAACGATAAAAAAACAGTATGTTATAGCAGTAGTAGTAATAGTATTAGTGTTAGTAACGATGCTACTGTTCTTGTTTTCTGTGTTGTTTTCTTTGTTTCTTTTATGACTTTATTTTTATTTGTTTGGTTAATTGTTTTATATATTTTTCGTCTGAATATATTATACTGAATTATTTTGTATTATATTGTATTTATTGTTGTTTTCATTTTTTGTTACAGATTCGACAAGACCTGTGAAGCAACCTACTTCTATTGGTAAAATTAGTTGAAGAAAATACATATATAAAGAGATATATAGAGATAGAGAGAAAGACAGAGAGATATAGAGACAAAAAGAAAACATAGAGATAGAGTGATATATATATATATATAGAGAGAGAGAGAGAGAGAGAGAGAGAGAGATTAAATACGTAATTTGAGGATGAAAGACGTTTGAGATAGTAAATACACAGTTTCTTATTTTATTTTTTTACAGAGAAGGAGAGAGAAAATATGAATATTCTTCTGGGTAAAAAACTTCTGCTTTATTATAAACAGTTAAATGTAAGGAAAAACAAAAACAAATAAAAATAAAAGATATACATTTATGTTTTTTTTTTAAATATGATTTAATTGCTTACATCTATTAGGAATTGTCTATGCTAAAGAATGTTTCTGATGTGCAGTAGGATGTTACACTGTAAAGTATTTTCTGATTTACTGTAGCACATGATACTGTGTAATAGGATATTTTTAAATATTGGACTTATTTTCCTAGGTATGCCATATCAGACATTTTATCTGGGTTTGGCGGTGCTTGTTGTTTTTATCATATTGGGTCTTTTTGTAATTTTGAGGTAAGTTTGTAGGTTAGAGAAAATAAATGAACACTTATAAGTGAAATAATAGAGACAATATACATGTACACAAACATACATTCACATGCACATACATATACATATACATATACGTATGTAGAAACATACATTTCGTACATACATATATATATATATATATATATATATATATATATATATATATATATTTTATTTATTTATTATATATTCAAGTTTGGCATGCAACATCGTTAAACTCTGAAACAAAGTAAAGGAATAAAAAAGAAAAAGAAATAAAATAAAAGATGAATTTTGTGTCTAAACAAATTAGAAATGTATATTTTGCATCTGATATTCTTATCATCACAGGTTGAAAGCAGAAACATTAAATGTGTTAGAAGATAAACAGAATGAAAGCAAAGAAGAAAAGTTTGGGGTGATTAATCCAGCTTTCGACAAATCGTCGATTAAGAGTGAAATATAGATATTTAGTTTTCTCTACACGTGGTCATATTTCAACAGAAAATACATTTCGCTACATGATTTAGAATTCTTTTTGTTTCTAGTTAAATTGTTATAAATCCTTTTCTTGTAGTTTCGATCGATCTTACTATTTTTATTATAATTATTATTTCTTTTTAATGAACTCAAATTCACTAGTCGTTAATGTGGCTGAAATAAGGATTGTTGCTATTTTGCTGTTATTATTAGTTTCGAAATAACCGTTGTGGATCGTTTTTGTTCTTGTTTTTTTTTTTTTTTTTTTTTTTTTTCTTGTTTTCTTTCTTTGTATTTTCTTTGTTTTCTTTTCAGTTGTTTGATAGTTTTTTGTAAAAAAAAAAAATGTAAACGTAAACGTAAATTCTTGAATAATTTCCGTACAATGGGTGTTCTTGGTTTTTGTTCACATATTTCGGTAATTGTACAAAGCTTTACTGACAGATCAACTTCAACACTGAATCCTCTCCGATACCGCGATGATGCTGTTTTGTTTTCTGAACGTCGTGCATTGATGGGAATTAATACTTATTTATATGTACAAGAGATATGCACTAAATTGAACTGTACTGGTCATTGACTCACTTTTGGTTTGGCTCTAAATTTGTTTACATTGATCCCACATTCAGA
Source organism: Chrysomallon squamiferum (assembly GCA_012295275.1). Taxonomy (NCBI): domain Eukaryota; kingdom Metazoa; phylum Mollusca; class Gastropoda; order Neomphalida; family Peltospiridae; genus Chrysomallon; species Chrysomallon squamiferum. Next base: position 20,626,176 of record CM022677.1, read on the forward strand.
CATGAAGAGATGTCTACCAGGTAAGCCAAGTGAAAGGTGGACAACTGCGCATGCAAATAAAAGCGTCAGTGACAAAGGAATCTACAACTGAAAGTAAATCTCTATGTTCTGTGAATGATTATCTTCCTTTAAGTTGACTTCTGTACACATCCTGATTTTAGTGTTTGCATTGTTCATTATTGCCATTTTTCATCCATGCCTTCTAGCAGATATTTTCGTTTACATAGGGTAGCAATTCGGGTTCCGTAGTTTCGAAACCTAGTTAGAGTTTCTGTTACGAAAAATAATGTTATCATTGTGGACTGTTGGGAAATAAAATTATTATCTACATTTCTTGAGTGTCTGTTCTTTTCACGAGAGATGTTACAGTGTAATCACCAACCCAGATATACACCAAATCACACTCATTCATACACATAACATACATGCGCACATACCAAAGCTACGTGAAAAGGACATTATGTGAGAAATATATAAAGAAACGAAATACATTAAAATGAAACCGGACGCGACACGACAATTATGATTTAATAAAGTAATAACACGAAAACAATAATAAATGTTCAGTCTACACGTTAACATGTGAAAGGTTTAATATTTTCTCTTAGTGTCAGTATTACAACAATAAGAGCTGTTTCTGTGGGTTTTTTGTTTTTATTTAATTTTGTTTAATTTATGACTATTGTGTTTTATTTTATTTTGCTTTATTTTAATTGGGTTTAATATTTATTTTATTTGTTTTTCCTTTTTCGTCTTGTTTTGTTTTATTTCATTTTATTTTATATATATATATATATATATTATTAGTTAATTATTGTCATTTATCAGGTCTTTGTACAATGTTATTTACAGTCATAACCTGATAAATGACAATACTTAACTAATAAGATATAATATATATATGTATCTTATTAGTTATCTTATTAGTTAATTATTGTCTGTACTTGTTAATCATGTGGGCCTATATCACAGTAACAGGGAAGGTAAAAAGAACATTATGCACATCAAATATTTGTGTAACGGTCTTGTAGATAATAATAATAAATAAAGAAACAAGAAAAAAATATAATAGTACAAAATATAAAAATAAATCAATAAACTAACTATCAAAGAAATGAACAAATAAGTTTTGTTGTATTATGTAAATAAATTCTATTAATTAACTACTATTTAATTTAGACTAATATTAGCGTTAACAGTATATATAATTAGGTTTTTTAAAGTAATCCAAGAAAGATTAACATTTTACAATTTTGTCATATTGTTATTGGAAATATGTTGTATTACCAATAGTTTCGAAATTTTAACATTATATGACGTCATTCAGTGGCGATCAGAAAAATTAGAATTGTAAAATGAGGTAATGTACTTTGTTATTTTATTTATCTGTATTAATTATTATTGAAAAAATATAATCATGAATTATTTTACCAAACACTTTTCTCTGTTTCCTTACTTCTTTTTTTATTATACCTTTTAACGACGTCTGCTCAGTTCCAGTAAAACAGGTCTTTTTCACCGGTTGGGGAATCCGAGCATAGCAAAACAAATTACAGTGAAATAATAGTTTTATAATAATAATAATAATAATAATAATAATAATAATAATTTAAAAAATAAAAAAATAAATAACAAGAACAAACAAACAAATCATTAAAAATTTAAATGGGGAATCGGAGCAAATATTTTAGTATTTGAAGCATATTTTGAATTCACGAACGAAATAAAAGAGAAGTATATATGATTATTATTGTTGACAGTACAGTTCCTTTCATCAGCGAAAACCGATTGAAAATTATTTGTGTTTAAGTGGATCGGACCACCCGTAGATTTGCAAAGGTATGTTGGGCTTTGATGATGCGATTGGTTTTCAGAGCAGAGTATATTCAAAACAATTAGATAAAAAGTAAATACATTCTTGAATAAGTTTATAAGAAACATCAATTAACGAAAAGAGGCACGGCGAGTCTTGCGTGACAAACTTACAAAGCTTTGAAATTTGTGCAACCTAGTGGCTTCGCTTTTCTCTTTGATTCCGCGGTTTTCACCGATATAACGGACGAATCTAATATTTACGGTTGTAGGGGTTTCAATGGTGGTTTAAGGTTCTGGTTCTGGGTTTAGAGGAAGAGATAAGCGACGGTTCCCTTTGATGAACGCGAAGAGACAAACTGGCAGAGAACTTGAAACGGTTGTGTTGCTTTGATGACTTTGGATGCGGGATTTGGTCAGACACTTTTATCTCTTGTTTTTCTCTCCTGTGTCATTAACGGCGCGTTGTTTACTATATAAAAGTAATAATTGTATTTTCCCGTCCTTTATTCCATTTTTAATTAGGATTTTGATGAAGACTTATTTAACTCAGTTTTTAAATATATTTCATATATAGCAGCTTCAACAATTGCAAATAACGTATGTGCTACAGCTGGATTAATGGCGTCAAAATTCAAATCATCGTAGCGAACCACTAGTCAAAGACAAATTAGAGAAGTTTCGCCAATTGTCTTTTTCTCAAAAACATCTTAATTAGCATAAATAATAATAATAATAATAATAATAATAATAATAATAATAATAAAACGAAGAAAAAATAGATCAATAGTATAAAAGAAATGAAAGAATGAATAAATAAATGAAATGGAAAAAAGGTGTAAAAAAAAAAGAAAGAACAAAAATAAGAAGAAATGAAAAAAATGTAGCTTTAATATGTCTAACAAAAAATCTTTAATTTGACCAATGCTGTCTAGTGCTGTTCTCATTTTAAGTAACAAAAACAGGAATACTACTACTACTACTAATGATGATGTTAATAATAATAATAATGATGATGATGATGATAATAATAAAAATAATAAATAATAGATTAGTGATCAAAACTCTCGATTCTGTTTTGTATTAGAATGCATGTTTTTCTCTTTGTTAATGAAGTATGATAATGATAATGATGATAATACATAAAAATATAAAGAAATTGCATTAAATCATCAGTTTCTTCAAATATTTGATGACGACGGCTTCCGATTTCGTATATAAATATAAGATTAGTGTAATACACAGAAAATCTAAGTATCTTCTGCAAATATGTTCCTTTTTTTTCTTCTTCTTCTTTTTTTTTTTGTGATTCATTTATTTTATCTTTTATTTCTAGATGCTGAAAAACAGAAGTGATTCAATTCAGTTCTAAAACTACATCATGGGTATTATCATCTTAATATGGATTCTGTTGATTTACCCTGTAGTATTTGCACAATGTCCTTCACAATGTCATTGTCACAGCGGTGTTTTTAATCATGAAGTCATTTGCTCGGAATTACCAAATTTATTTCCCAATCTGTCCAGTCTGGCACAAGTAACAAAGCCTATTCGACTTGATGTACAACTCCATCCTTCCAGGACTTTATCGAAATCAGATTTCCCATTGAATTCGACAATTAAAATTCTACAAATTAAGTCCAAAGGTAACCCGTCCATTGAAAGCGAGGCTTTGATACGATTAGCACCTTCATTATCAATTTTGAGTGTTCAAAATGCAGGATTATCATTTGAAGACACAATGACGTTTTTAAGAGGACTGACTAAACTGAAAAAGCTTGTACTGAGCAAGAACCAGCAAATGGAAGGGGTTCTGCATCAGTCCTGTTTTTCTAATCTGAATCTCATCTCTCTGGAGGACATAGAGCTAGACAACTGCAACGTGCTATATTTAAGACCATTCGTTTTCAAAGATTTAGAATCACTTCGAACTATAAATCTGAATTCTAATAGGCTAGAAAGTGTCGGATCAGCTTTGGGTTATATCAGAGATCTTACTCGTGTTGATTTGGGAAACAACAGCATCAAGATGATTCGGAATGAAGACTTCAGAGGACTTGGTAAATTACAAACTTTGATACTAAGTGAAAATCGACATTTAAGTTTTGAATCAAACTGTTTCGGGGAATTAAAGTTTGTTTTAGAAGAGCTTATTTTGCGAAACTGCAAACTTGATAATGTACCGAAATGCATTCGTAATTTTACCAAATTAAAAAAACTCGATCTTGCTGACAATCCGGTTACATCTTTTACTAGAGAGTCTCTCGCAGGAGAAATGTGTCTCGAGGAACTGGATGTCAGTGGAACAAACTTTCCATTGTCAGCAACAGTTTTCAGTGCGCAAAGAAACTGTTTGAGAAAACTATCACTAAACAGGAGAAATTTAATTGCAGTTCCCACAGAGACTTTAGAAAATTTACCAAATCTTGTAACAATTAATTTGAGAAACAACAAAATTAAAATTGTACCAGGAGACGCTTTCCGTGGCTATCCTATAACTAATGTGGACTTATCAGAAAATCCTGTTACAACAGTCGATGCGAAGTTGTTCAGTAGTTTTGGTTTTCATCTTTCTGTTGGCCTTAAGAAAACTAAACTGAAAGAAGTGGATTTCATACTTGAATATAAAAGAGACAAATTTCGTAAAATTGACTTGATGGGTACAAATCTTTTGTGTAGCTGTAATCTGTATAAAATTATGCTTGCTTTACCTAAGGAAACACTTCACGGATACTGCATGGATGGGCTGAGGAAAGTATTTTTTATGGAGCGGTCGAAATTTTATTTAGAAAATAAGTACAAATGTGATCGTGAGTATTAACTATAGCTTTTTTTATTTCTTTGTTCGCTCGTTCGTTTATTTATGGTTGATCAGGATTAATAACTTTTCTATGAGTGCATCAAGCTCTGACTATAGATGACTGCCTCTTTCTACATCTGAAGGTATGTGGATCTGTGTTGCTATACTCCGTATCAGTTTGTCTGTTGCATAGAACTGCCTATGTGTCGTTTGGATAAATATCTTTTTTTCTGTCTCTATGAAAATAAAAACAATTTAACAGTTATAACTTTTCTGTGGGGAGCTCTAGTTTTAAATTAAACTCTGTTCCTTTCCCTTTTCGTGTGTTGTCTGATCTCGAGAGCTGCCTGTGTGAATCTTTATTTGTATCATAACTTTATCATAGGTTTTCTATGTTTCTAGACGGACGAAGAAAAAGGAACTCAGAGAAAGGTAAGGAAATAAAGTTAGGTAGACAGAATCTGTCTATCTCTCTGTTTGTCTCTCTCTCTCTATTTATCTATCTATCTATCTATCTGTTTATGTCTCTATAAATAAGGCATACAATGATATATAAACATGGACGCGCAAGCATGTGCATAGGTGGAGAGAAAAAACAGAGAGGAACACTGCAGATCAAATCGCAGATATATAGATAAATGAATGGATGGATGTCTGTATGGATGGATAGATAGAGATTTAAAGTAGATACATATATATATATATATATATATAATCCTAACTCATTTCTAGTTAATGGAGGATGGAGTGAATGGGATTTACTTAGAATAACAAGATGCTCTTACACGTGCGATGTAGGAGCCACAAAGTTCGTTATCTATGGCAGGTCATGCACGAACCCGACTCCAAGGAATGGCGGAAATCAGTGCCTCGGTGAAAACATGCGCACAGATCCCCAACTTTGTAACACTCACACTACGTGTCCTGGTAATTTTCTCATGTTGCTTTCGTCTTTTCTTTTTCTTTTTATTTGACTCAGCTACAATACAGCAGGCTACAATCAACATTATGTTATTATGTTTGATAGGTCTAAATAACACACTCAGAGACACACACATACACACATATTATATATATATATATATATATATATATAGATATAGATAGATAGATAGATAAAGAAAAATAAATATTATAGATGAATAATGAAAAATATAAATACACTAAATATAAGGCTTATTATTACTATTATTATTGTTGTTGTTGTATTTGTTGTTTTACTTTTCATTCTCTCTTCTTCTTTTTTTTGTTTTCTTTTTTAGATGATATATCTATATACGACAGAAATAGCTTATCAGGCATGCTCGACATTTTTTGTTGAACTTCAGTTAATTAGGAGTGTTTGGGTGTTGACTGATGCAAAATGTGTGTGCCTGTGTCTGGGAGTGTGCACGTGTGTGGTGTGGGCGTGTGTGTGTGTGTGTTTATGTGTGTGTATTTAAATTAACTCGGCAGGTTTTGGAATCTATAGAAACACAAACACGACAAATTCACAACATCAGACAGATGGATGCAAGGATGCAAGTGTGTGTGTGTGTGTGTGTGTGTGTGTGTGTGAGAGTGTAGAGAGAGAGAGAGAGAGAGAGAGAGAGAGAGAGAGAGAGAGAGAGAGAGAGAGAGAGAGAGAGAGAGAGAGAGAGAGATGTATCGTTTTACGGACAGATATATGATTTCTTTGTTTATCAGTGGATGGTGGGTGGACGTCCTGGTTCTACGAGCATGTGACGCTGTGCACTGCTACGTGTGGTTCTGGTAACGTAATCGTAATGTACATGCGAAAATGCATCAACCCTCCTGTGATGAACGGCGGGTGGCCTTGTGAGGGTTCCCCTACGCTGCTCCTGATGATGGACTATCCGTGCTATACTGGACTGAGCTGTGATAGTGAGTTTCTCACGATTTATTCTTTCTTTATTTTCACTTTTATGTATTTTATTTCAGTATATTATAAAATGTTTGGTTATAAAGAAGACGACTATTAAAAAAATCAATTATGTATTTATTGAAATCTGCTTATTTTACTTAATTAGCATTGTTACTGGCGGTGCTCTCATTGTTTTTAATTGTTGTTGTTACTGTTATTATTATTTATATGTTTATTTTTCTTTCATTCATTCTTTTTCTTTCTATGTTTATTAGCGTATTTGAATTGATGTTATTTAATACTATTTTCTTCTTCTTCTTCTTCTTCTTCTTCTTCTTCTTCTTCTTATTATTATTATTATTATTATTATTATTATTATTATTATTATTATTATTATTATTCTTATTTAATATTACAGATAAATCCGCACGTGGTAAGTACGACCAATATTATTTTTTTCTTGACTGAATCGCTCAACGAAAGAGTAAGTTGTGAATAAATAAATAAATAAATAAATAAATAAATAGAAATGAAATGAAAATAACGTTACAGATATATGGATATTTGGATGGATGGATAGAGAGAAAGAGATCAATAGGTGGAAAAATATACTGGAAATAAATAGATAGATAGATAAATGGATGAATGCTTTCATGTACTGATGGATGAATTCATTGATGACTGTATGGACTGATGTATATATATATATATATATATATATATATATATATATATATTATCCTAATTTAATTCAAGTAAATGGTGGATGGAGTACATGGACAGAAATTGATATATCAAGGTGCACTGTAACGTGTGGTTCTGGGCTTACAGTTCACACAAAAATCAGACGTTGCACAAACCCGCGTCCCAGGAATGGCGGACAAAATTGCACAGGCTACAGTGAACAACTTGAATCTGGAAAGTGTGACACAAGAGTTACGTGTCCTGGTAATTTTCTCACAACAGTATTACTTCTTGTTATGGTTTTGTTACTTGTTTTCTTTTTCGTGTGTTTATTTATACGTGCTATTTAGTTTCCTTGTTGTTGTTGTAATTGTTAATGTCGTTATTATATTTTGTTTCCAATATTATAATCGTTAATATTATTAATGCTATTATTATTATCATCATTATTACATACACAAACACAAACACACATGCACACACACACACACAAACATTTATATATATATATATATATATATATATATATATATATACAGTGTATATTTATATTATACACGAAACATACATGCCTACCTACCTACCTATCTATATATCTGTACAGTCAAAATACATTATAAAGTCAGACTGGTCCATTTATATTATAACTAAAATATAAACATTATTCCTAGAAGGACATCTTAATTTGTAGGTTTAATTATATGTAAATTTATAAATTTCCTACAAAATGATGATGATGATGATGATAATAATAATAATAATAATAATAAATTAAATTAATTTAGAAAAAAAGAAAAAATTAAAAAATTAAATAAAAAAAATCTTTTATCATCAATGTGTATATAAAATGTTTTCAATTAAATCTAAATATTTAAAGTGTTAATTTTGTCATGGCTTATATAAAAGTTTTGCATATCACTGCAATGGTTGTGATACGACCTGTAGTCCTATTGTCACTACACATGAATACATTGTTTATCATATTCTTGCACATTGTTCAAAGCCAGCAAGCTTATCAATTGTTTACAATGTTACATTCTTCAAAAGATTTAGTCACATTTGTCACTGTGTAAAAACTTACGGACTTGGTACTGGTTCCTGAATAAGAGATAAACAGTTGAATACGCAAATTATATTTGTTTTGCTTTATGTTAGATAGGATTTTCACTCTCTTTAGAGCTTTTTTGTTGTTGAACAATATTTCTTGTGCTTATCGGCGGCAAATATAGCCAACCACAGGAACGGAAATTGGCTCACTGTTTGGAAAAATAAATACAAAATAATAAGCAAGTGAAAATATAGAAGCGTTAGATAATAATAATTTTATATTGTATCCCATAAATGATGCTGAAAATAAAAAGAATCAACACTTTACCGAAAGTAATATTATGAAGTCAAAATCGTAAAAGTAACAAACAGATTAGATTATGAATTCAGTAATCATAAATGTAGTCTCGAGAATAATGAGAAAAAAACAACAACATTATGTCACTTTAGTTTCTGTATCATTTAAGATTGCAGGATAAAACAAATAAGTGGTTAAAGCCCTGAGATATTACCTTTACCATGATAAGAGGGCAGGACTAGGTGATGTAGTTCTGTCTGGACGCAGACGAAGTTTAAACCTTTGCGTCATACAGATGATGTGTTAAGGCGTGAATGAGTTTTTCCCAGGATGAGAACACAGTTTTACACACACCTACAACAACATGCACACAATCGAACACACGACAGCATTGCAAATAACTCGTCTGTTTATTATATACACATAAAGATAGATGTATCAACTGATAGATACTCATGTCACTTCTTTGTTGATTAGTGGATGGTGGATGGACAACATGGATCGTGGAGAAAACATCGTCTTGCACTGTCACCTGTGGCAGCGGTTTTAACAAAGTGCAACGTGTTCGACAGTGCACCAACCCAGCCCCAATGAACGGCGGAAGACGATGTAGCAGTGAAAGAAGACACACTACTTTTCAGCAGTGCAGCACTGGACTCAGGTGTGGCGGTATGCGTTTAATTATAGTACTTTGATTTCAGCAGAATTAAACTGAAGAAGATAAATTTAGCCACAGTTAAAGAATACTGTTTGTTTAATCATAAAGTAAAAAGTGCACATGTTATTTAATTGTTATTGCTGTTGTTGTCATTACTGTTTATAATAATAATAATAATAATAAAATAATAATAATAATAATAATAATAATAATAATAATAAAATAATAATAAAAATAAAAATAAAAATAAAAATAATAATAATAATAATAATAATAATAATAATAATAATAATAATAAACAAATGTCACAACATTAATAAACACACACACACACACACACACACATATATATATATATATATATATCTATAGATAGATATATATATTATATATATATATTAATGTGGTGATGCTTATTTATTTGTTTATTATTATTATTATTATTATTATTATTATTTAACGTTGCAGACCCACCTGCAGATGGTAAGTTGGAATATTTGGGAGAAAGAGTAAGTTGACAGTAAATAAATAAATAAATAAATAAAAATGAAACGCATGTCATCATACAGATAGCTGCATAGATAAATAGCTGAATAGATAGCTAGATGAATGGATAGATAGATCGAGAAACAGAAAGAGAGACAGCGAGGTAGACTGATGGAAGGTATGAATAGATATATTGCTATATGGACAGATGGATGAATGGATAGATTGGTGTGTATAAAAATACAAATGTATGTATAATCCTGACACATTTCTAGTCAATGGTGGATGGAGTATATGGGATCGATCTAAGGCAGCAAAGTGCAGCGTGACGTGTGGTTCTGGGTTTAGAACTGTCACGAAATTTCGACAGTGCATAAACCCAACTCCAATGCATGGCGGAAATCAGTGCAGAGGCAGCTCTACAAAAGTCGATAGTGAACAGTGTCTCGAGAAAGTTCTTTGTCCTGGTAATTCGTTCACCGTGCTTTAGTTCTGGTTATTATTATTTTGTTGTTTGTTTCATTTGTGGTGTTGTTATTTACGTAGTTTACTTTACAAATCCGCTATATTTCAATGCAGCATGCTAAATGAACTTTATGTTTTATAGTTAGGTGATACTACAAGTAGTATATATATAGATTCTATACGTACGTACATAGATACATACACATATACGAACATGAACATACCACCAGATAGACAGATGTATAGGTTTATAAAACAGACATATTAATTGTTTGTTTATCAGTGGATGGTGGATGGGCTTCCTGGGTGTTTGGTAAAAGATATACGTGCAGTGTCACGTGTGGTAGTGGTCGTAGAACACTGATACATTTTCGAGAGTGCACTAACCCGTATCAAGGCTTCCTCGGAGAACCATGTAGTGGTTACAGCCAAAAAATGACGGAGGAAACGTGTGATACTGGAATCAGCTGTGGCGGTAAGTTTCTTAAAATTCTACACAAATAAACAACTTCTGCTGTATGAGGATAAATACTTGTATGTCGTGACCTGTAGAGTAATCAGCATTAATTATTTATTTACGTACCTAGTTATTTATTTACTTTCTTTTTTATTTCACTCTTTCTTTTCTTTTTTAATTTGTTTATTCTTTCATTCATTCGTTGTAATCATGTGCATTGATTAGTTAATTAACTCATTAATTTATTTATTTACATACTTATTTACCTATTTACTTATTTATTTGTTTCTTTGATTCTTTGATTTTTTTTTTTTTTTGCTGTATCTGCATTTATTTATTTATTGATTGATTGATTTATTTATTTATTATACTATCTACTTTTTCTGCGTTATTATTATTATTATTCATTCATTCATTCGTTTGCTTTTTATTCATTTGCTTCTTTGTTTCTTTATTTACTCTGTGATATACACGTTAATTGATTAAAATTACTTATATAGGTTCAGGTGAGAAAGCTTCAGACAATGACAAAGGTAAGTAATGCTATACAGGCAACATTTAAAAGACTAGGTTATTAATTTCTTGACGACACAGCACATTTTTAAATTTTGTGAAATAATTCTAGGTTAGGTTAATAGATTTGAATTATTTTTCAAAATAAATTAGGAAATTTCCAAGTAAATCATTTTGACTAGCCTTTTATTTATTTAGACATGCATTTATCAATTTCAGTGTGATAATGAAACTAGTTTTATCTGGTTAATCTAATCTTGTTGCCTGTTTTACTCTCTGTCTATCACATACATCCAAACTCGTTTGTATTTTATACACTGATAGATAGATTATATGCATATATAGATAATCCAGATATCGCTATATTAACATATCTATATTGCTATATACATACCTATTTATTTATTTATTTATTTATTTAGAACTAACAGCAGAATATATGGACTTAGATCAAGGTAAGAACACAGAGAAAGTCAATATTCTTGCAGTTCGGAGACAAAAAAGTTGCACAATTTCTCAAGTTTTATCTGTATCTGGTTTTAGATTATACGTGTTCTACTAAGACAATACACGAATAAATAACATTTAGTGTAACAGTATTTTTGTTTATTTTATTGTTATTATTTTTTATTTTGTTGTATTTAACAGAACAATATATGGATAGAAATCAAGGTAAGAACACGGACAAAGCCAATATTGTTACAGTTAAAAAAACAAAAAAATAAAACACAATTCATAACGTTTTATCTTTTATCTGTTTCTGTATCTGGTTTTAGACTGTACAGGTCATACTGAAAATAATACACGATATATATATATACTTGTTCAATTATTTTAACTTGGTCTATTTATTTATTTATTTATTGTTTTTTTTTTATTTGTTTTCTGCTTGTTAGCTTGTTTAGTTATTTTGAACTCAAATACATTTATTCATTCATTTTTATTCATTCATATTTATTTATTTATTTATGTATTCATTTAATGTATTTCTTTGGTTAATTGTTAGTTTTATTTATTTTTGTCTAAATGTATTATACTGAATTATTTTATATATATATATATTTTTTATTGTTGTTTTCATGTTTTATTACAGATTCAAGAAGACCTGTGAAACAAGCTTCTTCTATCGGTAAAATTAGTACACATAGAAATAACTGAATGAGACAGAGAGAAAGAAAGAGAGAGACAGAAACACACGCACACACAGACACACACACCGATATAGGGATAGAGAGAAAAATACATGCACATACAAATATATATATATATATATACAGAGAGACAAAGAAAAACTATGGCGATATCTTTCTATCTATCTATCTACGTATATATATGTATGTATGTATATATATATATATATATATATATATATATATATATATATATATAGAGAGAGAGAGAGAGAGAGAGAGAGAGAGAGAGAGAGAGAGAGAGAGAGAGAGAGAGAGAGAGAGAGACTGGATACGATAGAATTACAAAGGAGGAACATTGAGAGAGTAAGTAAATATTTCTTTAATTTTATATTTTCCAGACAAGGACACAGAGAAAATGAATACTGCTCTAGGTAAAGAACTTGTACTTTATTATAAACAGTCAAACGTAAAATAGAAGAAAAAAATAAATAATAATAAAAAAAATATAAATATGTAGGTTATTTTATTAAATACGTTTCAGTTACTTACATCTATTAGGAATTGTCTGTGATATATAATATTGCTGATGTGCAGTAGGATGTTGTTACATTGTAATGTACTTTCTGATTTACTGTATAGCAAATGATACCGTGTAATAGGATATTTTTAAATATTAGAATTATTTTTCTAGGTATGCCATATGAGATATTTTATCTCACTATGGTGGCGCTTGTTGTTTTTGCTATACTGGGTCTTTTAGTAATTTTTAGGTAAGTTTGTAGGTTAGAGAAAATAAATGAACACTTATTAAGTGAAATAACAGAGATAATATATACGTACAGACATAGACGCACATACATTGATATAGAAATAAACACATGCACATACACTGATAAATAAATATACATATATAGATACACACAAACTGACATAATATATATATATATATATATATATATATATATATTTATATATAATTAAGTATGTATCTATATCAGTATGCTTGTGGGTGTGCATCTACATACGTATGTCTATTTGTATGTATGTATGTATGCGTGTATGTATATATATATACATATGAAATTAAACAGCAAAAAATATACATTTGGCATGCAACTGAACTCGCAAATAGAGTAAATCAGTAAAAAAAAAACAAAAATTGAATTTTCTGTCTAAATAAATTAGAAATGCATATTTTGCGACTGACTTTCTTTTTCTCGCAGGATGAGAACAAAAATATTAAACGTGTTAGAAGACATAAACGATGCAAGCAAAGAAGATAAGTTTGGTGTGACGAATCCAGCTTTCGATTCTCATTAGACATCGATAGTTAAGAGTGAAATGTATATTTAGTTTTCTCCACATGTGACCATGTTTCATCAAAGAGACACATTTCACTAGATGATTTACTAAGCGTGCTTAGTTTGTTTTCTATCGAATTTATTATTATTATTATTATTATTATTATTATTTTTTATTATTATTATTATTATTATTATTATTATTATTATTATTATTATTATTATTATTATCATTATTATTACTATTTGTTTTTAATTAAGTCAAATTCATTAGTCGTTTATCTGGCTGAAATAGTAATTATTGCTTCCTTTGCTGTTATTATTGCTATCTGAACAATCGTTGTGGATGGTTTCTTGTTTTGTTTCTTTCTTTTCTTTTGAAACGTTTGATTGTTTTGGTAACTTAAAGGTGAAGATCTACAGGTAAATTCTTATATTTGAATAATTTCCGTACAATGGGTGTTCTTCGTTTTCTTCACATGTTTCGGTAACTGTACAAAGTGTCAGAGCTTCAACAGCAGATCGACTTCAACATCCTGTCATATACGATAGCGTTATGTCAGTGTTGGTGTCAGAATCTAGAATCATACTGTTTATTTCCTAAACCTCGTGCAATGATGGAAAGTAGAACAGAAAAAAACAGCTGCCCTAAAATTGAACTAAAATTGGTCATTGAGTCAGTTTTGATTTCCTTTTCAAATTATTTAAATCTGTCCCAGTGTCAGCTGATTCAGACTTGACGAGATGTCTGGCTGGTAAAGCAAGTGAAAGGTGAGGCAATGCGCATCAATGGACCAGTTACAATGTAATCTACGATCGAAAATAAATCTCTAAATTGTGTAAATGATTACCATTCCTTAAGTGGACTGCTCGTACAGATACTGTTTTTATTTTTTGGATTCGCCATTGCTGAAAGCTTATTTTCATGCCACCTGGTACTTAGTTATGTATTCCCATGGTAGACATTCGGGTTCCATAGTTTGAAAACCTAGTTAAACTTTCCGTTGTAAATCACATTGTCGTATCCTGCACTGTCTTTTGGCAAATAAAACGATTATATGTATTTCTTCAGTGTCTATTCTGTTCATGAGGGATGTTACAGTGTAAACACCATTACATATATACACGAAAACGCACACATGCATAATGCATAGAGACAGATACACACATACTATAAAAATACAAACAAACACAGACACAGACAGATACTGGTAAGCAAGGACAAAGAAACAACGTACGTTTGTTTGGACACGTAAGAATCATGGAGGAGTATCTGTCTGTCAGTTTGGTGTATTTCGTTTTCACAGATGTAATGTGTCCCTTGGCAGAGAAATATGAATATATGAAAGAAGAACTGATATCTTTAGGAGTGTTAAAATAAATATCTTTAGCAGTATGAACAGAAATACGTACCGGAAATTCATAACGAATAGCAGTATCATCTACCTATCTAAATTATTGTCCTCTCTCTCTCTCTCTCTCTCTCTCTCTCTCTCTCTCTCTCTCTCTCTCTCTCTCTCTCTCTCTCTCTCTCTCTCTCTCTCTCTCTCTCTCTCTCTCTCTCTCTCTCTCTCTCTCTCTCTCTCTCTCTCTCTCTATATATATATATATATACGGGTGTCTGTGTATGTATGTATGCATATAGATATATGTATATCTGTCTACGACTGAGTTGAAAATTGGCAGTAAAAGCAAAGTACACGGAGTGACAGAACACTAAATAACAAAATAAATTGTTTACATAATCCAAATACAATAAGATATTTTTCATTTTGCGTTATAACCATCTTATCTTTTTCTGTCTCTCACTAAATCTCTCCTCTCTATGTCATTCTCTTTGATTTTGTATTTCTCTGGTTATCTTTCTATCTTCTTATGTATCTGTGTCCTTCGATCTTTTTTCTTTCTTTCTCTCTTTCTTTCTTTCTTTCTTTCTTTGTTTCTCTCTGTCCTTCTCCTGGTCTCTACGTCTGCCTTTTTGTCCTTCACTCTGTTTGGCTGTCTGTTTATATGTGTGTCTGTCTTTCCGATATTTATCTTTTTTCATTTATTAGAAATGTATTTTCAGAGAATTCTTATCTGAAACATGTCTTCTGTCTCTATCCTTCATCATTTTTTCTCAATCATTAGTAAAGTTCGGTAACACGCAATCTATTAAATCCTACAGTGCACTAACAGTTTTGAAGTCAAATCTGGCAGTTACCCATATATTATAACAAGTCATTACGTAATTTCCTCTAGGTCTAGTAATACTTTAATCCTCAGGGAAACATTTAGATCAAAAGGGTAGAGAGTTGTTTGACGTAGATAAGCCTAGAACAAAAACAGACGCAGCCACATTTAAAGAAAAGAACACTTGGCAAGACAAGAACGATCATGTTTCCACGTTTTTTTCACAGATTGACGGAGCACTAGAAAAATGTCCTATATCTTACGGCGTAACATACTTTTGACAAAATTCAGATCCTGATTGATAATATTTCTCCAACGCGTCGATATTTGAGGGTTGATTCTAGACTATAGTCTCTATGTGCACATCTGTCTTTCTCTTTCCTTATTTTTCGAAACATTTGTTTTTGTTGGAAATCGGGCTGTGGAAAATATTTACTTACTATTCTCTCTCTTGTATACATCTGATTAGAATCAGGTCTCTTAGTGCGTAGGAATTATACGCTATGACAGTTACATTAAAATACATCATACCAACCCAGAGAAAACAAAATCCACATAGAGTAGGTATTCATTGTTTTATATGCTGGTGTAATTCAGTCATTTAATTTTATTTATTCAGTTAGTTACACTAAAGAATACTAATAATTGTAATTAAATATATATGTATGTATGTATGTATATAACAAGAAACAAACACATATATAAACAAACGAATATATAATTAGCAAGAAAAAAGCAAACTTAGTAACAAACAAACATATGAGTAAGTGACAAATGTGAAAATAAAAGAATAAAATATTGAAAACATGAAAACTTTACTGTTCGCTTTCGGTGTAAAATATAACTTGTTTCAGTTTCTCTTTCTTCATGAAACAAACACAAACAAAAGCATTGACAGGTGCCGTGCCTTGTTGCACAACTTCTTTCGCTACGTTTTTATACCTTGCAAGGAAAATGGTCACACGTAAAAGTCAGAACACAGTGTGCTTTCTGTACTTAATTGTCTTTATTTCACGAGAATCGAAAGCTGGATTCTCGACTCCGTAAGCACTTGCCCTTTTATACTTCCTTAATGATGTAGCTGAGGGCCTGTGATGATGAGATCAAAGAATAATGTGTAGGTTTCAAATCTCTTTTAAGATAAATGAATTATTTAATTTTTAGTGTTTTAATATGAGTGTACTTGTATCGAATCAGATTAATACATCTTGATGAACTTCAAGTACGAAAAGACAAACACACACATACCTGTGTTTATATTCCTCTGTCTTCCTACCATATGTATATAGATAGTTAGATAGATAGATACATAGACATATATATATAGATATATACACATACACAAACACACACACACACATGCTAGGTATAGATTTATTGTTGCATAGATAGATCGAAATAGACAGATACGTACTCATCAATGTTCCGTCTAAAAGTTGGTCTGTAAAATGGAAAGAACAAAGATAATAATTAAAATGATAATCGGCTAACTAACTAACTAACTAAGGAATATGGCCAAATATATCCCGGATTCAATTAGAACACACACACACACACACACAGACATACGTACACACACACACACACACACACACATATATATATATATATATATATATATATCTAGCTGTATAAGTGTGCGTTTATAATAGACTGATAGGAAGAAAGCGAAACATAAACATTGAAAGTCATCAAGATGTATTAATGTCATTCGTTATAATGTATATATATAAATATATATATACACTCACACACACGCACACAAACACACACACACCACACACCACACACACAAACTCGCACACATATGGATATATTTAGAATGGATATAATTATAATAACACATTAGAATACTCAACAAATATTGCATTTCTTATGTATATGTCTATCTACCTATATATATCTGTCTATTTATAACCTGCTCTCCCCGCTCCGAACGTGTCTCCCCCACCCGGACTCAAATCCCTACTCGTATAAAAAATCCTCATGCGGACGTCGGAGAAAACAGCGGATCGAAGAGAGAGAGAGAAAAAAAAAAACGCGACTGGGCAAACTTCAAGCTTGTGTTATCTTGTCACACTAAACTCGCTCTCCTACCCATCTATCTGTCGGTGTGTCTGTCTGTGTGTTCTGTCCAGTCCGCTGTTATGTTTCACCTAATAATTTGTTTGTTTA